>JAZKJV010010469.1:600000-999966 GCA_037367405.1 Ottelia alismoides
GAGCATGATCGGTATCTATGCTCCATCTTTAGGGAGTGTTTCACTATTTCTTGTATTTCTTTTATGTTCAAATCTATTATGTAATTTGCCCAACATGGGTTCTCTTCTCAATATCAGAGAGCTCCAAGGCTTCCTCATTAACAATTCATTATTCAGTTTCCAAATTGCATATTTGTATTACCTCCGCATCAATGAGTAGGGATTCAATACGTTCTCAATTCTTCTTGACATCTTCCTAATCTTCTATGATGTGATTGATTTGCTCCTACTCATCTTGGCATTCGAAGGAAAACACCTCTGAGGATGAATTTATGATTAGGTTCTAGGGGAGGGATGTCCCTGACGAACCAATGAGGAGCCCAAGCGAAACAAGCATGCACATAAGGAAGATGTTATCACCTCCAAATTAGAGTTGCCAACACATAAGGCTTCTCCCAATTCTTACTTTAACTGAAAAAGAAGTGTTCCTGAGGATTCGGGAGCCCAATGCTATCGTATTCTATATTATGCAGATACTCTATGGAATTGAACTTTTCGGTGTTTATCAATAGACTATCATCTAGTAAAGGAGACATATAGCTTATCATAGATGAGTACACCTCATCGTCAAACTCCTCAAACTTTCGAATTTTAGGACTTACGTACAATATCATCCAAGAATTAGGATTGCCAACATATAATACACACCTCATTATGCTGTTTCTTATGTTGATTCTCCAACCTCTTAAGAGGTTGTGGCGATCCTGTTACACTGAGAATGTCATTGAACACTGTAGAACGCTATGTCCATCGTGGAGAAAGTAATACTTTGTAACACACCATACTTCTTTTTTTTAATATACACGTTTTGAGGTGGGTCCAAATTTGAGATGCCACCCTTTCCCTTTTCAAAAAATCATATAATTTTTAGTAGAAAGTCTCCGACTTAGAAAAAATTGGATAAAAAACTTGTAGAAAAAATCATCAGCTTTCACAGGCAAGAATCCAACCAATCTTCTATCAAATAACTTAATAACTATATTCATTAGAAAATAACATACAATTTCATCCGAAAATTTTGATTTTGTTAAAAATATTTAGAGTAAAACAATATAATATTTTCGAGAAATTGATACTAAATTCAGATGAGAATCATGAAACACAAATAAAAACAAATTTACATGAAAAGAAGGATCGATGAGTTATATTGAAAAAGTTCAAGTGATGTAGAGACATGTCAAAGTAGTAAATATAAATATTGTTGGGGGGTTAATGGAGTTACATGGCAAGTTGACCGAAGCTCATGAACTACTCGGCTCACAGGTAGAAAGATATATAAAAAATGTCAAGAAACTAAAAAAAGAGAGTGACGTTTGTCCCCAAAGGACTCAACTTTAATTTATAGTTCTCTAATAAACTACATGAAGTGGGGGAGAGAGACAGAGATCATTGTGTGGTTGGTAGATAGAGAGAGTAGGGTAGGAGCTGTTTGAGTGTCCTTGAGAGATAGAGAGAGTCATGTGTCCTTGGGAGTGAGAAGGAGGGGTGCGAGAGTGGTAGAGTGGGGGTTCAGGAAGGGGGAAAAAGAGACTGACTTGAGTGGAAAAGGGTGGGAGTGACACATGCAGAAAGCATGGGAAAAGGGGAAGGCATCCGGCTTTAGTATAGCTATATAGATAGATATAGATGTGTATGCAGTCCTATTAGCAACTCTTATGATATGGTAATCACAGAAATGGCCTGAGTTGCAAAGGAACATCCACAATATGAAATTCCCAGCGATATACTTTCTTCGAGAAAGTTTATCCGTTCTTGTCATTTTAGTTCCGCCCACCAGTGTTGAACCCTTGTCTTTGGGTCTCATCCAACTTCCCTTTTAGTTAAGAGGTCAGTTTGCACATGACGTTTTTAAAAATCTAAGTTTTCGTGTGGCATATCAAATAGTTTATTCCTTTCAAGAAAGGGGAAAAGTTAAAATGTTATATTTTAGAGATGTATCCTGAGCTCTAAATTGCTCATCACTTTCTGCTAATCGAATGTACTTATTTGCACTTGTAATCAAGACCCTTTTGACTAATATTATATGTTTTATTTTGCAGATGCTGGGGTACTATCAACATTTCAAGCTTGCGATTCATTTCCAGTCTTTGCAGTTTTGGCTGGTATAGTAAAAGTAGTTGTAGTTCTAGGCTTCAAATTTAAAGATAATTCCTTGTGGTTTTAACTCCATCTGTCCTTTCTGTTAACTTTTCACAGCCATTTCTTAGAGAAATAACTTCAAAATCGAAAATGACTACACAAATTTCTGGCGAGGACATTGGTGATGGTACTACTAGCACTGGCTTTATGAGCATTAGCAGTGAGAAGAGGATTTTAGTTGCTCTTATCGGGGATGATGTCTGTGGTGCTCTATTAGATGTTTCCTTCCAGCGGATGCTCAGGAAGACTGCTTTATCTGGCTCTGTTCTACTTCCTGGAATCTTAGAACTGTGGAGTGACGATTTTGATGGCAAGAGCACCTTTAGTCATTACCGTTCTAGACTGGTATTCTATTTTTTGTGTCATTTGTTATTTTTCATGACAAAAGGAGAAAAAAAGTTCCTGAATTTTCTTAAGATGGTCTACGGGCCCTTTTTATAAATAACTTCACCATTATTTTTATTTATTATATAGGAAGGGATATAATGTAATTAATATTATAGGTATAGTTTGCTACTTGAGGTATTGTTATTCAACCTCTCATTTCGGATTCGATTTCCCTTTTCAGTAATGATTTGGTACTTGAGGTACTGGAAAAATATGACCATCTTTATAGATGGAGGGGTGGTGAGGCCAAGGGCATTTTAACGATATTGGGTGTTAGAGTAATTGAAACTCTGATGTGTTATTCCATAGAGCCCTCGGGTCTCTTATATAGAGAGAAAACCCTTGGGTAAATTACATAGACATACGTTATATAAATAAGAAATACAGAACAGTACATCATAACATAATATAGCCTCTACACTCCCCCTCAAGATGGAGCATAGATATCTATCATGCTCAGCTTGGAAGAACATCTCTGGAAAGGTCCTCTGAGCAATGACTTGGTGAATATATCAGCAGTCTGGTCCTCTGAACTGACATGAGAAGTAGAAATGAAGCCTTTCTGAATCATGTCTCTAGTATAATGACAATCCACCTTGATGTGCTTTGTCCTCTCATGGAAGGCCGGATTATTGGCAATAAACAATGCTGCCTGATTGTCACATTGGAGATTCATAGGCAAGGAGACATCTACATTCAAATCTTCTAAGGCTGTTCTAACCCACATCATCTCTGCGCTTGCTTGTGCCATGGCTCTGTACTCAGATTCGGCACTGGATCTCGCCACAACAGTCTGTTTCTTGCTTTTCCAAGAAACTAAAGAGCTTCCTATGAAGATAGCAAATCCAGAAGTAGATTTACGATCTCTTAGACATCCTGCATAGTCTGCATCTGCACAAGCTGAAATAGACAGATCTGTATCTTTCCTGAATAGCAACCCTGTGCCTGGGGAGGACTTCAGATATCTCAATATCATGTACAAGGCATCCATATGAACTTGCCTAGGCTGCTCCATAAATTGACTCACCCGGTTTACTGCAAATGCAATATCCGGTCGAGTTATAGTAATGTATAAGAGCTTACCCACCATCTTTCTGTACCTTCTTTTGTCCACTTCTTCGGTATCATCATCGTACAACTTCATGCTTGGGTCCATATGTGTGCTTGACGGTCTGCATCCAGTCATTCCTATTTCACCTAGCAAGTCTGTGACATATTTTCTTTGAGTCATTACCATCCCTTGTGCATTTCTTGCAAACTCTATCCCCAGAAAATATCGTATCGTGCCCAGATCCTTCGTAATAAACTGGCTTCCCAACAGGGATTTGGTTATCTCAATTCCCTGAGCATCATCTCCTGTAACCAAGATGTCATCAACATATATCATGACAACAACTGCACCTCTAGGGGTCTTCTGGATGAACAGTGAATGGTCCGCATTTGATCTTCTGAACCCCTGTCGTTCAATTAGCTGAGAAAGCTTCTGGAACCAGGCTCGGGGACTCTGCTTGAGGCCATAGATAGCCTTATGAAGTCTGCACACCATCTGAGTCTCCCCCTCAGCAGCAAACCCTGGTGGCTGCTGCATGTAGACTTCCTCCTGTAGGTCACCATACAAGAAAGCATTCTTGACATCAAGCTGAAAAATGGGCCAGTTACGTACCACATCAACCGATAGTAGGATACGAAGAGCAGAGTGTCGAGCCACCGGTGAAAACGTATCCAAATAATCTACCCCATAAGTTTGGGTAAATCCACGTGCAACAAGTCTGGCCTTGCATCTGTCGAGACGTCCATCTGCATGATATTTCACTGTAAACACCCACTTGCAGCTCACCACGGATGCACCTGTAGGAATGGGTACTAGAGACCAAGTCCCTCGAGACTGTAAGGCACGCATCTCCTCCTCCATAGCTAGTCGCCAACAATCAATCTTCATGGCTTCTTGATAGGTCCGTGGAATGTCAACGGCTGAGACAACAACTGCAAACTTCTGGAAATCCCCATTGAGACGATGCAATGAGACCTGGGAGGCAAGAGGATATGAGGCACATTTTCTTCTCTGCTTTCTCTGAGCAATAGGCCGATCAAGATCATCTATCAGTGTAGTGACTGGCGGCTCCTTCTCCTGTAGTAAAGGCTCCTGCATCGGTGCATTATCTAACCCATCATTAGTGATAACATCAGAACATACCTGAGGCGTGCTGGATGGTTGGCATGTAGATTGAGCAGGGCCTGTCCGCCTTGTATAGAATTTAGGAAACGGTACAATTGGAGGTGGTGGAGGTGGTGGTGGTGGTGGTGGTGTTGTAGTGGATTGACCCAGGCTTGGAGGTGGAGGGACATAGACATTAGAATCCGTGGGTGTAGAAGAGACCAATCTGTCACCTGCAGGGGAGAAGTACATGACAGGTTCGAAAAATGTAACATCAGCACTCACATAGTACTTGTCATGAACGTGGTCATAGTAACGATACCCTTTCTGTGTTCTGGAGTAGCCTACAAAAACACACTTGATAGCCCTAGGAGAGAGCTTATCAAGCTCTGGAGATAACCTGTGGACAAATGCAACAGTGCCAAAGACCCGAGGTGTAAGTGTAAACAAGTCTTTGTCAGGAAAAAGAGGAGAGATAGGAGACTTTTGCCCAAGAATAGTAGCAGGCATGCGGTTAACCAGATAGCATGCTGTAAATATAGCATCTCCCCAAAAGGCTAATGGAGCACATCTCTGAATAAGCAATGTGCGAGCAATATCAAGAAAGTGTCGATGCTTCCGTTCGGCAACACCATTTTGTTGTGTATGCACATGTGGTTTGGTGGATAATGCCTTTTGAAGAAAGAAAGTGAGCAAGGGAACGAGTGCAGAATTCCAAAGCATTGTCAGTACGCACATACTTAACGGTTGATGAAAAAACATTTTGAACTTCATTGATAAGATTTTGAATAACACTTCCTGCTTCGGATTTATTTTTAAGAAGAAAAGTCCAGGACACTCTAGAAAAATCATCAACCACAACTAAATAGAACCTGTGCCCCTGATGATCTGGGACACGACTGGGACCCCAAATATCTATGTAAAATAACTCAAATGGGGAGCGACTGCTCCGACTCTGACGACTGGGGAAGCTGGACCGATGGTGCTTCCCTAACTGACATGCTTCACAACGAAATGACGAACTCGGAGAGATCTGAGGCAGGAGGTGACGCATTTTCTGAAGCGGTAGGTGACCAAACCGAAGATGCCAGGTATATGGTGATACGGAGCCCTGGGAATGCAGTGAGACGCCAGCATAAGAGTTCCGTACGAGACGATAGAGGCCATTGTGCTCAGAACCACATCCAATCACCCTGCCCGTTAGTATGTCCTGAAAAATAACAGACGATGGGTCAAAAATAGCACGACAGTGCAAATCTCGTGTAATCTGACTAATGGATAAGAGATTCATAGAGAATTCTGGTGCATGTAGAACATTCTGTAAGTGCATAGAGGGCAGCAAAGCCGTCTCCCCCTGACCGATGATAGGGGAATGAGTGCCATCGGCAATGAGTACAGAGCGACCAAGCTGAACAGCTCTATAGGACTGCAGGATATCTCTCTCACGACAGAGATGATGGGTGGCTCCAGAATCAACAGTCCATCCTGTGAGATCATAGTTATGATACGAGACTGAAGGACTACCTGAGGCACTGGCTGAAGCAGATGTACTAGCTGACGCCGAAGCCGGAACATCAGAAGCATCAACACCCTCTGACGATAACTGTGGCATGATATCTCGAAGCCGTGCCACTAGCTCCTCGAACCTGTGATCTGGAGTAGATGCTGGTGGACCCTGAACATGATCAACGGCACGTGCAGAAGGAGGGAAGCCATGCTTGGAATAGCATGTATCCTCCGAATGACCAGTACGACGACAGAATGAGCACGTAGAGCGTATGCGACCTCCGCGGCCACGTCCACCACTCCCTCTGCCACGAAATGAGGACGAACTACCTCGTCTTCTGGAGACTGCCATTGCTGAGGGAGGTGGAGTTGCTGTATTCGATGGAACTGGTACACGACTGAGCCTTATGTAGACTTCTTCCATCGGTGGAATGGTGTCATCGGCAAGGATCTGAGAGCGTGCTGCCTCGTACTCCGGGTCAAGGGCAGCAAGTAATACGCCAACCATAGTGGCGTTGCGGAACGTCTTCTGCTGTTCCGACGTGGCTGTGAGTGGGATGTTGCTATAGAGTTTCTCGAACATTCCACAAAGAGACGTGTACAGAGAATGAAGAGGCCTCCCATTTTGCTTCGTGGTAAAAATATCATGCTGCAACTGCAACATTTTTGTCTCGTTCCGCACCTGAGAGTATGTCGTGGCCAGAATATCCCACATCGCCTTGGCGGTGGGCTGATGGTGGACATCATTTGCTATCTCCGTCGTGAGCGTTCCTGACAGCCAAACTTTGGCATACGCGTCATCGGCCTCCCATGAGGCATATATTCCCTTTTTCTCCGGCGGTTCATCTTCGGTAAGAATATGCTTCTTACCACATGACTGCATAAGACTGAGGAACTGCATAGCCCACAGTTCGTAGTTCGTCCCGTCCATTTTGACGATTGGTGCCGAACCTTTAAAGGCACATATGGCGGGCATATCGACCTTTTGTACTGACATATTGCCGGAGAAGAACAACTAGGGATGATAGACAAAAGAACCAGTGTCTACCAAGACCTTTGTGGATTCAAGTGCATATGTAGACGTTATGCACTTGAATCCATCATCTATCCGAGACCGACCGGAGGAGAGGTGCTCCGGTGACGAGTAGAGGCTGTGGAAGCCTCGACGGGAGAGAGAGGCGGCGGCTAGGGGGACCCGGCGGCGGGGCTGGGCACTGCTGGCGGGGCCGGGGACGGCTGGGGGGGGACGGTTGGGGGGGGGGCGGCGGAGGGTTGGGGGCCTGGCTGGGGTGGCGAGGGCCCCGCTGGAGGGCTGGCGGAATCGGCTGAAGGTGCCGGCTGGGCTGGCGGCGGCGGCAGAAGGGGGGGGGGCAGGTGGAGAAAACCCTAGGTTAGGGTTTTGGCTCTGATACCATGTTAGAGTAATTGAAACTCTGATGTGTTATTCCATAGAGCCCTCAGGTCTCTTATATAGAGAGAGAACCCTTGGGTAAATTACATAGACGTACGTTATATAAATAGGAAATACATAATAGTACATCATAACATAATATAGCCTCTACATTGGGGATTTTAGGGTATTTTGGGCGTCAAAGTGAATTGTAGAAGTCAGCTTTTGTTCCTTTTGGACCACCTTGGGAGGAAATGGTCGAGTTTGGATAGGTTCTGCGTACTCCATGTACTAGTTTGCTTGTCACTTGCTTACTTGGGTTTGATCCTGGTTGGGGCGGGCTTCAACAAATGAACTAGGTAGTGTTGGTGGTGAAGCTGGAAAGAGAGCCGACTGGCTTGAAGTTTACATGTATGTCGAGGGGTGTTCGTCTTATGATTTTTAGTTTTAGGGCCATCCTATCGGCCGTTGCTGTGTTCTTTCTCTCTACTCATTTGTTGTCAATTGAGGCATGGTTGCATATGAAGTCTTTGATTTGGTAGTTATTCTGTTCTAGTTGGGGGGATTCGAAGCATTCCCTTGGTTGGCTGTGTGTCGGTGATATGACTGATGAATGATAGGGATGTGGAGGTTTTGAGGCTTAAGAACATGTACATGGTCCTTTTGTTCAATGAGTACCGAGAAGGGGGGGGGAATGATAAGTTGCTTTATCATTCCGTACAGACAATATATGGGTAAGGTCTGCATTTCAATTAAATATTTTTTGAAGTATGTACATCTAGTATGGATAATTATGAAGTTATTCATAACGTTGGATTATAAATTGAGTTAAATATCCTTTCAAAAATAAATCAACATAGATAGTGTGATGTTGTACTTAGAGGGGGTAATGAAATGAGAAGATATTTTGGAGAGAGAGAAGAATGAAGGGTGGATGGATGGGGTGGAAAGAGAATGGAGATCTCCTCCAATGTGGCACTTAAGATGCTTGCCACCACATTTGCCGCCCTTCCCTTTTCTTAAGTGTCATTGTCCTATTAATAAATACTAATGTATTGAAATTGTAGCCTTCTTGTCAACAATATACTCATCGAAAGGACACGACACAATCCTAGTGGCATTTTCTCGATTTTGAGCTTGGTTCGGGACTATGAAAAGGTATTGTGTTTGTTAGAAAATAGAAATGCAGAAGCGGAATGATAAGCAGAGCATAAGAATAAAGAAAGATAAACTTGGAACACAAGATTTTTTTCGTGGAACCCTACTCCCTAAGGAGCGGGATGAAACCACAGGAGAAGCCCTCAAAGGGGCGGATATTACATTCCTTTTTCTCATCTGACTATAGTGGTGTCGGGTCTATATATAGCACACACAGAGTCTCCACATCTCCAAACTGGTAGATGTGGGACTAAAGACTGGATGGGGTAAATGGATCATGGAGGTATCCATTTACCCATCTACAACTTAACATGCGCACAATCAAATACTCCAACACTCTCCCTCAAGCTGGAGCATGCAATGCTCAGCTTGGACAAACGGAAAGAAACTCAACTCACGCTACATGACACTGCAGACAATATCAACTGAACTCGCACAACTGCCGGCTGCTGTCGAGGACGTTGCTTCTCATGCCGTGCAGGTGAGGAGGACTAATGGGCTGGAGTGTGAATCAACTGAATCTCCTCGTCGGATAGCATGTGCTCTATACTGCGCCTGTCAGAGTCACTACAACTGAAATGAGTCTCCTCGTCGGAGTACTCTGACCCGCCACAACATGTGGAGAATTGCTCCATCTCTGAAAAGGGTTGAACTGAAAAGGTCGTGGAATGCAATCCTCGTTGGAGTCCACGGTCGCTGGAGAATAGAGTCTGAAAAGAAGTCTCCTCGTCGGAGAACTGGGTCTCTCCCATCTGGCACGGAGAATGGTACTCTACTCCGGAGTCCCTATGATACCACATGAAAACCCTTGCCATCATGGCATAGGGAATGGTCCTCTACTCTAGAGTCCTTATGGCTCACATGAAAACTCTGATCGACAAAACAAGAAGAATGATGGGGACCACAACAAAAGATGGCATACATGTGCTCATCTGAAAAGACCGCATACATGTGCGTGTCTGAAGACTCGGAACCAACTGACGTTGAGTCTGGAACTGCACATGGATAATCTGATAACATATGTAGAGTATGAACAAATGGGTGGTCTGACGAATCTGACATCTGGAAAATCTGAATAGACCTGTGACTCTACATATACTCCCCCTTTCTCCCATACTTGTCGGAAATCAACATCGACAAAGTTGGGAGAAGACAATAAAATGAGGGTAGCCAAATAAGCCGATAACAAATTTTTTGGCTTCTCAAATCATCATCATTGTTTTTTTTGAATCATCAGTTTTTAAGCCGTTTCATCTTTTTTATACGGGTTTTGCAATATATTTAATTATTTATTATTTTTTATTTTTTTAAAGAAGCCGTTGACACTTTTTTTTGGCTTCCTTCTCTCTCTTTTTTATTAATTATTGTCTCCCCTTTTTTTAATAGCCAACTCAACTTTCCTCATTTTTTTAAATTTTGTTTTTACTTACGGGTTTTTTTGTATGCCCCCTTTTTTTAACAAATGTGGCCCTCTTTTTATTTTCTCTGGGCCGCACTCCCCTTTTTCCAGCCCATTTTATAATCACAGTAACTCACGCCCAATTTGGGCATCCCAACAAAGCAGCTTACACAAATTTTTTTAAATCGCCTGCTACTCTTTAGGGTTCCCATCGTGGGAACCCCTTTTTTTATCGCTAACGCCCCTGCTAGGGGCTTCCTGCATCTGCCGTCGCTGACATGGAGGCTATGACGTCTCCGCCTGCGCGGCTGCGCCGCCTAGAGGTTGGTAGCTCGCGGGTTTTCGAAGACACGCGATCGAGATGAACCGCAGTCGGATGATCGCGATTGGGCTGGAGCCTAGATGCCCTGCCGCCTGTGCGCCTGCGCCACACTTGAAGAGGGAGCCTGCGCCGCTCGAAGGTTCTGGAGGGGGTGCCCGTGGGGTCGCGCGGAGTCGACACTTGGGGGCTCGTGAGGGCCATAACGAAGACGATCAGGGGGATCACGCCACCATTGGAGATGAATCGGGAGAGGTGCGCATAAAGGAGAGCGCCGCATGGAGCGCTGGGACTGGATCTCCTTGCTAGGGTAGGCGGTGGGATGTCGCGCAAAGGCTGATGGGTCACGCGCTGGAGGTTGCGCCGCCTGGAGATTATTCTCCGCGTCGCTGCTAGCGAGCAGTTGCTCCGCATGGAGTCTGTAGAAGATCGTGCCGCCTGCGCACATCGCCTGGAGTAGATGAAACCGATGGGCTGGAGGGCTCTTCGAGAGGGTGCTGTCCTTTTCTTTAGGCCTTTTGATGGGGAGCGCCAACATGGAGTTTGGCGATAGAACGTCGCCAAAAGGGTCCACTGCCGCTTGCGAATAGATCTGCCACCATATGCGGCTGGGATTGGGGCCATGGGTCCTTCGCCTGAAGGTGCTGCAAGATGCACCGCTTGGAGCGGCTTTGGTGGCTTGGCAGCGTCGCCGAGTCGTCTGTTGGAGGGGCTGTGCTGTAGCAGCCTGGAGATGTGTTGATCTTATGCGAAGATGAAGGAACTGCAACTGCCGTTTGGAATTAGGGTTTCAAAGGAAACCCTGTAACATGAACTTGAACTTGAACAATGAATCCCAAATGTTCAAGAATAACAATACTAAAACCGAATCTCGAAAAAAAAAGAAAGAGCACACAAACTCCTCGAGAATCGACCCACTCTGATACGTTGTTAGAAAATAGAAATGCGGAAGTGGAATGATAAACGGAGCATAAGAATAAAGAAAGATAAACTTGGAACAAAAGATTTTTTACGTGGAACCCTGCTCCCTACGGAGCGGGATGAAACCATGGGAGAAGCCCTCAAAGGGGCGGATATTGCATTCTTTTTTCTCATCTGACTACAGGGGTGTGGGGGTCTACATATAGCACCCACAGAGTCTCCACATCTCCAAACTGGTAGATGTGGGACTAAAGACTGGATGGGGTAACCATCTACAACTTAACATGCGCACAACCAAATACTCCAACTGTGTTGATACATAACACTCTTCCAGTACAAAGCTTTCTATTGAGTTTATGTGCAGGGTCGGCCTTGACTGAAAGCTGGGCTTGATAAACAAAACTTAGCTCGAACTCAAGCTCAAATTTGATCAAGACAAAGGGTCACCTTGAATTTGACTTGAGAGAGCTAAAGCCGAACTCAATCTCCTATATTGATCCGATGACTTAAAAATATCTTATTAAACTAAAACTCGATATATCTGTCAAAATTCATATGATAGTAATAATTATTTAATTATTAATAGTTTAGGGTGCAATATAAACCTTATGCAAGACATCTTTTATATGATCATGACACAACAAGCAAACCCCTTTATGCAGTGAAAAATAGAATATATTTTCTTCCCTGAAACGTGTGGTCAAGACTATATAAAGTTGAGTTCTTGTAGTTTGAGCTTCCCTAGCATATTTAATTGGTACCATACCCCTACACTAAATAGAAAATTGTATCCGATTCTAATACAAAAAAATTATCTTGACTTCTCCACTTGAAATGGTTATTGGACCATATAGTACCATCTATACCTTGGCATTTACCTTTCACCACCAAACATTGCACTTGTATAATCGTGCCCGGTAAAAAACAAGACAAGAAGGAACTATCTCGAATGTTATAATGGGAGTAATATACGGATCTTTACTTGCTTATAAGCCCTCATGCTAAACTTTTTCTCGCAGTTCATGTTTTCTGGTCTCTTCCCCCTAGAAAGTAGGCTTTTTCTCGACCTTGTCTTTCTGATTACTTTGGGTAACCTATTCGATGGAGAAGGAAATAAAATATACTTTGATTAGTAGCTTGGATACCTTTGGATGGTGTAGAGACAATAATGCCTCCTCTGCTACTCTTCTTGATGTCATGGAGTCAATGCTATTGTTGGGAGTCTTGGGACCTCAGGGCTTGCTTACAACAACTAACATGGTGGAAGATTATTAGACATAGTCGATGTGCCATGGCCTAGTTGAATGATGCAGAGTAGAGTCAGGTTTCTTTTAAATTCATTCTATTGTGAGAAGTAAGAACATCGAATGGGAATTGTCTTGGCATACATGTTTTGATTCTATCGAGTTAGTAGTTAATTAGTTATTATCATTGAGAATTGGATCTAGTTGAAAACCAAAATTGAAGGCCTTTCCATATAATTGTTGTCAACGGGATGTATTTGTAATTTGTAGGGATATCATAGATGATGGCTTCTTTGATTCTTTCTTTATTTTGCTTTTATTGATAAAGAACCGTGCTTACTTGGATCTTAGCAGGTGTACGTTATGTTATGCAGGAGACAAAGGTTGAGTCCTGGGAATCCGTGAGATGGAGTTTAATCTCCTGTCTATGTTAAGAGCTGTGCTATCTATTAGCCGTTTTGGTTGAATTGTTGTAGCTTGGAATGGAGAGTTGTTCGACATGTTGAGAATGGAGGTGATGCATCCAGTTTTGGTTCTCGTGGACATCAAAAGGGATTAGAAAAAATCGGTCCTGTGAAAGGAAAAATGGAAGTTATATTCCACGTAGCCCTAGGACCCTCTTATATAGGAGAAAGGCTCTAGGGAGAAATTACATAAAGAAGACAGAAAAATTAGAGAAATATAAATAAAGACAAAGATATAGAATTCTCTCAACACTGCCCCTAAAGCTGGAGCATATATGTCTATCGTGCTCAGCTCGGAACAACAACGATGGAAAGGACCCCTCGCGAGAGCCTTGGTAAACATGTCTGCAATCTGTTCTCCTGAAGCAACATGGGAGGTGGAAATAAACCCCTTTTGGATCAAGTCACGGGTATAATAACAATCAACTTCGATGTGCTTTGTTCTCTCATGAAAGGTCGGATTGTTAGCTATGAAAATAGCTACTTGATTATCACATTTGAGGTGCATTGGAAGAGGCACCTCAATTGCAAGATCAGTCAGAACGGAGTTGATCCACATCATTTCCGTGTTCCCTTGGGCCATAGCCCTATATTCTGATTCAGCGCTGGATCGAGCAACAACAGTCTGTTTCTTACTCTTCCATGAGACCAATGAGCTACCAACGAACACAGTGAAGCCTGAAGTGGACTTCCTGTCCTTAGGTTACCCAACATAATCTGCGTTTGCACATCCAGTAATTGAGAGTGACATGTCTCTTCTGAAAAGTAGACCTGCACCTGGAGAAGATTTCAGATATCTTATGATCATACAAACTGCCTCCATATGAACTTGCCTAGGTTGCTCCATGAACTGGCTAACTCTGCTCACAGCAAATGATATGTCGGACCTGGTAATAGTAACATACAAAACTTTCCTACCAACTCCTTATACCGCCTCTTATCTATCTCCTCAGAGTCATCATCATATGGTATAGCATTATGATCCATTGGTGTAGTAACATGTCTGCATCTTGTCATACCTGTCTCAGCCAGAAGATCAGTAACATACTTCCTTTGCATCATAATCATTCCCTGCTGACTGCGTGCAAACTCCAAACCAAGAAAACAACGTAACTTGCCAAGATCCTTGGTCACAAACTGTCGTCCAAGGATATCCTTAGCTACCTGAATACCCTGTTCATCGCTACCAGTAACCGTTGAGACACTTATGTCATGTGGGCTTTATTTATATTTGTTTATTTTCCATGTCTATTATATGCAATTTTCCCATAGAACTTTTCTCCTATTTAAGAGAGCTCTAGGGTTTCGTGAAATGCAATTCTTATTTTTCCTTTCACATGGTATCAGAGCGACGACCCTAGATCGGATCCTGTGCCCTAGATCCGTCCTCACCGTAGCCCTTCAAGCATCGCCTTCGAGGCAAGGTACGCCTCGCCGCCATCGCAGGCACAACCCCCTTCGCCGTCGAGGCAAGGTGCGCCTCTATCTCTCGCGCATCCTTGCATATGTGCATCTGCTCGTGCATCTGCTCATGCACGACGCCTCGCCACCATCGCGTCTGCTGTATCTGCTCGTGCATCTGTGCCGTAGCGTGTCTGCGACCTAGCGCATCTGCGCGTCCCCTCGCGCATCTGTGCCCTAGCACGTCTTCGAGCTTGCACGTTTGATCGCGCGTCTACTCGCGCGTCTCCTCGCGCATCTGCGCCCTAGCGCGCCTGCGCATCTGACGCTCCAGTGACATAGACGCCTCCTCACTCCATCGCAGGCGACCCAAAGGAGTCTTCAAGGATTGGAAGTGGTTGTGGTTTGAGTCTACGCCCACAACCATCTTCCTATATGTCTGTGTAGACATTATCTGTCCAGTTTGCAACCTCGGTCTTGAGAGATAGTTGTCATCATGTCAGACAACAAAACAGATATTCCACCCTGGGTGCTTTCAAAGGTCCGACACCAATTGTGAAGATGGATGGAATGAATTATGAATTGTGGGCCATGCAGTTCATGAGTTTAATGCAATGCAACGGCAAGAAGCACATCCTCACGATAGAGGAGCCACGTGACAAGATTGGGACAAATGCCTCATGGGAGGCAGATGATGCGTATGCACGCGTATGGCTATCCGGGACCGTGTCAACAGAGATAGCCAATGATATTTTGAGTCAGCCTACTGCAAAGGCTTTGCGGGATATTCTCGCCGCTACATACTGACCGGTTAAGAATGAATCGAAAATATTGCAGCTTCAACATGATATTTTCACATCAATGCAGAATGGTTGCCCCCTTCATACTCTCTATACTTCTTTGAGGGGTATGTTTGAGAAGCTCCATGGTTACATTCCCTTGACTGCCACGCCAGAGCAGCTCAAGTCGTACAGAGACCCAGACCCATTGACGACTGGGGTCTTTCTTGCAGCCCTTGACCCAGAGTATGATGCAGCTCGTGCCCAGATCCTTACTGATGCAACCATACCTCCGATGGAGGAGGCATATCATAGATTGAGTAGACTGTCTATATACTCTGGTAGTACTTTACAGTCTCAGACATCTTCTGCTATGGCTATATCACGTGGTAGAGGAAGCCCTACATCATATCGTGGTAGGGGAGGCCCTAACCGGGGTAGAGGAGGAGGTGTTTGATTCCGTCAGCCTTGCACTTACTGCCACAACCCATGCCATTCTGAGGAAACCTGCTATTCCAAGCATGGGTTTCCTGCTTCAGCTCGAGTTGCAGAACATACCCAACAAAATGTGAGCCCATCACCCGTATCTGACCAGAGATTTGATGAGCTTGTGGCACGACTAAGGGAGATTATGCCTATTACATCTGGGTCTACTGGCTCTCCTTTAGGATCCTCAGAAGTAGCTGCCTCAGCATCAGCTTCTACGTCAGGTATAATATATGCCTTCACTAGTTGTTACATGGCAGATTTATCGGAGTGGATCATGGATTCTAGAGCATCACATTATCTCTGTGGTGACAGAGGCCAGTTCAGTGTTTTTCGTTCGATTCAGCCTGGACGGTTTGTTGTGATAGCAGATGGGACACATTCTCCCGTTACTGATCGGGGGGAGGTGTAGTTGAATCACGGATTGACACTTCAGAACGTTCTTTATGCTCCGGATTTTTCTATGAATTTACTTTCAATTAGTCAAATCACCAAAGATTTACATTGTCGTGCTATATTTGATCCATCTGCTCTTGTGTTTCAGGATATACTCACGGGTAGGGTGATTGGAGCTGGCCGTGAGCAAGGGAGACTATACAGACTAGTGCAATCTCCATATGCTGGTGTCTCCTCTCTTCGCACCGGATCTGTTTCTCCATATATGTAGCATTTTCGATTTGGTCGTCTTCCTCTGCAGAAGTTGAGTCATGTTCTTCCACAGATTTTACCTCGCTCTACTCTCCAGTGCGACGCCTGCTAGCTTGAGAAGCATCATCGATCCACTTTCCAGAGTCGTCAGGGTCGAAGTATTTGGGGTCCCGGTCGTGTCTCGGATCTTCAGGGACACAAGTTTTATCTTGTTGCAGTCGATGAGTTTTCAATAGCTTTTGTTCATCAAATGTCTCTTGGTCTTGACAAGCTCTTTCCCAGAGCTGTCAAATGTGTATTTGTTGGATATTCTAAGACCCAAAAGGGATATCGTTGCTTTGACCCTGTTCGACGAAGGTACTATGTCAATACTGATATCACCTTTTTGAGTCCATTATGAATTTCTCTCCCACAGGTGACAGGCTTACTCCATCCGAGGATGTAGAAGAGGTCTATATGCCTCTTTCTCTGATCCCCATTGCATCTTTACCTCCTACACCGACACCTCCATCGTCGCCACCACCGCCACCTACACCACCACCTCCACCGCCTCCTCCACCGTCTCCTATTTTCTTTCCGCAGGTTTACCAGCGACGGTCCCATGCTCATGCTTCTCCTCCATCATCCAGCATGCCCGGGGTATGTACTGAACATTTGAGCTCTTCTAATGGCACTGGTGATTTGCATGTACAGACTGAGGTACAGGATAACGTGGATACTATATCTTTTACAAGTGATGCGGATCTGGACATATATATTGCTCTACGGAGGCAGAAGCAGGCTTGCACTATGCATCCTCTAGCTTCATATGTTTCTTTGGATCGTCTTTCCGCGGAATTTCAGAGGTTTTTTGTGGGACTGCCTTCTGTTAAGATGCCACAAACTTATCAGGAGGCGTTACAGAGTGACCATTGGCGTCTCGCTATGGAGGAGGAAATGGCGGCCTTACGATCTCGTGGTATATGGACCGTTCTATAGGCTCCACCAGGAGCGTTTGTGGTTGGCAGCAAGTGGGTGTTTACTGTAAAACACCGAGCAGATTGCACTGTGGATAGATATAAGGCCAGGTTGGTTGCTTGAGGGTTTACCCAAACCTATGGGGTGGATTACCAGGACACATTTTCTCTTGTTGCATGCCACTCTACACTACGCATTCTTGTTGCAGTTGCTGTCGTACGCGACTGGCCGCTTTTCCAATTAGATGTAAAGAATGCGTTCTTGTATGGTGACTTGTAGGAGGAGGTTTACATGTAGCAACCACCAGGGTTTGCGAAGTGCGGATCCGGGGGCTTCCGAAGTGCAGGTGTCGGTCGGGCTTCTTCGGATCCCGTGACGCCCACTCCGGTAGTGCCGTCCAGTACCTCTTCGACGTGGCTTATTCCATCTTGGGAGTTTTATGACGCGCAAGGGGATGTTTCGAAGCTGGTTTCTTTTTCCTTCTTCTCTCATGGTATGGAGGCGGGGAGTTCTCAGGCTCGATCTTCAGGGTTGGTCCAAGCGTCCTCGACAATTGTTACTAGTGGCCTTGAACGAGGTTCTGCGGATGCCCTTGCTTTGGAGGTGCCCGACCTCGTGTGCGGTGAGGGGGCGAGCGACATGAGGAGCGGAAAGAGATACAGAAGGCGGAACATGTCCTGGTCGTCGCGGACGGTGGATGCGCCTTGCTCGCCATTGAAGATGCTCGTTGCGGAGACTGCGGGGGTGGCCAGAATTCTTGGGAGCTTCGAAGGTTCCAGATGAAAGTACTCTCTTGGAATGTTCGTGGGCTCGGTGACCCGGATAAACGGAGGATTGTGGGATCCAGCTGCATTGAATGGGGATGCGACATCGTTATGCTTCAGGAGACGAAGCTGCAGTCTATGGCAGATGGTGTTTGGAGGTCCTTTGGGATGGGGGCTTTGAACCAGGTCTGTGCCCTCGACGCGGTGGGTTCCTCCGGGGGGATGCTGGTGGCGTGGCGGTCCTCGGCTATGTCCCTCGACTCGGTCATACGTGGGCGGCACGTGTTGATGGTGTTTTTGGTATGTTTGACTTCTTCCCTTCGGATGGTGGTGTCTTGCGTCTATGGTCCTTGCTGTAATATGGTACGGGGGGAATTGTGGGAAGATCTTATGGAGATTGGTAGGTCTGCTGATGGAGTCCCCTGGCTCATTGGAAGGGACTTCAACGTTACCCCTCTTTCATCGGACAGGCCTGGGGGCAGGGAGGGCCAGGACCCGGGCTCGTTTGACTTCACGGACGCCGTGGACTCGTTGGGCCTTGAGGTCATGGATGCGGTCGACACCGCGTATACTTGGAGGAGTTCCAATTCTCGGTCGCGTCTTGATCGGTTTCTGGCTTCCAACGAACTTTTGGAGGCTTTTGTGTTAGCCTCGGTGGAGGCCAAGCCGCGGGTGTGTTCGGATCATAATCCAATTTTGTGGTGCTCGGGGGAGGCTCCTTTGCAGAGGGGGTTTTTCAGATATGAAAAATGCTGGCTGTTGGAGGACAATTTCAGGGATTTGGTTACATCGCATTGGTCAGGGTTGGTCGTGGCGGGATCCGCTGCGTCTCGCTTTGCTCAAAATTTATCGTCGCTGCGGGTTCGGCTATCGGCTTTCAAAAGGGAGTCTAGGGCGGCCATGCGTACCTCAAGGAAGGACGCAGAGGAGATTATCCAGTGTCTCGATGCGTTGGAGGACCACAGGGATCTCACGGTGGAAGAGCTGGCCGACCGCTTTGCGGCTCAGTTGAAGGTTTCTCTGGAGGACAGGAAACACGTGACGGAATGGTGACATCGGTCGAGAAGCGTCTGGCTTCGGGAGGAGGACGCGAATTATTCTTACTTTCATCGTCTTGCTAGTGGGAGACGCAGGACAAATGCGTTGCGATCCATCTCCATTTGTGGGACTCGCGTGGAGGGGAACAAGGAGATGGGGAGGGCTATTGCGGCATACTTCAAGGACATGTATTCATCGAATATTCCGAGGGTGTGGAGGTGGCTGGGCCTTGAAACGCATGCGGTGGCGGACTTGCACGTTGACTTGCTCGTTCGTGATGTCACCTTGGAGGAGCTCAAAGATGCGGTGTGGGAGTTAAATGCCGATGCTGCTCCTGGCCCTGATGGGTTCCCGGTGGCGTTTTTCAGGGACTTTTGGGATCTTGTGGGCCACGATTTGCTGGAGGTGGCCTCGGAGTTCTGTCAGGGGAATGCATGCTTCGATAGGATCAATCGTGCGCTTATTATTTTATTGCCCAAGTCGTCGGCGCCGGCTACCATCGACGACTTTCGCCCTATTGCGGTTTCCAATGCTATTTATCTTATTATTGCTAAGGTTCTCGCTATTCGGTTGGGCGGCATTCTTGGCAGTGTTATCTCCCCGATGCAGTCGGCCTTCATTCCTGGGAGACAGATATCTGATTGTCTCACGCTTGCATCGGAGATCATTGCGGATTGGAAGAGGAGGGACTTGCGTGGTATCCTTTAGAAGGTGGACTTTAAAAAAGCTTACGATAGCCTTGATTGGAGGTTTCTCTGGTCGGTGCTTTGGAGGAAGGGATTCCCGGAGATGTGGATCTCGTGGATGAGGCGATGTGTCACCACTGCCTCTTTTTCATTTATGGTGAATGGCCGTCCGGAGGGGGGGTGGGTTCAACCTCGAAGGGGGCTGCGCCAGGGCTGCCCTCTTGCACCCATGCTTTTTATCCTGGCGGCTGATGTTCTATCAGATTTTGTGACTCGTGTGGTCAATAGCTGCCTCTCGAGGGGGTACTCCAGGGGGGTGTGATGGTCCCTCTCTTGTAGTACGCCGATGATGCGCTGTTCTTCATTGGGGGGGGGGCTGGACGAGGCGAGGGGTATGGCCTTGGCTTTAGAGATCTTTAACGAGTTGTCCGGCTTGGTAAAGAACGATTGCAAGTCCACGTTCGTCCCTTTCGGACTTGCGGCTCAGGACAGTGACGCGTATGCAGTGGCTTTGGGGTGGGCCTGCTCTTCTTTGCTGATGGATTACATGGGCATGCCCTTGAACGTGGGAAGGACGCGGCTGAGAGATTGGCTTAGGGTGGTGGAGAAAGTGGAGGCGAGATTGGCTGGATGGAGTTCTGCCATTTTGTCGAGAGGGGGCCAGTTGGTTCTGCTGAAAGCGGTCCTTTCGTCTATTCTGATATTTTTTCTGTCCAACCGGCGGATGCCCAATGGGATCAGGTCTCGGATGGAGAAGCAAATGAGGGCTTTCTTATGGGGGAAGCAGGGGGGAGGGTCGAGGGGGATCCACTTGGTGGGGTGGGAGGATATTACTTGCAGAAAGGATCAGGATGGGCTGGGTGTGAAGTCGATCGAGCATATGAACGGCGCCTTGTTGCTTAAGTGGCCGAGCATGATTTGGGGGCAGGGGGAGGATTTGTGCTGTAGTGTGCTGCGGAAGATCTATGACGTAGGGGGGGGGGGGCTTGCCTTCACAGATCTCCCGTGTGGCCCCCCCACCCCTTTTTGGAGGGGGATCGTGGAGGTCTTCTTGAGGAATTCCACGCGTTTCAGGCCGGTCCTTGGTGGGGGGGGGGGGGCTTTCTCTTTTTGGACGGACGATTGGGCGGGGGGGGGGGGCTTTTGCTCTCGTTTCCCACGGTTATTTGCTTTGGCTGACGATAAGTTGTGCTCGGTGGAGGCCTGCTGGATTGATGGGAATTGGTGCCCCAGTTTTTCCGCGAATTTCTCTGATCAGAGGTTGCATGATTTCTTGGCCTTGCTCGATGCTGTGAGGGAGGTGGGTCGCCCTACGGGGGGGCGGGACCACTTGTGCTGGCTGGAGCCCTCGTTCACGGTCAAGAAGGCCTTTGGGGCTATCTCTCGGCCTCCGCCGTCGCAGTCGGAGATTATTATTCAGGATTGTGCATTTCTGTGGGCCCTCAAGCTTCCTGAGAGAGTTGGCTTCTTCTTGTGGCTGCTCAGGAGACAGAGACTGATGACGAGGGATCGGTGTGCCAGGCTCCTAGGTACCATCTCTGAGACTGACAGGTGCCTGCTTTGTAATGCGGCGATTGAATCCGTGGAACACCTCTTCTTCTTGTGCCCCAGGGTGATTCAGGTGTGGCAGGGGGCTGGTTTGGACTGGTGCAACACGAACGACCTCCAGACTTTTTGGACTTCGCTTCGGGCAAATAAGGGGAGGCCGGTGAAGGAGGTGCTTTATCCTGTGGCATTACTGTGGGCGAATTGGCGGGGTAGGAATGATTTGCTGTTCTCGGGCCAAAGATTCTATAAGGAGAACGTGGGGATTTTTGCTAAAAACCTGGTGGAGGATTGGGCGTTGTAATGGCGTTGTAGTGTCGGGGTGTGGCTGTATTTTTTCCTCTCTTTTCCCTTTCTCTTATGAATAAAACTTTTGGGGTGTGCACCTTCGAGTGTCGCCCCCTTGCTTCTGGATTTAAAAAAAATCTACAAGGGTTTGCTGCTGAGGGGGAGTCCAGTAAGGTGTGTCGTCTTCATAAGGCCTTATATGGTCTTAAGCAGAGTCTGAGGGCTTGGTTTCAGAAGCTCTCAGCGTTGATTGAACAGAAGGGGTTTCTCCGATCCATTGTAGATCTTTCTCTTTTTGTTAAGAGAACTCAGAGAAGTACTGTTGTTGTGGTTTATGTTGATAACATCATTGTTACTGGTAGTGATGAACATGGCATTCAGACAACTAAGGATTTCCTTTGACATCAGTTTGTGACCAAGGACCTTGGTACACCACGTTACTTCTTTGGCTTGGAGTTTACACGGAATCAACAGGGTATGGTCATGACACAAAGGAAGTATGTCACTGACCTTTTATCTGAGACATGTATGACATGATGCAAATCTGCTATACACCAATGGATTCTAATGCTAGGCTCTATGATGATGACTCTGAAGAACTGGATAAGAGACATTACAAAGAGCTGGTAGGAAAGTTGTTATATATTACTATTACCAGGCCTGATATATCATTTGCTGTGAGAAGAGTTAGCCAGTTTATGGAGCAACCCAGACAGGTTCACATGGATGCAGTATGCATGATTTTGAGATATCTGAAATCTTCTCCAGGAGTAGGCCTTCTTTTCAGAAGGGATACATCCCTCTCAGTTACTGGATGTGCTGATGCAGATTATGCTGGGTGTCCCAAGGATAGGTAGTCCACCTCAGGCTTCATTGTGTTTGTTGGTAGTTCACTGGTCTCATGGCGAAGTAAGAAACATGCAGTTGCTGCACGATCTAGTGCTGAATCAGAATATAGGGCTATGGCCCAAGGGAGTACATAAACGATGTGGGTTAAGTCCGTTCTGACTAACCAAACTATTGAGGTTCCTCTTCCTATGCACCTCAAATGTGATAATCAAGCAACACTGTTCATTGCTAATAATCCAGCCTTCCATAAGAGAACAAAACACATTGAGGTAGATTGTCACTATACTCATGACTTTATTCAGAAATGATTGATCTCTACTACTCACGTTGCTTCAGGAGATCATATTGCAGACATGTTCACCAAAGCTCTAGCGAGGGGTCCTTTCCATCGTTGTTGTTCCAAGCTGAGCATGATAGACATATATGCTCCAGCTTGAGGGGGAGTGTTGGGACACTTATGTTGTGTGGGCTTTATTTATATTTGTTTATTTTCTATGTCTATCATATGTAATTTTCCCATAGAGCTTTTCTCATATATAAGAGAGCTCTAGGGTTTCGTGAAATGCAATTCTTATTTTTCCTTTCACAGTAACAACAATGTCATCAACATAAACCAGAACAATAACCGTACCTCCTTGAGTTACTCTTAACAAAAAGAGAATGATCTGCAGTAGATGTGACAAAATCATGTTGTTCAATCAACTCTGAGAGCTTCTGAAACCAAGCCCTCGCACTCTCCTTGAGGCCATATATAGCCTTGTGAAGTCGATGCACTATACGAGACCCCCTTAGCAGCAAACCCCGGTGGATGCTGCATGTAAACTTCTTCCTGCAGATCACCATATAAGAAAGCATTTTTTACATCCAACTGGAAAAGCGGACAGTCACGTACCACAACTACTACAATAATAATCCACAACGTGGAGTGACGTGCAACTGGTGAAAAAGTATCCTAATAGTCCACTCCATATGTTTGGGTGAACCCACGAGCAACCAATCTGGCGTTATATCTGTCAATTGTACCATAAGCACGATGTTTCACAGTGAACACCCACTTGCTGCCAACAATAGATGCACCTGGAGGAGCCTGAACAATGCTCCATGCACCTCGAGATTGTAAAGCGATCATCTCCTCTTCCATAGCTAGACGCCACTGACTACTCTGCAGCGTCTCCTGATAAGAACGTGGTATCTCCACTGCTGACAGCTCCAGAACGAACTTCTGAAAGTCCTCGGAAAGGCGATCCAATGACATATGGGAAGCAAGAGGATGCATAGTGCATGCACGCTTCTGCTTCCGTAGAGCAATAGTCATATCTCGATCTTCAGTACTCACAGGAGTTGTAGCATCTTGGTCATCATGCACCTCACGTTGTACATGCAAATCGCCATTGCCATTAGAAGAAATCAAATATTCAGAACATACCTCGGGCGTGCTGGATGATTGGCGAGGCACATGAGCACGAGGTCGACGCTGGTAAACCTGGGGAAAGAATGGAGGTGGAGGAGGTGGCAGCGTTGGTGGAGGAGACATAGGAGGTGGTGGAGGAAGAGTAGGTGCTGATGATGGTAGAGTAGAGATCGGAGGTAGATGCATATAGATCTCTTCCCCACAGAAGAAACGAGCTTGTCACATGTAGGAGAGAAGTACATAATAGACTCAAAAAAGGTTACATCAGCACTAACATAGTACCTTCGTCGAACATGGTCGAAGTAACGATATCCCTTTTGGGTCTTGAAGTACCCAACAAACACACATTTGACATCGTTAGGAGAGAGCTTGTCAAGACCAGGGGAAATCTGATGAACGAAAGCCACCGAACCAAATACTCGAGGTGTGAGAGAAAAGATCCGTCTCGGGAAACACAATCAATAACAGGATCTTTTCTCCCAGTTGTGAAGAGGGCATACGATTAACAAGCAGTTAGAACCGCACCCCCCAGTATGAATGAGGAGCATGGTTCTGAATCAAAATGAGTCCTTGTAATGTCTAGAAGATGGCGGTGTTTTCTTTTAGCCACCCTATTCTGTTGGGAAGTATACGCACAAGATGTTTGATGGACAATACCATGAGATGCAAGAAATATGGCAAGCTAATTAGTACAAAACTCCAAGGCATTGTCAGAACGTATATACTTGATTTTTGCTTAAAAAGTGTTCTTTATTTCAATAATGAAGGACTGAATAACAGGACCTGCATCAGACTCGTTTTTAAGAAGAAAAACCCACGGCAATCTTGAAAACTCATCAATGGCAATGAGATAAAATCTATGCCCTTGGTGATCAGAGACACGATTGGGACCCCATATATCAAAACGAACCAACTCAAATAGACCATGACTGCTTCGACCTTGACGACTCTGGAACGTAGACCGATGATGCTTCCCAAGCTGGCAGGCCTCACATTGAAATGTAGAGTGAGGGAAAATCTGTGGAAGAACGTGACACAACTTTTGCAGAAGAAGATGACCAA
Organism: Ottelia alismoides; assembly: GCA_037367405.1. NCBI lineage: Eukaryota > Viridiplantae > Streptophyta > Magnoliopsida > Alismatales > Hydrocharitaceae > Ottelia > Ottelia alismoides. The sequence continues at coordinate 625,036 of JAZKJV010010469.1, forward strand.
AACGAAGATGCCATATGTAAGGAGACACAAACCCTGTGCGAATGGAAGAAGCACCTGCATAAGGAGATTACACTAGTCTATAGAGACCTTGCTCACGGCCATAACCAATCATCATGCCCGTTAGATTGTCCTGAAACACAAGAGCAGACGGATACAAAATGGCACGACAATGTAAGTCCTTGGTGATTTGACTAATAGATAACAAATTCATTGAAAACTCAGGAGCATAAAGAACATTTTGAAGTCTCATTGTAGGAGTTAGCTGCACTTCCCCTTGACCAGTAATGGGGGAATGCGTTCCATCTGCTATCACAACAGATCATTCAGGCTGGGTTGGACTGAAAGCACTAAACTGACTTCTATCACCACAGAGGTGATGGGATGCACATGAGTCCATAATCCATTCTGATAAATCTGCCCTGTAACAACTAATATAGGCATATACTATACCTGATGAAGATGCAACAGAAGATGCAGCTACCTCTGAGGATCCTGAGGGAAAGCTGGATGGTCCAGGAGTAGGCATGATCTCCCTTAGTCTGGCAACAAGTTTGTCAAATCTCTGCTCAGCAACAGGAGGACTCCCAACTTGTTGAGTCTGTTCTGCAACTCTAGCGGAAGCAGAAAACCCCTGCTTAGAATAGCATGTTTCCTTAGAGTGGCCGGTCCTGTGGCAGAAGGTGCACGATTGACGGGGTCGGCCACTCCCTCCTTTGCCACGGTTAGATCCTCCCCTACCACGATACGGAGTAGGGTTCCCCCTACCACGAGATGCAACCATGGCTGATGATGTCTGAGATTGCACATTACCATCAGAGGATATAGATAGCCTACTCAGTCTACGATATACCTCCTCCATTGGAGGTATCGTAGCATCTGTAAGAATCTGGGCGCGAGCTGAGTCATATTCAGGATCAAGGGCCACTAGAAAGACCCCAGTCATTACAGAGTCTCTGTAAGCCTTGATTTGCTTTGGCGTAGCAGTCAAGGGAATGTAGCCGTGTAGCTTCTCAAACATGCCCCTCAAAGAAGTGTAGAGGGTATGGAGGGGTCGACCATTCTGCTTCGACGTAAAGATATCATGCTGGAGCTGCAATATCTTCGACTCATTCTTCGCTGGAGAGTATATCGTAATGAGAATGTCCCACATAGCCTTTGCAGTAGGCTGGCTCAGTATGTCATTTGCTATCTCTGTAGACACAGTCCCAGATAGCCATACACATGCATAGGCATCGTCTGCCTCCCATGAGGCATTTATCTCTAGGGGTGCACATGGATCGGACTGGATCGTATTTAAGATTAATCCGTGTCCAGTCCAGCCTTAACGGATTTTAACTTTTTACAATCCAATCCAATCCATCAAATATCTAAATCCAAACCAATTCAATCCATCTGATTATGGATTGGATCGGATTGGTTCGGATTTTTTTATACTTATGTATTCCATCTCAATTGTTTACCTTCTCATGTTTGTGATTTATCACACACTAGCCCTCAACATTTAAATTATGGCTCAAAAATAGGTAATATAGATCATATATAAAGAAAAGAATATATGAAGATCACTCAATCAAATTAAAGTTGATGAACGTCATTAATCAGTAATTACAGAAGTTAAAGACCATACTACGTGAAGGGTTATATTGAATTTGGAATTTGAGACTCCTTTTATAAATGCGTCATTAGTATGTTTTTTTCAAATGATTTACAACTAATGATTCAAGTAAGAGTAATACAAGCTACCAAATAATGATCCAAAGATAAGTTACACAAACAAAAAAATGTAATCTTTTCAGTCAAATATTGATGAAGTTCATGGCTAATCTAAATTGTTAAGCTATGCCAAATCAAACTACTTCCAATAACACTCTTCAAAGTCCTATAATATATGTTAACAAACGGAGATCATAAAATAATTATACTCAATTGAGTATCAGGCAAATCCAACTTAAATATAACTTATCAATTGGGTAGCATTCCTCTCATTTAAAATGGAATTTATTTACCAAATTATAGGCTATAGCTATAGTCAAAATATGCATTTAGAAAAAATGGTTCAAATTTGGATATTAATTTAGAGAAAGGAATTCAAGTAATGCTTATCAATTCTTAGATGTGTTTAGTGTATTTGAACATTAATTATCAGATAAATCAACTGATCCATTTCCATCATTAGGATAAGACTTTTAGTTGGAACAAGTAGAATGTAAGAAGCAAAAAAGCTAAGAATAACAAACAGATGTACCAGACAACTATCCTAAATCTAATTTCTTTTAATGTTAGATGAATGGCAATACGATTGGAACAAATGGGATCCCGTGGGAGGGGGGGATAACATTGTGTGAAACAAGCATCAACATCATGAGGAAAGTGTGATGGCATTGCGTCAGAGGAGTGACGACAATGTGCTAGAGGATGGAGGTGTTGAAATGGACTAAAGGGAGATGTAATTAGGAATGAAATAATGGGGTCATGAGTGAAATGAGAGAGGATGGGAAGTGAGGGGAATAGTTCTATGTGGTTTGTAACTTTATAAGGTATAGTTATATTTTATGTTTTAGGAATTTAACATTTATCTCTCAGAAGAGAAGAGCGGGTGGTGATAAGAGGACTTATATCCACTATTGATATGGAAAAAAATGAGATGAATGTCATTGATTATGATCTTATGGGAATGGGTGCACACACGCGCACGCACATATGCATATGAATATGTATGTAGGTATATAGATGTACACATGTATATGTTAACGGATTAATGGATTGGATCGGATCGGATTTTGATATGATCCGATCCAATCCATACTTTAACGGATTTGAAAAATTCCAATCCAATCCTATCCATTAAAATGATAAAATCAATCCAATCCAATCCAATAACATCGGATTGGATCGAATTATGGATTTTATCCGATCCGTGTGCACCCCTATTTATCCCAGTCTTGTCACATGGCTCCTCCACCGTGAGGATGTGCTTCTTGCCATTACGCTGCACCAGACTCATGAACTGCATGGCCCACAGTTCATAGTTTGTTCCATCCATCTTGACGATGGGGCCTGGACCTTTGAAGCCCTCCAGGGATGGAACATTAGCTTTGTTGTCAACCATGATGACAACTATCACCAAGACTGGGACTGCAACAAATAAGACTTGCGTTTACATTGACATATGGTAAGATGCTTGTGAGTGTAGACTCAAATTACAACCTTTTCCATTATTTGAAGACGCCTTTGGGTGACTAGGGTGTTTTAGATGATCACGTCACACCCTAGGTACCCAAGAACACTGTGTAGAAACTCTATTGGCGGCGGCGGCGCAAGGGCAGGTATCACACGATCCTCACGGTTGGCGGCGCATGGGCAGGACGCACGTGGTGCGACACACACAAATGGACGCGAGCGGCGCTAGAGTCGCGCAAGCTAGGGCGGCGTAGGTGACACACAGTAGGGTTTTTGGTGTGGGGGTAGGTCTCTAGGGCACAGACTCCGGTCTATGACCGTCGCTCTGATACCATGTGAAAGAACAAATGAAAGTTATATTCCACGTAGTCCTAGAACCCTCTTATATAGGAGAAAGACTTTAGGGAGAAGTTACATAAAGTAGACAGAAAAATTAGAGAAATATAAATAAAGACAAAGATATAGAATTCTCTTAACAGGTCCTATCTAACATTTATGGTGTTTTAGGGGCATCTCTGAATTCTGAATTTTGGGCATTGATGAGGGAGATGCGGGCTAGATTTCCCTTTGTTAACTTGGATAGTCGATGTGGATTTCAATTTTACTATATTCTGGGATGATATACTTGGTGACACAGAATTGATTTTTGGAGAAAAAAGAATTACGGAGGCATGGAAGAAGTTCAAAACATGTCAGTTGCGCATGATTTAGGAAAAATGTGCGGGGATGCGTGTAATAGAGGAGAAAGAGAGGGATAATAGGAGAAAACTCCAATTTAATTTCAACGGCAATTGTCTTATACAATGTCTTATAACCTCTTTATACGAAAGGAGTGGGATTAATTACTAAAATGAAAAAGACAACTAATCCCTTATTTGACTCCTAAATTGACTCAACTATATAACTAACAACTAAATAACTAATTAGAAATCATACTTGATCTCTTTATTTAAATAAAAAATGAAATTACAATGGACTCAAATCAAGAAAAATAAAAATTAATTCTAGCCTTAATTGGATCATTATCTAATTGGATTAACGGAAAACTTTAATTTAATGAAAATCCTAATTTTAGTTCTAATCCTCTATACTATGTTGCATCAATTCTCCTGAATGATCTTTGTTCTAATCCTCGCCATAATTTTCTTAAAAAATGCATTTAATCTTGATCACATTTTGCATTAGCCATAAGTTTTCTTTGCACCTGAATGATCTTTGTTATGAGGGTATTCAGCTCTACATTTTTGATAAGTTTCTCAAGGTCCAATTTTTGTTTTTCTTTTTGAGCAGACCTTCTCCATCCTTACATGCATTTTATTGCAGCTGGATCTTATCTGTCTTGTTACCGCTCATAAACCAACTGTAGCTATAACAAAAGTTTGTCAAAAAATGAATTCAATAATGAGGAACTACTCTCATGAACCAGCTTCTGTTCAGGTACGTAATTATGTTTTCTCAAAATATTTTGTTCATTTACACCTTGGGAATCGAAAATGTTTATTGGCTAGGTATCTTCTATTATCATTTTGCTCCATTAGTGTTCACTTATCTTTTCTAAGCTCAAGCTTTTCCTTTGTGAGTAGTTTTTTCATTTGTATGCATGAACTTTCAGGGACCCCCTTTATTGTCTTTTGCTCTGTTACTGTTAATTCTTTTATAGTAGATATATTAATAAATTAATGGGGCGGGCACCTATGCGTGATTCCCGCCTTCTCTGATTTCAAAAAAAAATTCTTATATAGTAATAGCACGTAATCTCCTTTTTGTGTATAGCCTTTTCCTGTTTGAGTAATTTTTTTATTTGTATGCATGAACTTTCAGGCCCTCCCTTTATTAGAAAGTATGCTTTTAGGACTAGAAACTGTGATTAGTACAGCATTTGATGGACAATTGGAATTGGTCAACAGTACCACCGAAGTTAAATTTGAGGCATGCAGAACTATTGAAGGTCGTCCTGTGAGTTATTTCTTGGATGGCTGTTTGCTCAATATCATTCCTTCTTCTGGACTAAAATGTATGAAATTTATATATTTTGAAGGTTTGCTGCAGCAGTTTCTTTCCCTGAGCTGGAAGGAACCAGCACTGGTAGTACTATTAGGGCGATATTTAGATGTATATGGGCCCTTCTTGAGATGCTTTCCAGATTCAGTAGGTGGTGTTATTCATAAACTGTTTGAGTTGCTAACATCATTGCCATGTGTGCTTAAGGTAGCCTTTCTTGATTTTTATCTTTATATACACATCTATATTCTTCTTTTGATCAGTTCACTAAATGACTTACAACTTTTGCTAGGACCCAACTGCAAATAGTGCTCGCCAGGCAAGGCTGCAAATATGTTCCTCATTCATACGGATAGCTAAGACTGCTGGCAAAAGTCTTCTCCCTCATATGCGGGTTTGTTAGTCTTGCTTCATTATTTTTCATCTGTTAGTATGTTCTTTCATTAATTAAGTTGGTAATTGCTCTTAAAAAAATTAAGTTGGTAATTGCATTGAGGATTTGACTTGATGGTAACTTGGTAGAAATGTATTCAATCTTGTACTTGGCCCGAGCTAATCATCCCGTTCAAAGTGCATTGCTATTAAGTAAATTGGTAATTGTTATATGTAATGTTCTTATATTAGAAAATCATGCCTCCATGAAGCTTATTTTTGTATTGAAACATAACCATTGCTAACAATGCTACCTGGCAAGTGGCAATAGTTAATTGTCCTGGTATGCCTTTTCAGTCCCATGACGACTATTGTGCTTATGGCACAGCATGCACCTAGCCCCGTTTAAACTCTTGGAAATGTCTCCGATTTCATGAGGCCCATATTGTAGACATAGGACATCCAAAAATATCATAATTCATAAAGTCTCTCATGTAAGTGTTTATGTTTTCAAAAAAGAAGTGTTTATGTTCAGAGAATCCGTGTCAGAAGTCTCATTAAAAAGAATCAGACACAGAGCAATCCTTCCAGGATATTATATGGTCCAATCCGTCTTTCTGTATTTTTTTGAGTGAGACAATATATATTTCAATCATTGATCATGAACGATTTGTTTAAGTGTGCTGAAAGGGATGAGGGATGCCAGAGTCTATTACATGCCAATATGTAAGGCCATCCGACTGGTCCGAACAAACTAAAACACTAGTCATCCAGTCGATTGGAAAGCGATCACTAAACAAAAAAATACGAGAACACAACTAGTCATAAAACTGGAGGCCCACAAAACCTGGATTGGGGGGGGGGGAGGCTAATCATCTGAATGAATAATAATTAATAAAGCATCTGAGCAAAGAGAACCCTGAATGAATAATAATTAATAAAGCATCTGAGCAAAGAGAACCGACTAATTTACTGGAAGTAGTTTGGCCCAACTTAGCTCCCATAAGCTTTTCTGAGAAATCTGAAAATGCAACAACAATAACAAAGCCTTTTCCCACGATTAAGGTGAGCCGGCTGTATAGATTTTTTACCTCCATTCGGATCTCGGCTTAAATCAAAATATCTAAGATCCCTTCGAATAGTCTCGTTCCAACACTTCTTAGGCCTTCCCGCCCTCTCTTAACCGGCTCGACATTCCAATCTCGCATCTTCTAACTAATGCATCAACCGGCCACATTTACAAATTGCCAAACCATCTTAAGCGGTTTTCTCTCATCTTGTCCTCTATCGGAGCTACACTAACTTTCCTTTTGATTACATCATTTTGAATGCGATCTTTTCATGTATGACTACACATCCATCTTAGCATTTCATTTATGCTAATGTCATTCTCTGCAGCTGTCTATGGTTCACATGCCACCATTCTGATCCATAGAGCATATCAAGTCTCACGGCTGCTTTGTAATACTTTCCTTTGTCTTTCAAAAGGATTTTCTTATAAAAAAGAACAATAGAGGCTCCTCTCCACTTTAGTCAACATGCATTTATTTTATGAGTAACATCTCCATCAATTTCCCAATCTTGTTGCAAAATAGATCACATGGTATCTTAACGAGTATATTTCTGAATGTTATCGTCTCCAATCTTCACCTCGAATTATTCACCGTTTCCATCGAATGTGCACTCAATATATTCCATCTTAGCGCTACTTATACGAAATCCTTTAGTTTCTAAGACATGTCTTTATATCTCCAGCTTCTCATTTACTTCATCTCTTGTCTCATCAGTCAACCAGTATCACCGACAAACAATACACACCAAGGTATCTCATCCTGAGTGTGATTAGTCAACTCGTCCATGATTCAAGTAAAAAAGGAATGGACTCATAGAGGAACCTTGATGCAGGCCGTTGCTGATGTTAAATACTCAGTCTTCCCAGGCTGGATCGTTACACAAGATGAAGCCCCATCATACATATCCTTTATAAGGTTAATGTATATAACATGTACTTGCTTTTTCTCCAAAAATCTCCACAATATCTCTCGTGGGACTGAATCATAAGGCTTCTCCAAATCAATACAAATATTGAGGCTCTTCTTTTTAGCTCTATAAATCTTCATTGTTCTCCTCAACAATTAGCTAGCTTCAATAGTTGAGTGACTTGGCACAAATCTGAATTGATTTTTCAGTTACTTTTTGTTGGAGTATAAGTTGTATGAATCATGAGGGAGATGGGTAAATGGATCCTGCCAGGCTATATATACCAGTGGTGGGACTTGGAGGCTCTGTGGAGGCTATATATAGAGCCCCAGGCCTCCTGTATCCATTGAGAAAAAGCAATGCTACATATGCCCATTTGAAGGCTTCTCCCGTGGTTTCATCCCGCTCCTCACGGAGTAGGGTTCCACGTTAAATCTTCTTGTTCTTTGATGTTTATCTTTCTCTATTTCTATGCTCTGTTTATCATTCCGCTTCCGCTTCTTATTTTCTAACATGGTATCAGAGCGGTGTCGTTTCTCGAGAAATTATTTTTCATTAGTTTTTATTCGAGATTCGGTTATTGTTCGTTCTTGAAGATCTTTTAAAAGATCATGTTAGTGATTTGCTGACCACGTTTAGGGTTTCGTTTTTGAGACCCTAATTTGTTTCTACGATGTGTTCTTCATCCAATGATCTTCCAACGACGATCAATGTTTCTTCAGATGTGTATCTCCAGTTTGTTCCATCTAGGGTTTCTGGAACCCTAGTGCATTCTGTGATCCAGAAGCCCGTGTAGTAGCTTCAGAAGTACCTTCTTCGCTGCCATATCTAGCAGCGCTGGGTGAACTCCGGTCAGCCCAACCAGTAGTATTCGAGAATCGTCAACATCGGTTCCAGGCGCATCTTGCCTAGGCACAACCCTCGGTCGAAAACCCTGACCTAGGGCTCTCAAAATGCGCCAAGATCCTTGCACGCAACCACCTTCAATCAACATCCAGGCGTGCACCACGACACCTTGTCTTCGATCGTCGCGCAAAAACCCAGTTCTTCCGCGGGCGGCAGAGCCCATATCCAGGCAGCGGTGATTCCCCTTGGCGCTGCATCTGCTTCAGGCGACAAGCACCACACGAGCCCAACGTGCTCTAGGCGATGGCGAGCAGTGCCATGCGCTCCAGGCGGCACCCCAACATCTCCGCCTTCGAGCCCCTCGCGCGACTCCTCCCCGCGAACCAAGACCCAGCGGCGGCAACCACCTCTCCTCCTCGGTGTGCGGCATACAAGGCGGCGACAACCGCACACTTCGAGCTCCAGGTGCTCGAGGCCCTGAGCGCCCATCTCCTCAGGCCCCAGGCGTATAGCTCCATCATGACGGCGGCAGGAAACCCCTAGCAAGGGGGCGTTGGCGCAACCCTCCGCCCTCCTCCTATTCTACTGCGGCGACAACCCCATCAGGGGCGGCGCCATTCGAATGCGGGTTCCCAATCGTGGGAACCCTAGGGGCCGATGAACTATTTATTAAAAAAAAGGTCTGCTGCTATGGAGCTCACATGGGCTGATCAAAAAAGGGGGGGGGGAGGCGGAAGTTGTTTGTGCGGCCCAGTCCAAAAAAAGGTTGAAGTTTAGGCCCCAAGTGGGCCATCATCAGTTTTAAAAAAATGATGATGGGTCTGATTGAGAAAAAAAGGGGGGCGAAGTTTGTGTTACTAAAAAATAGAAGAAGAAGAAGAGGCGCGCACATTGAAAAGCTGTACGCATTAAAAAAAAAGGAGCCGTAAAAAAATGAAACGGCCAAATGTTATTCATGATCTGAGAAGCCGAAAAATTTGTGAACGGCTTATTGTATTTTGTACCCCTATTTATCTCGTCTTCTCCCAACTTTGTCGATGTCATTTTCCGACAAGTATGGGAGAAAAGTGGAGTATATGTAGAGTCACAGGTCTATTCAGATCCTCCAGATGCATATATTCCAGACCAACCAGATTTTCTCAGACTCTACAGTTTATCTGATTTCAGACTCGACATTCAGATTGATCAGAGTCCAAGTTCGAGGCACTCCATGTTGAGTGGCCCATTTTTCGAGTTCTCCAGAGAGAGACTCATTTTCAGACACACACGAGTATGCGATCTTCATTCAGATGAGCACGTGTTTGCCATCTTTTGCAGTGATCCCCATCTTTTCTTGTTGTTGTCAGGCCAGAGTTTTCATGTGAGCCATAGGAACTCCAGAGTAGAGGACCATTCCCTATGCCATGTTGGAAAGGGTTTTCATTTGGTATCATTGGTACTCCAGAGTAGAGTACCATTCTCTGTGCCAGATGGGAGAGAACCGGTTCTCCGACGAGGAGAATTCTTTCAGAATCCATTCTCTAGCGACCGTGGACTCCGACGAGGATTGCACTTCCACGACCCTTTTCAGTTAGGCCCTTTTCAGAGATGGAGCAGTTGTCCACATGTTGTGGTGGGCCAGAGTACTCCGACGAGGAGACTCATTTCCAATTGCAGTGACTCTGACATACGCAGTTCAGAGCACATGCTCTCCGACGAGGAGATTTAGCAGACTCAGCCCGTTTGTCCTCCTCACCTGCACGGCATGAGAAGCAACGCCCTCGACAACAACATTTGTGCGCGTTGGGTTAATATTGTCCGTAGAGTCCTATAGCGTGGGTTGAGTTTCTTTCTGTTTGTTCAAGCTGAGCATTGCATGTTCCAGCTTGAGGGGAAGTGTTGGAGTATAAGTTGCATGCGTCATATATGAGGGAGATGGGTATATGGATCCTGCTCAGATCCATTTACCCTATCCACATGTTTAATCCCATATCTCCCAGTGGTGGGGACTTGGAGGCTCTGTGGAGGCTATATATAGAGCCCCAGACCTCCTGTATCCATTGAGAAAAAGCAATGTTACATATGCCCCTTTGAGGGCTTCTCCCGTGGTTTCATCCCGCTCCTCATGGAGTAGGGTTCCACGTTAAATTTTCTTGTTCTTTGATGTTTATCTTTCTCTGTTTCTATGCTCTGTTTATCATTCCGCTTCAGCTTCCTATTTTCTAACACTTTTGAAGCTTGCCTCAACCTTTTTCGATCACACGTTCTTATATTTTTGTAATATGACTCATCATTTTGATACCTATGTAATTCGAACAATTTTGAATGTCTCCTTTATTCTTATAAGTAGGCATCGCAATTCTTCTCCTTCATTCTTCATGCATTTTCTTGCTTCGCCAAAGCATTGAATAAATTTGTGAACCAAGTCAAACTCTGTTCACTTAGATCTCTCCAAACTTCTATAGGAATGCCATCAAGTTCTACCCCTTTCCCATGCTTCATAACCTTTAAACGTCTGCTTGTTTTGTATCTGTCTACAACTTGCTCGATTGAGGTAACATTCACTACGAGCAAGATCTCCCAAAGTAATCTCTTTATTTCTTTCTCCAATGAAAAGCTTATGGAAATACTGCTTCCATCTAGTCTGTATATCCTTCTGAGTAACAAGCACATGTCCTTCCTAATCCTTGATGCATCTCACTTGAGAAAGATATTTGGTTTTTCTCTCTTTATTTAGCCAATCTGAATATATCCTTCTAGCTCTACTTCGAGTCAAGCTTTGCACACAACTTTATAAGCTTTTGACTTAGCTTCACTTACCGCATTCTTTGCTTCCTTCTTCGTTATTTTGTAGTTTGTGAGTTTTTCCTCTGTTCTATCCTTATACGTAGCTTTAAAGCTAGCTCTTTTAATTCTAAGCTTCTCTTGCACCCCTTCACTCTACCACCAAGCCCCCGTTTGGACTGGAACTCTTCATTTAGGCTTGCCTATCATATCTTTGTCTACCCTTCGAATACAAGATGCTACCACCTCCCACTTCTTGTTTGCACTTCTGTTAAAATCCAAAGATAAGTCTTCAGTTCTAAAATGTTCTTCTTGATGGTTGATTGCTTCATTCGAAAATTTCACCATTTAGTTCGAAGGATCTGTGGAATCATTCTCTTCTTTGCCAACCCTTTTATTTGCACATCCATGACTAGCAAACGACGTTGAGATGTCAAGCTCTCTCCCGAGATTACTTTGCAGTCTTTGCAACACAAACGATCTCTTCTCCTCATCACAAAGTAATATATCTGTGTTTTAGTTGGGTTGCTTTTATAAGTAATTAAATGCTCTCCCTTTTTCTTGAAGGGAGTGTTTGCTATAGTCATAAGCCGTTTCAGAATCCAGAATGATTTTTCCCTCTTCATTTCTTTCCCTGAAGTAATGGCTTCAATGAACCTTAACATATCTTTACCTAGGTAAATCATCTCTCTTTGTGGGATTCCTTGCATAATCTTATCCAAATTCATCAAAAAAACTTGTTTAACCCTTTCCTTTAATCCAACTTATGGTGCATAAACTGAGATTATATTCTTAACTTCTTTCAACATTATTTAGCAAAATAATCCAGTCCCTAATATTTGCAACTCAATCACACCGTCTTTTAAATCCTTATGAACAACCACTCCAACATCATTTCTTCTCATCTCTTTACTTGACTATCATAAGTTAAATTCCGTCTTCTCGATCTCTGTTGTTTTATCTCGAACTCATTTTGCCTCCTGAGAGACCTGAAACAAATAAAAACATGTTCCAGGCTTCCAGCTACAACCAATGAATCATGAACTTATTTCCTGTGTTCCTTCATTAATCGTGCATGATGTTAACCAAGTCCTCACAGTTTAGAAGTTTGTTACCTTGGAGAATCTTAACCCTTTCCTTTTGAAGTACCCAAAAGCTTGTGAGACGCCACACAATATCTTTATCGATAACCTCTTTGAGAGAATTCATCAGTTCCCACTTTCCCCAAGCTCTAATTATGGGTATAAAACGGAATGATTATATAGGGTCTTGAGCGTATTTAGTGATTATCGAGGGTTTCTGGGGTAATTACACAATTAGTCAGGGTTATGGGTGTAAATATCCCTTAATAAAAACAACCTAAAAAATTCTGTTAACAACAGAGTCTCTTTATCCCCATCTCTATGATGTATCGAGTGAAGTTGTGTTGTAAATTTTCTTGTATCGAGTGAAGTTGTGCTGTAAATTTTCTTTTGTTGCAAGTTGCAGCTTTCTCAACTCCTTCTTTAGGAGGAGTATTTGAGTATGTAATAGATGGGTAATTGGACCTCTCTAAGATCCAACTACCTCCACTCATGTTTTAGTCCCACAGCTACTATTCGTCGTACTCAAGTCTTTCTGTGGGGCTATATGATAAGTCCCACACCCTCGGTACTCATCGAGAAACTTCAATAGAAGATTCGGCCACTTGAGGCCTTCTCCGGTGGTTTTATCCCGTTCCATACAGAGTATGGTTCCACGTAAAATCTGAGCATCCACTTTGATATTTTTATGTTTCTTGTTCGTCATTATCATTAGGGGTGTAAACGGACCGAACCTGAGCGAACCTATATTTTTTAGGTTCGGTTAGTTAATTTAATCGAGCCTAAACTTGTGCTTTGGTTCGATTCGTTTATTTTCGAATCGAATCCAAATCGAATCTCTTTTTAAACGAATCAAACCTAAGCGAATATCGAACTTAAGAATTCAGAGGGAGTGAAAAGAAGAGAGATGGAAATATATATGTGTGTACAATTAGAATAAATATTCATTTAGTTTTTTTCTTTATCTAACTCATCTTCATCTTTTGAAAGAATAGATTAATATGGATTCATCTCTTTGAAAAAAATATAATTATAATATATTTTTACATCTGTTCCGATGGGGATAAGGAATAAGAATAATATGAAGATATTCGATAAGTAAGGTTTATACTTGTTCTGTTGATTTGAAGATAAAGAAGGGAAAAGTACTGACACATACATGATGGATGTTGTAAACACGATGTGACTATTTATTTTTGGATAGTTTATACCGAGATAAAACCTACTTATCCCGTAAATATCCAGTTATCTCTAGACAAAATTCACTTATCCTGGGACAAAATTAACTTATCTCAAAATAAGGTCCTCTTCTACGGACACGGATTTGTAAATATGTATATATGCATGTTTATCGAGTTTTTAACGAATCGAACCTGGGTGAACCTATGATTTTTAGGTTCGGTTCGTTTATTTAATCCAGCCTAAACTTGTGTTCAGGTTCGGTTCGTTTATTTCCGAACCGAATCTGATTCGAACTTTTAGCGATCCGAACCTGAGCGAATATCAAACTCGAGAATTTTCTTACAGCCCTAATTATCTTTTTGCTTCTACGTTTATATTGCACTAGTCAATGAGTTGAACTAACATATGGCTTATTCAAACTATGGTTTGTTAAGAGGGTCATAACTGTCAGTCCTCCTTCCCCCGCCTCCCTCGAGCTCAGAGGGGTCATTGAATAAAGTTTGATCGGTATTTAGGCAATTATTCGGGATTCTTCAGTTTTTATATTATTTTAAATGTAAAATAGTAAATAACTACAATGGATGTATGGTCATACACGAGAAGATCATATTTCTGACGAGATCAAAAGGAAAGTTAATATACCTCTGGTAGAAGATAAGATGAGAGAGAACCAATTAAGGTTGTTTGTCCTTTTGCAAATGAGGTCGGTTGATAGATCAATTAGAAGATGTGAGATTTGAGATGTTGAGACGGCGGCTACGAGAGGGCGAGGAATGTCCAAGAAGTGTTGGAAGGAGACTATCCAAAGGGATCTTAGTTATTTGGATCTAAGTTTGAGAATGACCCAAAATAAATCTGAACGGAGGCAAAAAATCCGTGTAACCGACCCAACTTAATGTGGGAGAAGGCTTTGTTATTGTTGGGAAATATTAAAATTATTTCTAATACATGTAGTCTTTTATTTTTGCACATAAATTGTCATGTCTAAATTGTATATATTTATATCAAAAGTTTACTCATTTCATTGTATTTCATCTTATTATATTCTCCATGATACACAAAGAGCCCTACAATGCTCAATTACATTCTCGGTATGAAAAGTAGGTCCTCGCAAAAATGATGTCATTTCTGGCACAACACATCACCAAACCAACACAAAAGGATAAACGCTGTCTTCATGTCCAAAATCGCAAACCAATCTAATATTTCTTCAAAAGCTTTGACAATCTTCACTAGATAGCCAAACAATGTTTGCCCTGTTCCATACCTGAGCCGAGCAAGGGCATGCAAAAAACAGATTGCCCACGTCCTCCGTCGTTGACCCCCACCTATCACATGCGTTATCCTCCACCCCCAACAGCTGCCCTGCCACCCTTTGGTGAGAATCCTACCAAGCTTGAACAACCACATGAAGACCTTGATGCGTTTCGGCATCCATATCATCCGTTTGTCAATGGAAACAACTTTATCCTCCTTAATCCCTTCCCCCATGGAAAATTGATATGCTTTCTTCGCTGAAAACCTTCCATCTCCCTAAACAAAATGGTCTCTGCCCACCGTATGCCACTCGAGCTGTGCTAGCTCCGAATGAAGTGCCAAGAAGTTCTCCACCCTCTGATCTGACAAGCCTGATGAGAACACCGACGTCCCCACTCCATGGTCCCAAACTTGCTGCACCATTTCCTCCCTATTACATGCCAATTGCATTAGGCGTGGGTGACGTTCCCCTACGGCCCCATTTCCCGTCCAACCATCCAAACAAAAACAAAATCCCGCCATCGAGAACCTGCCTCATCTTACTCACCATCTCTGGTATGATCGTAATAAGTCTTTCCACAATGAGGATGTAGACGCCCAGGTACCGCCTCCCACGACATGGATACCCCATAGATCTTCCTCATTGTTACCCCGGTCGACCAAATGGAAACCCCTCCGATCCTGCCTCCCTTTTGATTAGAAAAACCTTCTCATTAATCTTTGTGCATACCCCAACATGCAATAATCTCGTGGAGTAATAAAACATCAGCAACCTCTTCAGTAATGTTCTCCAGTCCTTATTCTTTGGTCGCCCCACTACCAATGGTAGGCCCAAGTAATTGATCGTCAGGCATGGCCTCAAATTTCAGCGAAATTCGGTCGAATTTCTGTCGAATATCGATATCCAGTCGAAATTGAAATTCGACCGAAATGACCGAAATATGGGGGTCCTAATACAAAAAATGACCGAAATGATCGAAATTTCGATCGAAATTTGACCGAAATTCCATCGAAATTTTGTTTTGGTGGTCACTGAAATAGTGACCGAAACCGACATTTAAGGCCTTGTCGTCAGGGCAACAATTGGGCATCCCACAACTGTGGACACGCTCCGTGCCTCCTCCTTGTTGAGGCCAAAGAGACTACCACCGGCTTCTCCCTATTGATTTGGAGCCCTAATATGTCCCCAAAAATTTCCAAGATGCACGACGCCTACTGAAGCTTCTCATTTTCCGCCCCCAAAACATAACAGTGCTGTTAACATACTGCAATAACGGGATGAATATCTCCTCCTTCGCAAACCCTGAACACCAATCCCCATTCGTCGCCTTTCTCATCGTAACCGCCAACACATCAACCGTAATAACAAAAAGAAGCGGAGCTAACAAGCGCCCCTGCCAGATGCATCTCTAATGCTGAAAGAATCCCCCGTCTGATCTGCCATTGACCAGCACCACATGAGAAGCAGTGTTAACGCACCGCTTAATCTACACGATCCACATCTCCGAGAATCCCCTCCTCTCCAATGAAGCCCACAAGAACCTCCGGTCCACATAGTCATATGCTTTAGAAAAGTCAACTTTCCGCATCACCCACTTGATCTTGCTTCTCTTCCACTCCGTCACCATTTCCTTAGGCATCACCAAACCGCCTGCCTTAGCTCTCCAAGGAACAAAAGCTGTCGGCTTCGGCGTAACGATTCGGCCTAAAACCTCTCGTAATTGGTTAGCAAGAATTTTCACTACAATGAGATATAAAGCATTAGATAATATAATAGATCTGTAGTCCTCCCCCCTGACCGACGTGTCTTTCTTCAGCAACAAAAAGATGAGCACCTTGTTCAGCCTCTCCAAGACCCGATTCCCCTCCGAAATTCCTCCACCACCTCCATCACGTCCCGCTTGACCACCTCCAAGAACAGATAAAAAGCCACCAAGAACAAATCCCCCCCTCCCCGTCCACAGCAGCTGAATATATCATATTTTTGCACCTCCTCCCACTGGCCATTGCATGAAAGAATCTTATATTAGCGTCTCCTTCCGTCAACCATCACTGCCTGGATCGCTGCCTCCAAGATACCTCCTCCTTTTTGTCTTCCCAAAAAATCTCATCCAGGTGACTACTCCTCTCAGCTATCTCTTCTACCATCGGAGCCCTGTCATCCCCCAACCTGTCAAGCCTGCTCAACTCTCCCTGTGCCCTCTTCCTCGTTGCACTGCGTTGCATCCGGTTTGATCTGTTAAATTCCATCAGATGCCTCCTGAGCGAGGTCAACTTGCTCGCCAATCTGCACGTTGTGGACCCCTCGGGATGACACTTCTACCGGAATTCTGCAACGGTCTCATGAAAACCATCATCCAACAACCAAGTAGTCTCAAAATTGAAGAAGGTCCGATGACACCCGTCCTCCTCTGAAAACCATAGCAACGATGTGTGATTAGGATGAGCCCTGGGCAGGGCTCATGCCCCAGCTAAAGGAAATATCTCAACTGCCTCTGTGGACAACAAAATTTTGTCAAGACGGGACCTTGACCTTGAGTTCCGTCAAGTGTAGAGGCATCCCACAACGTCCACCACTTGAAGGCCGAGCTCATCCACCATCCCATTCAGCACCGTAGAACCTCCATCTCTTCCTCCCCGACCCCCGGGCGATCTTTCGGATGAATAGTCATGTTGAAATCACCGGTGATTATCCTTGAAACATCGGGGAAAGCCGCCCTCACCAAGAATAATTCCTCCACAAGATGAGCCGTGTTGGTCGCGTTGCAAGGGCCGTAAGCATTTATAATCAATAGTATGATCCCATCCACCTTACGTCGCAGTAAGATCGAGAGTGAGTACCTGCTACGCATCTTTTCCCCCTTCATACCAAATTTATCTCCCCTCCATCCTGTCATTATGCCCCCAACCCCTTCCAACCCAATCTCCTTGTACCCCCCTAAACTAGTTCCCCCGACCTCTTTCCATGCCCTATCAAACTCACATGAGATCTTTGTTCCTTGTAGACATACATGTTAGAAAGATTAGTGTTTGTCAGTGTATTTGTACGTGTCTTATTTTATTCATAAAATTAAATATTTTTCCAAGTTGAAAGTATTTCTGTTAGAAAAAAGTTCTAAACTATCATTTCGATCTTCAAATTTCTTACATAAGATATCATTTTGCTAGTACTCTCTGTTGGCCTATGTTTTTCTCTGTTATTATTGCACATGTTACCATTTTCTTCATGTTCAAGAGGTGAAGCTAATGGCTTCTAACTTTGGTTCTAAATTTGATTTTGGGTCTGAGCAACATACTACATTTTAGACTATTGCAGCGATTGGATGGAAATTTAATGTAACGTATGATCTTAATATCTTATTATTAGAATAAAATGGTGTATTTCTATCTCATTTATTGAGTTTAAAAATATTAGAAATCTTATTTTTTTAAAAGAGCTTTCAAGTAATTTCCCTAATTTCTGGTCATTCAACCAAAATTTCACCAATTTTCTCTTTCCAAGCTTACCGAAACGAAATTGAAATCCAACATTTAAGGCCTTGGGGAAGGCATTCACATCTAACGAAAAATCGACCAATTGTTATTGGCTGGAACTGATATATTAGTACAAATAGACCCTATCCTTGCCACATGAGAGGTCTCAAAGTAGTTGACAACATAGGTCGGAGTGAAGCCTTTTGCTACAAACTTTTCTTTCAGTCTATCAATGGAGCAATTTGGGGAGTGCTTGGTTGTAAAGACCCATCTGCATGCAGCAAGGGTCATGCTTAGCATACACGCTACAAGATCCCACACGCCTTTGGAAGTAAGAGCCTTCATCTCCACTTCCATGCCATGTTTCCAACCATGATCTCGAAGGGCTCTGTGATGGTTACGAGGAACTGTGATCGCTACGAGAGGCATCAATTCCTATCATAACTGGATAAATTATTAGTTAGAAGTACAGTGTGACAAAGTTTGTAGAGTATATTGCCTTTTGGATTTATGCTGTGCAATGGGAAGTTTTGAGCATCCAGATTTTTATTGGTGGGGCCATTTGAAGAAGGCTCATCAGCGTGCAAGTAGGGATCCTGCAAATGAATAATGTCATGCTGTCTAGTGTGCTTTCATTCATAGACAATAGTCGGTAGAGGAACCTCTAAGGGAATATCACTGACAACTATGCGAAGTAACCGGCGGTCTTTTTGAAGAAGGTGATATTAGCAGAAACGTGACATCGATGACTAACAAGATCACAAGACCTATACCCCTTCTATTTGAGAGTAACCAAGGAAGTCACACTTGATGGCACTAGCAAACATTTTATCAGTAATACGAAAGTTGTCGAGTTCGACTGGAAATCGTCAAAGGTAAAGGAAATGGTTCCTCATCTTTACACCGGAGGGAAAAAGTAATTACCCTATTAAGGAATGAAAACGGTTCCTGATTAATAAGTATTGCGATATTTGTTATCTTTTTAGTTTTTTATGCATTCTCTATTCTTTCTGTTTTCTTTATGTAATTTGCCCAACATGATTCTCCTCTATACAAGAGAACCCTAGGGCCTCACTAATAAGCAAGTCATTGTTTTCTCCCAACATGGTATCAGAGCGACGGTCTCGACCGAAGTTCGAGCACCCCACTAGTGTTATAACTCCCACCCGCCAACCTCCGTGCACCCCCACGTGCTGCCAACAGTCGTTGCGCGTTGCCACATCGCACCTCTGCTACTGTTGCTCGTCGTAATGCGTCCCTGCGCAACCTCACATGATGCTACATGCCTCCGTGCACTGCTGCGACTCCTTTCATCCAAAACGACCCCTGTGGCTTCTTCTTCTCCTTTTCGATGCTGAACTACGATTTGGAACGATCTGATTTTGACGAAAAAGATGATTTCAGACCTATAAATCACCTTTTTGGGCCCTAACGCGTATTGAGGATTGACGAAGATGATTGTATGAGTCTACACATACAACTGATCCTCCATATGATCATGTAGACTTGCTCGAATCGGTCTACTTCCTAGTCGACTTCCATTTTCGACCTCATTTTTCATGTCATAGAACAAGGGTAACATATTCTCTTCATCCGGTGCCTTCAAGGGCCCGGTTCCCATCCTGAAGATGGATGAGACCAACTCGTGTTGTGGGCCTTGAACTTTTTGACCCTTATGCAATACAATAATAAAGAGCACATGCTGACAAAGTTTGAATCGATAGATAAGACTGAGGACAATGCTTTGTGGAAGCATGTTGACGTATATGCACGTGTTTGGTTATCTGGAACTCTCAGTACAGAGTTTGCCAATGATATTGTGAACCAACCAACCGCTAAGGCGATGCAGGATATTCTGGTGGTTATATATGCTTTAGTAAAGAATGAGGCCAAGATTCTTCGGGTCCAATTTGATATATACATGGTCAAGCAGAATGACCATCCTCTGCATACCTTTTATTCTTCGTTTTGATGAACGTTTGAGAAGCTTCATAGCTTCATGCCTGTTACCACTTCCACGGAATAGTAAAAGGCTTATATGAACTCCACGATGGTTGGAGTTTTCTTGACAACCCTGGATCCGGAGTATGAGGCCGCACCCGCACAACTCTTTACATCCGCGACCATACCTCCTATGGAGGAGGCCTATAATCGAATCAATAGGATTCTTGTTCCCTCATTGCCACCACACAGACCTCCTCAGCGATGACTGCATCTCGTGGTACGGGAGGTTCTATGCAGTTCATAGAGCGTGGTTCCCGTGACGGAGGATATGGACGTCAGTGTGGCCCCTGCACCTACTATCGTCATCCAGTACACTCCGAGGACACATGCCAGCAGAAGTATGGATACCCCACATCTACTCGAGTGACAGAGCAGATTGATCCTCCAGCCACTTTAGTTCCTTAGGCAGATCCACGCCTTGATGATATTCTCTCTCATGTACGAGATATCGTGACTCCTGTTGCCGACACCACTACATGTTCCTCAGATGTTGTAGTTGCTTATAGTGCCTCTTCAAGCTCCTCAGGTATAGCGTATGCTTTTACCAGTTATAGCAGGTTATATATGGTAGATTGAATCGTGAACTAGGTGCTTCCCACCATCTAATTGGAGACATAGCCCAATTTAGTTCTTGCATTGCATGTCTATACCCCCTTTTTAGATGGGTTGTCATTGCGAAAGTGGTTTATTCAGCCATCACATGACATGAGGAGGTGCATTTGACGTCATCCTTGTGCACGCAAAATGTTTTTTATGCTCCTGATTTTCAGATGGACTAAGGGTGATTGGATGTGGCCGTGAACATCGAGGGTTCTACAGATTGGTCCAGCCTCCCCATGCTGGTGCGTCTACTATTCTGACTGGACCAGTCTCACCGTACTTGTGGCATCTTCGTTTTGGCCACCTTCCTCTACAGAAGCTCTGTCTTGTCCTTCCATCGAAAGCGATCTTCCTTCCAGTGCGAGGCGTGCCAGCTTGGGAAGTATCACCATTCTTCTTTTCTTGGTCGTCAGAGTCGTAGCAATACTCGGTTATTTAAGCTTATTCACTTAGATATTTAGGGTCCGAGTCATGTTCCTGATCACTAGGGACACCGTTTTTATCTTGTTGCAGATGACTATTAGACTTTCTTTGGTTTTTTGTTAAAAAATAAGTCTGAGGTTGGGTCTAGCATTGAAAGCCTTTATTAATGAAATAAAGAACATTTTCTCTACTACTGTTACGTATTTGCGATCTGACAATGCCTTAGAGTTCTGCACTTTACAGCTATATGAGTTCCTCATGTCTCTTGGCATCGTACACCAGACCTCGTGTGCCTACACGTCCTAGTAGTATGGTGTTGCCGAACACAAACACCGTCATTTACTCGATGTGACCCGAACCCTTTTGATTCAGAGTCGTGCCCCTCACTCTTGCTAGGGAGATGCGGTCCTCACAACTTGCTACTTGGTGAATTGTATGCCATCTTCTGTTTTAGGAGAAAAGGTTCATTTCTCGATTGCGTTTCTCGAGGACTTGTTCTCTCTTACGTCTCGAGTGTTTGGCTGTGTGGCCTTTGTTCATAATCTGATGCCTGGTCGTAACAAGCTCTCCCATAGAGCTATCAAGTGTGTCTTTTTTGGCTACTCTCGTACCCAGAAGCAATACTGTTGTTTTGATTTGCTTCGATGGAAATACTTTGTCAGTGTTGTTGTCTCCTTTAACTTTGTTATGTATTTCTCTCCTACAGGTGACATGTTGACTCCATCTGACTCTGGTGAGGATGTATACATGCCTCCGCCTCCTACGTCTGCACCACCTTCAGTACCTACTCTGACTCCACCACCACCACCACCACCATCACCACCTCCAGTACTTTCCATGGCCTCAAATTTCAGCGAAACTCGGTCGAATTTCTGTCGAATATCGATATACAGTCGAAACCGAAATTCGACCGAAATGACGGAAATATGGTGGTCCTAGTACAAAAAATGACCGAAATGACCGAAATTTCGGTCGAAATTCCACCGAAATTCCATCGAAATTCTGTTTTGGTCGATACCGAAATGGTGACCGAAACCGACATTTAAGGCCTTGGTACTTACACCTGCTCCTGCGGCTGCCCGTGGATCGCCACCTAGTATCTTGACTAAGTTTTTTGCCACGTGTGTTTACTCGCATGTCTCACTCTGTTCCC
Organism: Ottelia alismoides; assembly: GCA_037367405.1. NCBI lineage: Eukaryota > Viridiplantae > Streptophyta > Magnoliopsida > Alismatales > Hydrocharitaceae > Ottelia > Ottelia alismoides. The sequence continues at coordinate 647,353 of JAZKJV010010469.1, forward strand.
CCTCCTCATGGACCATCCAACATGCCCCTGTATGTAATGAGCACATTGTTTCTACTGATGGCACTACCGAGTTTTCTATGCAGCATCATTATTCACAGGATGAGCATGTACCCTCTAAGGAGAATAGTTTACGGGTTCAGGAGGTGGCAGATGATCTATATGTGCCTATTGCTATGCGAAAGCAGATGCATACTTGTGCTACGCATTCTCTTGCAGCCCATGTCTCCTTGAGTAGACTCTCGGAGGACTTTAGGAGATTTGCCGTGGCACTATCTGTCGTGGAGATACCACTTACATCTCAGGAGGCCATACAGGATAGTTAACATCATCTTACCATGGAGGAGGAGATGACCGCGTTACAGTCCCCTAACACTTGGAGAATTGTTCAAGTCCTAGAGGAGCCTCTGTTGGATGATGTGGGTGTTTACAGTGAAGCATCGAGCATATGGTAGTGTAGATCGCTCTAAGGCGAGACTTATGGCACGTAGGTTCACCTAAACATTGGGGGTGGACTATCAGAATACCTTCTTTCCAGGGACTAGGCATTCTACATTGTGTATTCTTCTTTTTGTTGTAGTGACAAGGGATTGACCCCTATATTAGCTAGATGTGAAGAATGCATTTCTCTATGGTGACCTATAGGAGGAGGTCTACATGCAGCAACTGGTTGGGTTCGCTGCTGAGGGGGAGTGTCAGAAGGTTTCCAGAATTCATAAGGCACTTTATGGCCTTAGTTGATTCCAAGCGCATGGTTTAAGAAGCTCTCGGACTTGATAGAGCAACATGGGTTTGTGAGATCGACTGCGGATCATTCACTGTTTGTTCAGAGGACTCAATGAGGTACTGTGCCATACTTGTTTATGTTGATGATATCATTGTTACTTGGGATGATGAGCTGGGCATCCAGTATACTAAGAATTTCGTAGGACAACAGTTGGTGAACAAGGACCTTCGCAGTCTATGCTACTTTGTTGGACTGGAGTTTACTTGGAACTAGTGAAATCTAGTGATGGCCCATAGGAAGTACACTACAGGTCTTTTCTGTGAAATGCATGGTAGATTGCATGCCTGCCCCTACTTCCATGGATCCAAGCATGAAGCTGTATGATGATGATACCGAGGAGGTAGACAAGAGGAGCTACATGGAGCTCATTAGGAAGCTCTTATACGTGACCATCACCAGGCCAGATATATCCTTTGCAAAAAGCAGAGCGAGTCAGTTTGTTGAACAACCTAAACATGCACATATGGATGCAGTCTGTATGATTCTGAGATATCTGAAGGCTTCACCTGGCACTGGTTTTCTATTCAGCAGAGGTACTTCCCTTGCCATTACACCTTGTGCAGATGCAAATTATACGGGGTGTCCCAAGGACAGGAAGTCTACCTTTGGCTTTGCAGTGTTTGTTATTGACCTAACAACTCATGTGCCTCTTCGCATGCACCTCCAATTCGAGGTAGACTGTCGCTATACTCGAGACATGATACGAAAGGGCCTCATCTCCACTACTCGTGTTAGCTCAAGAGATCGGGCATCTGATGTACTTACCAAGGCCCTAGCCAGAGGAACTTACTGTAGATGCTATTCCAAGCTTAGCATGATTGATTCCTGTTAGAAAATCGGAAGCGGAAGCGTAACATGGAAAAAGATAAACAAAATAATAACAACGGGATTTTACGTGGAACTCTACTCCGTGAGGAGCGGGATGAAACCACAGGAGAAGCCCTCAATGGGGCATATGCTTCATTGCTTTTCTCATCTGTTACAGGAGGCCTAGGGCTCCTTATATAGCCTCCACAGGGCCTCCAAGTCCCACCACTGGACGATGTGAGACAAAACTCAGTGGTGGGGTTAATGGATCTTGGACGGATCCATTTACCCACTTATTACATAAGTGACGCATGCTCCAAATACTCTAACACTCCCCCTCAAGCTGGAGCATGCAATGCTCAGCTTGGACAAACAGAAAGAAACTCAACTCACAATACATGACACTACAGACAATATCAACCCAACGCGCACAACTGCTGCAGTCGAGGACGTTGCTTCTCATGGCGTGCATGTGGGGAGGACGAACGAGATGGAGTGTGAAACTGGATCTATCTGGCTCAGAGAATGGTACTCTACTCTGGAGTCCCTATGATACCACATGAAAACCCTTGCCCTCAATGACATGGGGAATGGTCCTCTGCTTTGGAGTCCCTATGGCTCACATGAAAACTCTGGCCGACCAACAAGGATGACAAATGATTGGCATGCGTCGTCGTCGAGTCAGAATCTAAGATTTGTAGAGTCTGAACATCTGATCGGTCTGGAAAAACTGACATCTGAATCTTGGAACAAGACCTGTGACTCTCTATATATACTCCCCCTTTCTCCCATACTGGTCGGAATGACATTGTTGACCACGTTGGGAGAAGATAAGATAATACATAAATATGAGGAAAAAACATGACTATTCTCAAAAAATTTCTCTTGCAGCTTTTCTTCATTTTTTTGTAATAAGCCGTCCATTTTTTTTCTCGAACATTTTTTTAATAAGCCGTTCCAACAATTTTTTTTCGGCTTTTGCAACATTTTTCTTTTTTTTTGAAAACCTTTTTTTTTTAAATTTCATGCGGCTTTTTTTTAATGCACACGCCTCTTTCAAACACTCTCCCTCCTTTTTTTTACAAACATCTATCGCTCTTTTTTTTACAAAGCAAGTCCAACTGGGCCTGAATACTTGCCTCCCCTTTTTCAGCCGACTTAGGCCTCATAAATATTGCAACCCAAATTTTTTTTAACGTATGGGCCTTTTTAGGGTTCCCTAAAGGGAACCCTTTCTCTTTATCTGCGCCTCCCCCCCACATGGGGCTTTCCTCGTACACCGCCGCCGCCACAGTAGGAGCCAGGAGGAAGAGGCCCGCCTGGGAGGCATCGCTGGGTTTCGAAGGAGTGCGACGCTGCATGGTCTTTCGCGCGCGTATAGCGCCTGGAGAATGACGCGCGCCATCGGGAGTTGCGGCTATCGTCGCCTGAAGGAGATGCGGCCTGGACCTTGGAGGTTCTGGGATGCGGCGCCTTGCGCCAAGAGGTCGCGCGTTGATCAGCCTTTGCTTGAGGTCGCGTGCCGCCAATGCGAGAGAAGGAATAACTCGTGCGGCCTGGTGTTTTTCGGCTGGAATGCTGGGACACTGCCATCAACTGAGGATGGCACGCACGCGATGGGGTTCGCATGAGTCGTGCGGCTAGGGCACGTCGCACCTGGAGGAGGCGTGCTTGGGCCTGCGCGCGATGGAGCCTCATCGCCTGCAAAGGTGATCTGCAGCGTTGCTGGAGTGGTGCACGGGGGCCGAGGGCTTGGGGGCCTGAGCGCGAGGGCGCGTCTCACGCACGCCGCCTGCGCGCGTGGAGATGATGATCGGAGGACAGGTGCGGGGATTGCCTGCGCCGCCGCTGTTCGAAGAAGGTGGATCGTCGGCGCCGCCCCTGGATGGGTGTGCCTGGGCTTCTTCAGCTCGCGTTGCCTCTGTCGATTGTGATTTATGAGAAGCACATCCGCTTGCATAATCTGAATATGAATAGAAGATTGATGTCGCCCAGATCTAGGGTTTCAAAAAGAAATCATGAAACATATAAGCAAATCTCCGCCTGAAGATAAATGTGAATGACGGTGGAGATTTTCTGAACAGATCTTGAACAAAAGTCTTCAAAATAATCTTCAAGAAACAATCGATCTCGGAAAAATAATGAACATAAAAATCCCCGAGAAACGAACCCGCTCTGATACCATGTTAGAAAATCGGAAGCGGACGCGTAACATGGAAAAAGATAAACAAAATAATAACAGCGGGATTTTACGTGGAACCCTACTCCGTGAGGAGCGGGATGAAACCACGGGAGAAGCCCTCAATGGGGCGTATGCTTCATTTCTTTTTCTCATCTGTTACAGGAGGCCTAGGGCTCCTTATATAGCCTCCACAGGGCCTCCAAGTCCCACCACTGGACAATGTGGGACAAAACTCAGTGGTGGAGTAAATGGATCTTGGAGGGATCCATTTACCCACCTATTACATAAGTGACGCATGCTCCAAATTCTCTAACAATACCTACGCTCCAGTTTGAGGTGGAGTGTTGCGATGTTAGTTATCTTTTTATTCTTTTATATATTATCTATTCTTTCTATCCTCTTTATATAATTTGTCCAACAGAGTTCTCCTCTATATAAGAGAACCCTAGGGCCTTATGGATAAGCAAATCATTGTTTTCTCCCAACAATCTGGTACATGACAGTGAGAACAACATGCCTCTAATAGGTTTTGGGGACTCTCATGTGAGTTAAAAGGGCACATGCAATCTCCAGAAGATGGAGAAATTTCCTTTCCGCTATCCCATTTACTGTGCGGTGTACGAACATGAGGTCTGGTGAATGGTACCCTGGGTAGCAAAGAAAGTGGTCAAGTCTTGTTTAATAGACTTTAGAGCATTGCCCGTCTTGGAAGTCTTAACACATGTATACAAACGGTTGTCTTGGAAGTCTTAACACATGTATAAAAAGGTTTTTATGAGCTGAAAGAACTTGATAAATATATTTATTTTTGATCTTTCCTTTATCAAATACCAAATACACCCAACATGATATGCTTTAATCATCAAGAAAAACGACAAAATACTTACGATCCCTACATGATGAACCGAACAGAGTCCCCAAATGTCATAATGGAGTAAAGAGAAAGGTGGAGGATTACGAGTCTCAGTCCTTCGAGAAAAAGAGGCTCGATGATGCTAAACTAGCATGCTTCACTCTTAGAAGTCTTCGATGTGGACAGTTCAGGAAAATCTGAGTGAGGGCTCTAGCAGAGGATGGCCAAGAGACAAATACCAAAGCATTGTGTCAATAAAAATTGAGAAAATATTAGCAAAAATAGAGTCAACATGTATATCAAAATAGTACATGCCATTATTATCATGACCCTAACCAAAGATCTGCATCGTCCGGATGTCTTGAAAATATCAATAACACTCATAAAAAATTACGCTACAGTTCAATTCAACACGTAATGTATAAACATGCTTGAAGCTCAATGGAGTGTCAGGAGTATATAAACTCTCGAAAGTCTGAGTTTGGATGAAAATTCCATATTCCAAATGACAGTAGTGGGTGGATGAGCATCATCCACAGTAGAAGATTTTGAAGAAGTCATTAGACTACCTTCTCCAGTCAAGTGTGTAAATGCACCAAAGTCAATAATTCAAACTGGTGCTGAGGTATTGGCCACAATACCTGAGATTATAGCAAGATTCATGGTAGGGGGATTCTTACATGCAGGAGAATTCCGTAGCAGTTGCATGAGTTTGGAGTAGTTTGAAGCAGAAAGTTGGACCATTTCTCCATTGGGCTCCTAATTTGAGGACATCTATGCCATAGTTGCATCGTCAGATAATAATGCCATGCAGTTGTTTTTCAAGCTTTGCCCAATACCTCTTAGATCGGTGGTTGAATCTGTAGCAGGGATGCATAGAGTTCATCTGCGGCCACGACCATGACCATAATTACTGCTTTGGCCTCTTCGGAAGCTGTAGCAGCGACTCGTCCAGATGCCGCTAGAAAAGTTGGGTTCTCTACATTCTGCCTAGGATGAGTATGACCAATGAAGGTGTCAAGCTACTACAGATGGTCAACGTTGACCTTGAGGGAGAGAAATGTATCAAGGTCTTATAACGAGGAAGAAGATTGGCAAAAATTTTGTAGATTTGCCACTCAGTTGTCTCTGCCACTTGTTTGGTACAATAGGTTGGCTGAAAGATGGCAAGTTCCTAATAGAGATCGGTGAGATTGCAGATAATACTCCACAAGGGTAAACGCTCCCTGAGAAGTTGTCCAAACTTGCATGTAGATGCTCACAATTGCAAGTTGCAACTTGATAGTGTCCTTGTACAGGATATTAGTCGCAATGTGGGACTTGACACTATTGGTCATCCATGTCATGACATAATAGTTGTCCCCGAACTAGACTCATACTCTTTCGTCGTTTCCTTTAGAGGTTCCTTCGTCAGATGGGATATTTTTCTCTCTGACCGGTGATGAACATCTTGAAGGTCCGAGACTAGATCACATACTTACTTATGCCCTTGAATTTAATAGATGTCCCTTGAGCCATCATAGTAGATGTGGAAAACATTAGCTTGGTCTCTGTAAAAGTCACAACCATTGTGGTAAGAGATGGAGAGATTAGCAAAGTACTGTAGAAATCTAATCACGCTTGTGTAGGATGGTTAAGGTAGCAAGGAGTGCGCACAACGGGATACGAGAGGCTAGCAACAGGGTTGGGGACCACAAGGAGTGCCTGCAACGGGGCTTGGTGCCGCGTGGAGCATTTGTGCTGGGGCGGAGGCCTATTGCAACAGATCTCAGGCTGACATTGGGCTCCTATAACGAGGCTGTGGCCGGCGCGTGGCTCTTGCGGTGGGTTTTGAACCTGCTGGCATGGATCTAGGGCCCACATTGGGTTTCTACGGCCAAACTAGGACCCATTGCGGTTGATCTAGGGCATACACGGTTCTCTTGTTGTGGGCCTGGGGCTCGTGCGGGGGGCTTTGAGTGGATGGGGCTGCTCGTGTGCGGGGGAAATACGGAGGCTATGGGTTGCACGAGAAGAGGGCTTGCGGTGGTGGCATGACGTGTAGGTATGAACTTTGGTGTAGGTCCGCTGCTCTGATACAATGTGAAGTAAAGAAGATGCAATTGAATGAATTTTATTCATGCAATATGGTTTCTTATATAACGTGACGCTTAGGGTCGAATGGGTGGCAATTGCATAATAGTTCCCAACGGATTACACGTAGAAAGAGTGTATATGGAAATAGGCCAGACATGGAAATAAACCAAGAATGGAAATAAGATTAGTATTTAGTGATTTGTTGAATATGGATCACAATTCTCGTAAGCATATATGGTCCATGGTGGTACATTGTTTAGGGTCCTTTGTGATGTGACCAAGAGAATTGAGATTAACAACACACGTGCTCCGTATCTTTTGTTACCACCAGGATGCAAAATTCTTCAAATACAAGCAACTGGGATGCAAAATTATTCAAAGAAAAACAACTGGGATGCAAATAATTGTAATAATCTTGGTTGATGAATTTATTTGGTGCCATTTTGCTGGCATAATAACGATATTGATAGGGTTGTAGAATGTTTTTTTTTCTTTTTGAGGTAGGATTTTTCTCGTGTTTATTGATCATATGGCAAGGTTTTATTTGATATCAAGTTGTACCATAAGTGAAAAAGAATCATTAGGTAAAATCTTGAAAGTTGGTGACTGTTGGGTAATGAGTACTCACCATATAGTTATATAGTAGGAATCTATTCTACCTGGGAGTTCAAGTTGTGATTTCATGAACTCTCTATGGCTATACTCAATTTCCTATTATGCTTTAGGTGATTGCCGATACCATGGGTATCCTTGAAGCTGAAGGTCGTCTTCTTCGTGGTGAGCGCAATCTACTTAGTGAAGCATTTCTTCTCATGGCATCATCAGCTGGGTAATTAGTTAAATTTTTACCCGATTTGGTTTCTTCATTTGGACATATCGTATTTTATCATTTTTCCGTTTTTGTTTTCAATTTTCTTGGTACAGCATACAGCAACAGCAGGAAGTCTTAGCATGGCTGCTTGAACCCTTAAGCAGGCAATGGACATAATTGGATTGGCAGAACAGTTTCTTATCTGAGCCCCTAGGATTAGCTCGTCTCTGTTCGGATACACAGCTCATGTGGTCAATTTATCACTGTGTTACTTTCTTTGAGAAGGCTCTGAAAAGGAGTGGAACAAAAAAATGTACTCCAATGTTAAATGTGTCAACACCAATTGATAATCCTACAGAATCTATAAATCCATTAGCTTCTCATTTACCGTGGATGCTTCCTCCCCTTCTAAAGGTTTGCCATTATGAACAGTGACCTGATGATACTAGTTTTTGTAATGTTCTTCCTAACAACAACACTTCAATCACTTCACTTGATTATATTGGTAGTATCTCTTATTAGTTTTTCTCTGTCTTCGAATTTGCAGCTACTTCGCTGCATACATTCACTTTGGTCCCATCCGATAGCTCTTTCTTTACCTACGGAATTAAGAGCTGCGATGAGTATGAGCCCAGTGGATCAGGCTGGTCTTCTAGGGGAAGGGGTGTCTAAAATTCCAAAGTATCAATTTGCAGATATTTCTCACAAAGATGTGAACGATGAGGGACTTGCTGAGTCAATGGAAAATGACTTGAGAAATTGGTTAAAAGGCATTCGAGATAGCGGGTAATCATGGTATCATTATATATTAGTTCACTCTTATTTTGAAATTTGATTGTTGTTTTGTTGAAAGCACTATAATAAGATAGTTCATGGTGGCAAGATGTCTTTCTGGTATTGCATTACTAAGGTTTAATAATGCTAAGTTTTGGAGGGTGGGCAAGCACCGTTCGGAATGTTGGTATTATATTCTAACATATGTTATTTTTTGAGAAATACGTATTAATCGTAGAGACATCGTAATATGATTGATATTTGCTAAAAGTAAATCAACGGAGCCATCTGGGAATTGTTTGGTCGTAATGACCCATATGCAGGAAACAAGCTTCACGCCTGGAGCATACAACACAAGATCTCACATGCCCCTAGAGGTAAGCGCATCAATCTCCTCATCCATGATCTTTTTCCAACCATTGTTCTTAAGTGCATTGCGATGATCACGAAGAATAATAACAAGCATAAGAACTGTCACAATTGGATAGACTATCAGTTGAAGTAAAATGTGACAAGGCATGTAGAGTACATTGCCTCTTTGGTCTCCACAGTGTTATAGGAGTTCTGATGGGGAATTCGGATTAGCAGTGATGGGGCCACTTGAAGAAGGCACATCCAAGTAAGGAACACGTAAAGGAATCGAGTTAGATTGAACAATGTGTTTTTTGTAGACAATGAGAGACGACATGCTCTTTAAAGGAATTTCACTATCAAATTGAGTAAAGTAGTTGGTTTGTCCAAATAAAGTGACAACCGCAGAAATGTAATGGCGATGAGGGTCATATCACATGTACCTCTTCTGGGTCCTAAAGTAGCATATGAAAACACACTTGATTGCATGATGAGATAGGTTATCTGTAGTCTGAAAATTATGGACAAAAGCGGTGTAGCCAAAAATCCTTAAGGGGAGAGGAAAATGAGTTGTTCCCTTGAGAACCGAAGATGGGACTCTAATGATGAAGTATGTAGTAGTGAGAACATCATCTCCCCTATAGGTTTTGGGAACCTTCATGTGAGTAAGAAGTGTACGGGTAATGTCCAAAAGGTAGCGCAGTTTCCTTTCTACGACTCCATTCTATTGTGGGGTATATAAACAAAAGATCTGGTGAAAGGTTCAATGAGTAGCAAAGAAGGTGGCCAAATCCTGTTGAGTGAATTCAATGGCATTATCTTTCTTAAAAGTGTGAATATAACCAATAAAAGAAATCTTGATAAACAGAAAGGACTTGACAATTTATTAATATATGATCGTTTCTTTATTAAATAGACCTAATAAGAACTACTATAATCATCCACAAAAACAACAAAATATCTGACCACCAACGGCATAGGTCGAAATGGGTTCATAACTATCACAATGGACTAAAGAAAAAGGCAATGAATGAGTTGGTTCTAGGCGGAAAGGAGGCTCGATGGTGTTTGCTGAACTTGTAGGCTTCGTACTCGAAAGGCTTTTGTGGCGACAGTTTGGGAATCATTTGAGAAAAATCTCTAGCAGATAGATTATCAAGCCAGAAATGCTATAACGTGTCAACAGAAACGGAGACAACACTTATACGAGTGGAATCAACGTGGATATCAAGATAGTATAGGCCGTTTTTCTCATGTCCACTAAAAATCTTTATTGTTGAGATGTCTTGAAAGTAGCAATAGAACTCATCAACAATCAGGTCTACAGTTCAATTGAATACATATCTTATTAACATATAAAATGCTTAAAGGAAAATAATGAGCACATAGCTTGAATTTGGAGGAAATCTCCATAGTTCCAACAATAGTAATAGGAGAATTTTGCCCTGTTGTCTAGGCGAATCGACTTCACAGAAGAGGGTTGAGAGGAGGTCGACATACTACCTTCTCTAGTCAAGTGAGTATACACGCCACTGTCAGTAATCCATGTGGGCGCTATGATAGAAGCGTAGTTAGATCCAATACCTAAGGTTGTAGCTAGGCTCGTAGTAGGGGAGAGTCTCACTGGAAGTAGAATTCTGTGGTAGTTGCATTAAGTGTGAATAATTTGCGGAGAGTTGGATTGTCTGTCCACTGGAGTCTTAATTAGATACTGCTTTGTCGTAATTGCATCGTACTTAGATGCTTCATTGGCCTGATGTGGTATGCCAAACTTCGCCTATTACCTCTCAGATGGGTGATTGGTCCTCTAGTAGTGAATACATGATATGCGACCCTGGCCACGACCAGAGTCACAATCTTGACTTCTCAAGAGCTGTCCACAGAAGTAAGAGAGGCAGAGTTGTCCACAGATTGTTGAGAAGGAGTTCGACCAATAGAAGTTTTAAGTTGTACGCCCAAAGTTGGCCTTGATGGACACTAAAGTGTCAGATATGGGGAACTGGTTCTTCATGATCTGATAACAAGGGTGGAGACGAGCAAGAAATCTAGACTTGCCACTTAGATCTTCCTGTCACATGTTTGGGATATCAGGCTGGCTGAATGATAACAAGTTTCTCGTAGAGACCACTGAGACATCGATAGTATTCCACAAGAATAGACTCTTACTTAGATGCAGATCAAATTTGTATATAGATGTCGACAAGACATGACTTGGTGGTTTGCTGAGAGCAATGTTGTCAAGAGCCCTCGGGGCACTCGCCTAGGCGCTTAGGTGAGGCGAGGCCCTAATGCCTTGCCTCCCTCTATGCGAGGCATTTTGCCTAAGGCGTTGTTCAGGTGAGCGCCTGGGTTGAATCTCTAAGCGCTGAAGGCTAGCTCCTGAGCCAAAAGTATGGCTTTTTGCCCACTTTTTGTGATTTTCATCAATGTTTAATTTTTTATATTAGATATATATTAGTTCAATACACATGCTTATACATATACATACACACGTATATGTAATCTACACACACACACTTCCTTTACATATATGTATACATATACATTCATGTTTCCATTCTATTACATGTACTTTTGACTCAAAAAATGTATATTCTTCTACACACTTGTATAAATACAAAGACATGTACATACACACATTACATATACTTTAAATAATATGTATATTAGTTTGAACTTTGAAGTACTATAAGTACATACATATATACATAAATATACAAAAACAAATGTATAAGTAAAAAGGCAGACACACACATGTATACATAGGCATGCACAAATGCATATACATAGACACATAAACATGTATACAAATATCTATGCATATAGACATACATATGCATAAATACACAAAAAAACGACGAAGCCTTCTCCCACTATATATAGGGTCGGCTATGTGGATTCTTGCTCAAATCCATGTTGAAAGATTCAACTATTTTTTACGCTGGCCGTCGACTACCTAACGCAACCCCCATAAGGCGGAGTGTAAATACGCATACAAATATAAATACTTAATGCATATTGTTGGTGGAAATGAGTGAATCAATATTCCATAGAACCCTAGGCTCTCTTATATAGAGAGAGACCCCATGGGTAAAATACATAAGAGTCTAGAAAATAAACAGAAAATAAGAACCGGTACATAATATTAGAACACAAGTCTCTACACTCCCCCTCAAGATGGAACATAGATGCCTATCATGCTCAGCTTAGAAGAACATCTCTGAAAGGGTCCTCTGAGCAGCGGTTTGGTAAATATGTCGGCAGTCTGACCCTCTGAGCTAATGTGAGACGTAGATATCAAGCCTCTCTGGATCATATCTCTAGTGTAGTGGTAGTCTACTTCGATATGCTTTGTTCTTTCATGAAATGCTGGATTGTTGGCAATAAACAATGCTGCCTGATTGTCACACTGAAGCTGCATGGGTAAAGGTACAACTATATGTAGATCTTCCTTCTGGATTTAAGAAAATATGTAGATCTTCTAGCACAGCTCGAATCCACATCATCTCCGTGCTCGCTTGCGCCATGGCCCTATATTCAGACTCAGCACTAGACCTTGCCACAATAGTTTGTTTCTTGCTTTTCCAAGAAATCAGAGAGCTCCCAACAAAAACGGCGAATCCTGAAGTAGACTTTCGATCCTTAGGACACCCTGCATAATCTGCGTCTGCACACGATGAAATAGATAAATCTGTGCTCTTTCGAAATTGCAACCCTGAGCCTGGAGAAGACTTTAGATACCTCAATATCATGTATATGGCATCCATATTGTTAAGAAAAAGAGTCTTCGATATCTCATCGGGAAAACCCTAGGGTCTCTTATATAGAGAGAGGCCCTAAGGGTAAATTACAGAGACGTCTAAATAACAGAAAGAAATAGCAATAAGATACATAAACTAATAATAAATCTCGAAACTATCTCTACACTCCCCCTCAAGGTGGAGCATAGATGTCTATCACGCTCAGCTTGGATGAACATCTCTGAAAAGGTCCTCTGAGCAGTGGCTTGGTGAATACATCTGCAGTCTGATCTCCTGAGCTAACATGTGCGGTAGATATCAATCCTCTCTGGATCAGATCCCTGGTGTAATGGCAGTCAACTTCGATATGCTTGGTCCTCTCATGGAAAGCTGGATTGTTGGCAATGAACAATGCTGCCTGATTGTCACACTGAAGCTTCATAGGTAGAGGCACAGCTACATGTAAATCTTCTAATACAGAGCGAACCCACATCATTTCCGTGCTGGCTTGAGCCATGGCCCTATATTCGGATTCCGCACTGGACCTTGCCACCACAGTTTGTTTCTTGCTTTTCCAAGAAACCAGAGAGCCCCCAACAAACACTGCGAACCCTGAGGTTGATTTTCTATCCTTAGGACATCCTGCATAATCTGCGTCTACACACGCTGAGATGGATAAGTCTGTGCCCTTTCTGAACAACAGCCCTGACCCTGGAGAAGACTTCAGGTACCTCAATATCATGTGTATAGCATCCATGTGAACCTGTCTTGGCTGCTCCATAAACTGACTTACCCGGCTAACTGCAAATGCAATGTCTGGACGGGTTATGGTAATGTAGAGGAGTTTTCCCACCATTTCTCTATATCTCCTCTTATCTACTTCATCAGTATCACCATCATACAACTTCATGCTGGGGTCCATGGGGATGCTTGATGGTTTGCACCCATCCATGCCTGTCTCAACCAGGAAGTCTGTAATGTACTTCCGTTGTGTCTTCACCAAGCCATGTGCATTCCTTGCAAATTCCAACCCCAGAAAATATCTTAGGGTTCCAAGGTCCTTTGTAACAAACTGACGGCCTAGGAATGCCTTCGCCCTCTCTATGCCCTGAACATCGTCTCCTGTAACAAGAATATCATCCACATAGATCATAATGACAACCGTACCTGCCGAGGACTTCTGGACAAACAACGAGTGATCGGCATTTGACCTCTTGAATCCCTGGTGCTCAATTAGATTGGACAGCTTCTGGAACCACGCTCGCGGACTCTGTTTGAGGCCATATATTGCCTTGTGAAGTCTACAGACCATATGCTTCTCCCCCTCAGCAGTAAACCCGGGTGGCTGCTGCATGTAGACTTCCTCCTGTAAGTCCCCGTACAGAAAGGCATTCTTGACATCTAGCTGAGAAATGCTCCAATCACGAACCACAGCAACAGATAGGAGAATACAGAGAGTCGAGTGTCTCGCCACTGGAGAGAATGTATCCATGTAATCCACGCCATATGTTTGTGTAAACCCACGGGCGACCAAGCGTGCTTTGTACCTATCCAACGTGCCATCTGCGTGATATTTATCTGTGAAGACCCATTTGCAGCTCCCAACGGATGCATCAGGAGGTGCAGGTACCAAAGACCATGTGCGACGGGACTGCAAGGCCCTCATCTCTTCTTCCATAGCTAATCTCTAGCACTCACTCTTCAAGGCTTCCTGGTATGTCCGTGGTATATCCACGGAAGACAATGCTGTGGCAAACTTCTGAAAATCACCTGTGAGCCGGTGGAAGGAAACCTGTGAAGCAAATGGATAGGATGCACATTGCCTCCTCTGCTTCCGAATAGCAATCGAAACATCAAGATCATCATCTGTGTCTTCCTGTAATGAGGAATCCTGCATATGTAACGAACTTGACCCGCCAGTAGTAACGCCATCTGAACATACCTGAGGCGTAGTGATTGGCTGATCTGTCGCCTGAGCAGGACCTGACCGACGCGTATAATGTCTAGGAAACGGGGATATGATTGGCCGTGGAATGGGTGGATGTGGAGGTGGTGGTGGCGGTGGTGGTGGCATAGGAACTGACACAGGGGAGGACTCAGGCGAACTCCGTGTAGGTGGTGGTGGAACATAAATATCATCAGTGGTAGTGGATGGTACCATTCTGTCCCCAGCTGGCGAGAAGTTTATAACTGACTCGAAGAAAGTGACATCAGCACTGACGAAGTACCTGTTGGTTGTAGGATCAAAACACCGGTATCCCTTCTGGGTTCTGGAATAACCAACAAAGGCGCACTTGACTGCTCTAGGAGAGAGCTTGTCAAGTCCAGGAGATAGACGATGAACAAACGCCACAGTGCCAAAGATATATGGAGGCAGTAAGAATAGCTCCTTGTTTGGAAAAATAAGAGAGATGGGTATCTTCTCACCAAGGACAGAGGATGGCATTCGATTGACCAAATAGCACGCAGTAAGGACAACATCCCCCCAGAAAGAAATAGGAGCACAACTTTGAATCAACAGGGTTCGAGTAATATCCAAGAGATGGCGATGTTTTCTTTCCGCCACACCATTTTGCTAGGATGTATATGCACAAGTGGTTTGGTGAATAATACCCTTTGATGAAAGAAATTGAGAAAGAGAGCGTGTACAAAATTCCAGGGCATTATCCGTTCGAACATATTTGACTGAGGAAGAGAAAACATTTTGCACTTCATTAATCAAATTTTTGACCACATCTCCTGCTTCAGATTTATTCTTCAAAAGAAAGACCCATGAGACACGAGAAAAATCATCCACTACCACAAGATAAAACCTGTGTCCCTGGTGATCGGGAACACGATTCAGACCCCATATATCTATATGTAACAACTCAAAAGGGGAGCTACTGCTCCGACTCTGACGACCTGGAAAGCTCGACCTATGATGCTTTCCTAACTGACATGTTTCACAGCGAAACGGCGAACTTGGAGAGATCTGGGGCAGAAGATGGCGTATTTTCTGGAGCGGAAGGTGACCAAATCGGAGATGCCAAATGTAAGGAGAGACTGGTCCAGCGGAGTGAGAGGAGACGCCAGCATAGGATTCCCGAACCAGCCTATATAAGCCATTCTGCTCAGAGCCACATCCAATCACCTTGCCCGTGAGTATGTCCTGAAAAATGAGAGAAGACGGGTCAAATATAGCACGACAATTCAAATCCTTGGTAATCTGACTAATAGACAACAAATTCATTGAGAACTCAGGAGCATGTAGAACGTTCTGTAGCTGCATAGTGGAGGATAGGAAAACCTCCCCTTGGCCAAGAAGGGGTGAGTGGGTACCATCTGCTATCTGCACTGAACGGCCGGGAGGAATATCCCGGTAGGCCTGCAATCTACCTCTATCTCGACAGATATGATGTGTGGCTCCGGAATCTATAACCCAGTCAGATATATCATGAGATGGTATGAGTGCTGATGATCTACCTGAGCTACTAGCAGCGGCGGATGAACTGGCAGAGGCTGTGGCAGCAATATCTGAAGAACCATCAGATGAATCACCAGATGAATGTGGCATAATATCACGGAGACGGGCCACAAGTTCGTCAAATCTATGATCTGCAGTGGACAGTAATGGAGACTGTAAATGCTCTGCAACCCGTGCCGATGTTGGGAACCCATGCTTAGAGTAGCATGTCTCCTCCGAGTGTCCAGTTCGGTGACAATACGAGCACATCTGACTGAAGCGGTCACCTCTTCCTTGAGGTCCACGGCCACGCCCACGACCACGTCCAGAAGGCGGTCCACCTCTCCCCCGCGAGGCTGCCATCGCTGAAGGGGGTGGAGTAGAAGAGCTGGAGGAAATTGGAATGCGACTGTGCCTTCTGTAGACATCCTCCACTGGAGGAATTACTGCATCTGCTAGAATCTGTGACCGGGCGACATCGTACTCAGGATCGAGAGCAGCAAGTAGAACACCCACCATGGTGGCGTTCCGAAACGTCTTCTGCTGTTCTGGAGTAGCAGTGAGGGGAATGGTATTGTATAACTTCTCGAACATCCCTCTTAGGGATGTGTAAAGAGAATGGAGAGGTCTGCCGGCCTGCTTCATCGTAAAGATGTCATGTTGAAGCTGCAACATCTTTGTCTCATTTCGCACCTGCGAATACGTAGCAGCAAGGATGTCCCACATTGCCTTAGCAGTGGGCTGATGGAGTACGTCGTTAGCTATCTCCATCGTCAACGTACCAGACAACCAGACTTTCGCGTAGGTGTCATCAGCCTCCCATGAGGCATAGATCCCTGTCTTCTCTGCAGGCTCATCCTTGGTAAGAATGTGCTTCTTACCATTAGATTTCATGAGGCTCATGAACTGCATAGCCCATAGCTCATAGTTAGACCCGTCCATCTTCACTATTGGCGCAGGACCTTTGAATGCGCCGGTGGAGGGCAAATCGACTTTCGATTCTGACATAATGCTGCTTGGAGAAGACGTAGGGTATATAGACACGTTGATTAATGTCTACACCAACTGCATCGGATTTGAGTACGTGTGTGGACTTCTACGTACTCAAATCCATAAATCGGTGGAAGAGGGTCTAGGGCACGCCTCAAAGGAAGCTTACAGCCCTTGAAGCCGCTAGAAAGTGCCGCCTTGGGACTGCTGGACGTTCAACGCAGCAGAAGGGACCGCCGCTGCGGCCTGGGGGCGTACGACGGCAGGAGGAGGGGCCGCCGGGAGAAGGTGGAGGCCTCTGGGGGCTTAGGGCGACAGGAGGAGGGACCACCGGGAGGAGGTGGGGCCGTTGGGGGCCTAGGGAGACAGGAGGAGTTGCCGCCGGGAGGAGTTGGGGCCCGCTAGGGGCCTAGAGCGGCTGGAGGGGGCACCGCAGGGACCTAGGGCGGCTTGAGGGGGCGCTGCCGGGACCTAGGAGGCCTAGGACTGCTGGAGGCGGCTGGAGGGGGGGTGCCGCTGGAGTCGTTCGGCGGTGACTGAAGCCGCTGGCAGCGGCTAGACGAGAGGGGCGGCTGGTGGGGAAGGGAGGGGCGGCGGGTGGAGAGCCCTAAGGCGGCTCTGATACCATGTTAAGAAAAAGAGTCTTCGATATCTCATCAGGAAAACCCTAGGGTCTCTTATATAGAGAGAGACCATAAGGGTAAATTACAAAGACGTCTAAATAACAGAAAGAAATAGCAACAAGATACATAAACTAATAATAAATCTCGAAACTATCTCTACACATGAACTTATCTTGGCTGCTCCATAAATTGACTCACCCGGCTTAATGCAAAAGCAATATCATGTCGAATTATGGTGACATAAAGGAGCTTCCCCACCATCTCTCTATATCTTCTCTTGTTCAGTTCTTCAATATCATTGTCATACAGTTTCATGCTCGGATCCATAGAAGTACTTGACGGTCTACATCCAACCATGCCTGTTTCAATCAGAAAGTCTGTAATGTATTTCCTTTGGGTCATCACCAGACCCTGTACATTCCTGGCAAATTTTAACCCCAGAAAGTATCTTAGGGTACCAAGATCCTTCCTGACAAACTGACGGCCCAAGAATGCTTTTAACCTCTCTACTCCCTGAACGTCATCTCCTGTAACCAGAATATCATCAACATAGACCATGATGACAACCGTACCTGTAGAGGTCTTCTGAATGAACAACGAGTGATCCGCATTTGATCTTTTGAATCCCTGTCGTTCAATTTGGTGGGAAAGCTTCTGGAACCATGCCCTTCGACTCTGTTTAAGGCCATAAATCGCCTTGTGAAGTCTACACACCATATGATTCTCCCCCTCAACAGTGAACCCTGGTGGCTGCTGCATGTAGACTTCCTCCTGCAGATCTCCATACAAGAAGGCATTCTTGACATCAAGTTGAGATATAGACCAGTCACGTACCACGGCAACCGACAGAAGAATGCGAAGAGTAGAATGACGAACCACTGGAGAAAAGGTATCCATATTGTCCACGCCATAGGTTTGTGTGAAACCTCTCGCAAGAAGTCGTGCCTTGTACCGATCGAGACAACCATCTGCATGGTATTTAACTGTAAATACCCACTTGCAGCTATAAATGGATGCGTCAGATGGAGCATTAACTACGCTCCATGTACCACGAGATTGTAAAGCACACATCTCTTCTTCCATAGCCAGTCGCCAGCAATCAATCTTCATAGCTTTTTGATAGGTCCGTGGTATATCCACGGAAGACAGAGCCGCAACAAACCTCTGAAAGTCATCTGTAAGGCGGTGAAAGGACACCTGGGAAGCAAAAGGATAAGTTACACAAGTCCTTTTCTGCTTCCGAATAGCAATGGGAACATCAAGATCGTCATTAACTGTACTGGATGGTGCAACCTCCTCTGGCAATGAAGAATCCTGCACATGTACCATATCTGACCCATCATTAGTAATGCCATCTGAACATACCTGAGGCGTGGTGGATGCCTGACGTGTAGTCTGAGCAGGACCTGACCGGCGTGTATAGAATTTAGGTAAAGGTGAGATAGCTTGTTGTGGAGGTGGCGGTGGTGGTAGTGGCGTAGTAACAGGAGCTGGATTGGACTCAGGTGGACTCAGACTAGGTGGAGGAGGAACATAGACATCATCATTGGAAGAGGACGAGACCAACCTGTCACCTACAGGGGAGAAGTACATAATGGACTCAAAGAATGTAACATCATCACTGACAAAATATTTCTTGTTTATGGGGTCATAGCAACGATAACCCTTCTGAGTCTGAGAATAACCTACAAAGACACACTTGACTGCTCTAGGAGAGAGTTTGTCAAGTCCAGGAGATAGGTGATGAACAAATGCAACAGTACCAAAGACACGAGGAGTCGGTGAGAATAATTCCTTATCAGGGAAAATAACAGAAAGAGGATTTTTATCACCAAGAACAGATGATGGCATGCGATTGACCAGGTAGCAGGCTGTAAGGACAGCATCCCCCCAGAAAGTAATAGGCACACAGCTCTGGAGAAGTAGGATTCGAGTGATGTCAAGAAGGTGACGATGCTTTCTCTCTGCCACACCATTCTGTTGAGATGTGTAAGCACAGGTGGTTTTGTGGATAATACCCTTAGACGAAAGAAACTGAGAGAGAGAGAGAGTGCGGGTGCAGAATTCCAATGCATTATCTGTACGGGCATATTTGATAGTAGAAGAGAAAACATTTTGTACTTCATTAATCAGATTTTTAATAACATCTCATGCTTCAGATTTGTTCTTTAAAAGAAAGACCCAAGATACACGAGAAAAGTCATCAACCACAACTAGATAAAACCTGTGTCCCTGATGATCAGGTACACGACTCAGACCCCAAATATCAATATGAAACAACTCAAATGGGGAGCTACTGCTCCGACTCTGACGACTAGGGAAGCTAGACCGATGATGCTTTCCCAACTGACACGCTTCACAACGAAATGACGAACTAGGAGGGATCTGAGGCAAGAGATGTCGCATTTTCTGGAGCGGGAGATGGCCAAAGCGAAGATGCCATGCGTACGGAGAGACTGATCCGGCTGAATGTGAAGAGGCGCCGACATAAGAATTTCAGACCAGACGATAGAGACCATTCTGCTCAGAGCCACAACCAATCACCCTGCCCGTTAATATGTCCTGAAAAATGAGAGATAATGGGTCAAATATAGCACGACAGTGCAAATCCTTCGTAATCTGACTAATGGATAACAAATTCATGGAGAACTCAGGAGCATGTAAAACATTATGTAGATGTATAGAAGGAGATAAGGTGATCTCCCCATGTCCAACGATGGGGGAATGAGTCCCATCTGCTTTCATCACTGAGCGGCCAGGTGGGATGTCCCTGTATGACTCAAGTCTCTCTCTGTCATGGCGGAGATGATGGGTGGTACCAGAATCTATAATCCAATCGGAGAGATCATGACAAGATGTAAAGGCAGTGGCACTACTTGAGGTACTGGCAGCGGCAGACGAACTAGCAGAAGCTGTAGCAGCAACATCTGAAAATCCACCTGGAGAATTAGTAGACGATTGAGGCATGATATCTCATAGATGTGCCACAAGCTGTTCGAACCGGTTATCTGTAGTAGATGCTGACTGAGGTGTGACATGCTCGGCTACACGTGCCGATGCTGGGAACCCATGCTTAGAGTAGCATGCACCCTCTGAGTGGCCTGTGCGATGACAGAAAGAACACGACTGACGAAAGCGACCTCCTCGACCACGGGGTCCATGTCCACGACCAGAAGACTGACCACCTCTCCCACACGATACCGCCATCGCTGGTGGAGGTGGAATAATGTGCTGGAAGAAACAGATATGCAACTGAGCCTCCGGTAAACGTCCTTCATAGGAGGAATAACGACATCGGCCATGATCTGAGAGTGGGCTGCCTCATACTCAGGATCGAGCGCTGCAAGTAGTACGCCCACCATGGTAGCATTCCGAAAGGTCTTCTGCTGCTCTCGAGTCGCCGTGAGTGGTATAGTGCTATATAGTTTCTCGAACATCCCCCTCGGGGACGTGTACAACGAGTGAAGCGGCCGCCCATTCTGCTTCATCGTAAATATATCATGCTGGAGTTGTAACATCTTGGTCTCGTTCGGTACTTGGGAATATGTAACAGCCAGAATATCCCACATTGCCTTAGCAGTGGGCTGATGGAGGACATCTTTGGCAATCTCCGTCGACAGTGTGCCTGATAGCCAAACCTTGGCATAAGAGTCATCGGCCTCCTAAGAGGCATAAATCCCGGTCTTCTCTGCCGGCTCATCCTCGGCGACGGTAAGTATATGCTTCTTACCGTTTGACTTCATGAGACTCATTAACTGCATCGCCAAGAGCTCATAGTTCGTCCCATCCATCTTGACTATTGGCGCATGACCTTTGAAGGCGCCTATGGAGGGCATATCGATTTTACTTTCTGATATTTGGCCGGAGATGAAAACTAGGGTATGTAGACAAGAGACGGTGTCTACATCAACCAGATAGGATTTGAGTGCATATGCAGACTTATGCACTTAAATCCATGTCACACTATCGGCCGACGAGTGTTGAAGCGGCTGGCAGGGACTCGGCGGCTGACGGAGCCGGAGGAGGTGGTCCGGCGGTGGGCTGGCGGAGGCCTGGGGTGAGCCAGGTGGGGCCTGACGGGACCTAGCGGGGCCCGACGAGACCTGACAGGGCCTGACGGTGTCCGGTAGAGGCCGAGCGGAGGGCTGCGGGACCTGGCAGAGCCTGGATGGGCCTGGCGGAGGGCTGTCAGTGCCCGGCGGAAGGTTTGCGGAGGGCTGTGAAGCCTAACAGAGGACCGGCGAGGGCCCGACGGAGGTGGGCGGTGCTGCCGAGAGGAGAGAGGAGAGAGAGGGTGGGCAGCGGGCTTAAGAGCCTAGGGTCAGGGTTTTGGCTCTGATACTATGTTGGTGGAAATGAGTGAATCAATATTCCATAGAACCCTAGGCTCTCTTATATAGAGAGAGACCCTATGGGTAAAATACATAAGAGTCCAGATAATAAACATAAAATAAGAACCGGTACATAATATTAGAACATAAGTCTCTACACATATACATACATACATACATACATATGCAAGCACCTACATACATTACACACATTAATATATATGGGATTGATCTTAAAATATAATTTGGTGATAGCGCATATATATATATATATATATATATATATATATGAAGAAAGGGAGCGTACTTCATGAAGGAGGTAACTTTACCTGCTTCATGCTCATTTTGATCATTTTTTTACTTTTTTTAGAAAATGCCACCATAGATTTTCATCATTATATCCCCCTAATATGTCATTCCAATTTCGTTGGAAATAAAGACTCCAATGACCTCCATCTAGAATATGTGATTTTAACTGTCTTAAAATTGCCGTAATCGACCTGTTCTGGATGGAGGCATGAGTCTCTGTTTCTGACGAAATTTGAATGACATATTAGAGGGATATAGTTATGAAAATCCATAGTGGTTTTTTTCAAAAAATAAAAAATTGACCAAAAATGGGCATGAAATTGGTAAGGTTACCTACTTCATGAAGTAGGCTCCCTTTTCTCTATGTATATAGACATATACATATACATACAATATGCATATTCACATTTACATGCACACATTTATATAAACACATGTTAACACACTCACAAATACAATTATGTTGATCTTAGATTGAAATATAAGCTGTTGGAAAATAAAGAATGCGAAAGCGTATCAGAAATAAAGAACAATGAACAATGAAGAATGCATGGATTTTACGTGGAACCCTACTCTCCCTAAGGAGTGGGATGAAACCACGAGAAAAGGCCTCAAAGGGTCATATGTGTTTATCACTTTCTCATCTGATACATGAGGTCTGGGGCTCATTATATATCATTATATAGCCTCCACAGACTCTCCAAGTCCCACCACTGGTAGACGTGGGACTAAACTCTGGATGTGGTAAATGGATCTTGGAAGGATCTATTTACCCAACTTACATATGACGCATATACTCCAACACTCCCCCTCAAGATGGAGCATACAATGCTCAACTTGGACAAACAGAAATAAATCTCAAACTCACACTACAAGACACTATAGACAATATCAACTCAACGCGCATAATTGTCGGCTGCTGTCGAGGACGTTGCTTCTCATGCCGTGCAGGTAAGGAGCAAACAGACTGGAGTGTGAGTCAAATTGAATCTCCTCGTCGAAGAGCATGCGCTCTGTACTTCACCTGTCAAAGTCACTACAATTGGAAATGAGTCTCCACTTGGAGAACTCTGGCCCGCCACATCATGTGGACAACTGCTCCGAAAGGGCCGAACTGAAAAGTCATAGAGATAGTCCTCGTTGGAGTCCACAGTCGCTGGAGAATGGAGTCTGGAATGTCTCCTCATCGGAGAACTGGGTCTCTCCTAAACTGACTCAGAGAATGGGATCTCTACTCTGGAATCTTTATGAAACCACATGAAAACCCTAGCCCACATGGCATAGGGAATGTGATCTCATACCAAAACAAAAGATGGGGACCACATAAAAAAGATCGCATACATGTGCATTTGAAAAGGAGTCTCTCTTGAGAACTCGGAGAAAATGGGTCACTCAAATATAAAGTGCCTCGAACTTGGACTCTGAATCAATCGTCCTGAAACATCTGAACGTATTAAAGTCGGGAAATCTAGTCTGGAATTTGACATCTGAAAAATCTGATACTCCCCTTTTCTCTTGTACTGGTTGGAAAACAATGACGTCGACTAAAGTTGGGAGAAGACATGAAGAATGGGAAGAAAACTAGAAACCAATAAACCGATCTCATTTCATTTTTCCTCAGCTTTTCAAATCATTTTTTGCCAAATAAGCTGCTTTTTACGACTTTTCTTTTCTTTCCTTTTTTTTCCAATTTTTTTCTCTCGCGTACGGTTTTTTGTACGCATTTTTTTCAAAACACATTTTTAAAATCACCATGGCTCATTTGGACCCAAAAAAATTATTGCTCCTTTTTTTCGCACACTGTAGGAGAGGCCCCTCTTGGGTCGAAACAAATTGATTTTTTTAAATACGCACAGCCTAGGCTGGGCTCCTTATTTAGGGTTCCCACTTGGGAACCCTTTCTTCATAGCCACCACCCTCGATGGGGACTTGCTCTAATGCCGCGCCGGTTGCATCCGATGGGTCTCCTGGAAGGAACGACGAAAGGGTGATGCAACCATGAGGCCTGGAGTTGTGATGTGCGTCGCCTAGAGGCGCGCCACCTGGAGGTGCGCCATGACCTGGAGGTGCGATGCGGCCTAGATGTGAAGAGACTCTTGATCGAAGGGTGCGGAAACACCCTCTCCGTTTGGAGCTCGGTGAACATGGACGAAGGCACCTCACATTGGATCGGATGCGTCACCAACGCCTGGATCGGACGCGCCGCCTAAAGGAGGGCGATGGAGGACCTCACCTGGAGGTAGGGCACGTGGGAGATGCGCCTGGAGATCACGGTGCCACTTGTGGCTGTGCCGTCACCGTTGTGTGTGAGATCAGGAGTCACACAAGGTCTGGAGTTGCCTGGAGGGAGGTGCGATTGGAGAGAACTGCCATCATTTGAGTCTCCTGGAGGCGAGATTGGGACCGCCGTATACAAAGGTGGTTGCAGTCGCCTGGGCCCTAGACTGCGACTCGTGTTACTGCCATTGGGGGATCTGCAGGAAGATCCTGGAAGATGGCGTTAGCGGTGGAAGCTGTGCCACATCATCGAGTTCGACAGTGGAAAAAAATAGGATTTTAAGTAAACCCTAGAAATGAACCTTCAACTTGATCCTGAACTTGAATACAAAATAATAATCTTCAACCAAATCTTCAAGAACAAATTCATTAATCGAATCTCGAACAAATATTGAAAAAATAACTCCTCGAGAATCGAACCCGCTCTGATACCATGTTAGTAAATAAAGAATGCGAAAGCGTATCAGAAATAAAGAATAATGAACAATGAAGAACACAGGGGTTTGACATGGAACCCTACTCCCTAAGGAGCGCGATGAAACCACGAGAGAAAGCCTCAAAGGGTCATATGCATTTATTCACTTTCGCATCTGATTTAGGAGGTCTGGGGCTCCTTATATAGACTCCACATACTCTCCAAGTCCCAGCACTGGTAGATGTGGGACTAAACTCTGGATGTGGTAAATGGATCTTGGAAGGATCCATTTACCCATCTTATATATGACACATATACTCCAACATAAGTTATACATACATATATTTACAATTACATATACATACAAATGTGTGCATACGCACATATTATATAGACTCATACATACTTTATTTATTTCTATATATGGAGCCTTGCTTTTCTCAGGCGAGCGCCTAGCGCCTCAGGCATTTTGCACCCCCAGTGCCTTGGAGCGCTTCTCACCTTTAACAACATTGGCTGAGAGTATGTTTGTGCTACTTCATTCCACATATCCATTGCAGTGTCCTTGTAGAGGAGATTCTCCACAATGTGAGACTCAATGTTGTTGGTCATCGATGTCATGACCCAATAATTGTCCCAAAGCGAGGACTCATAGTCCTTGTCTATCTCTTGTAAAGGTTCATTTGTCAAGACAAATATTTTCCTCTGACCTCCGATTAACATCTTGAAGGACCGAGATTTGGGTACTTAATTATCTATTCTCTCGACTTTGATGGAAGTACCATACATCATCACAGAGGATGTAGAGAACAAAGGTTTAATCTCGCTATGAGTTGTGGCCATTGTGGTTAGAGGGAGAGATCAAGAAAGTGGATAAAACATTCAATTACACATAATTCCGTGCGTGGAGCATGCTAAGGTAAATCTCATGCGGTCTTAACGGCTGCCAAGGTGCATGAGGATGCCGCAAGATGTCATGGAGGGGTTAGTTGGTGTTGCAGATGGCCACGATGTGGCCAAAAATTGCCATGGATGGCATGATTGTGATAGGAGGTGTCGTAGAAGATCAGGCAAGTCGAAGGAGGCTCGGAGGGTCTGGTGTGAAACCCGTTTCCCTCTCGGATCTGGGATACCCATTTACATATTACCCGTAGTATTATGTTAGCTAAAGATCGCATTAGAGAACTGGAAATTAGGGGAAAAATTTTCACATTTATGAATGACTACATATCTCATACAAACTTCCATTAACTCTTGGAAAGACGTGTAATGATTTGACAAATATTTTCTTATCAAAAGAATATCTCTATGTAGGTAAGATTCAGCCGTATGAAGAAGCCAATCAGATGAAAATGCCAACAACTTGACAGTGAGATACTTCCTACTTCTTAGACATACCTTCTCAGAATTTAGAGGATTATTGTAACAACCACCTTCACTATATTCTCTAGGCATAAGATCATTATGATGCTTGTTTTGGAGTGCTTATATAACTCAACTTTATTCTGGGCCATGACCTCCTACTTGGTAGAAGCATTATGTTCCTCTCATATCCCTCTCAAGCAACTTTCACCTCTATTATGATCAATCATGAGTCATTTCCACATTGACAACCTAACTCTCATGATCAGACGTGATCCATTTCCATATTGATATAAGGACTAAAAATCTAGCTTTTGGAAAGATCATGTAAGATGTTTGAGTGATGGGAACATTGCAAACCTTCATCTCAAATTTGTGGCAACATCCTCCTTGTCAACTTTCTGCAAAACCCTTCACCATCCTTATGTGAACAGGAGAGTTTGATTTAAATCCTTTCTCCATCATTTCACTAATAACTTGATTTAAATCCTCTCTCTATTATTTCACTAATAACCTCGGTTGTTTCCTTCAACTTCCATACATCCTATATAAGTTTGCTAGCAAGCTATTATTTGCATTAGCCGAACATCTATCTCGTATACTCATATCAACCACATACTTGTGTGCATCCACTACTTTTCCCACTTTTCCCAAACTGAAAATAAAATCCCCAAACATCCTAAAAGTATGTGCATGAAACCCTAATGGATCTTGAATAGTTAGCAGTAACATGGAAATCTGAATGCATGGCAAGATTGGCCACAAGAGGAGTTTAAATTGTTCAAAAACATGGACTGCAGCAAGAGGAGGGGAAGATTATACCTGTGGATCCTCCAATTTTGGAGGATCAAAATACACGCAACAGCTGAAGAAGATGGCAACAATTGTTGGCTAGAGCTTCCAGTCTTTCAAACAGCAGGAGATTCTTTAGCTGCTGGAAATGATAACAACAAATGAGGACTTTCCATCAGAGATTCCAGCAAGGAGGCTCTTTTGAGTAAGAAGCAACTGCTGCTTGGAGTAGTTCCAGCAACAACAGGGACTGTTGGATGCTCCAACAATGTACCTTGGATGGAAGGGGCAACAATAGTTGCTGCCATTAAGGCAACAACAACTGCAGATCAAGGAAAAGAGGGTTGGGTTTTGCAGTTGATAGAGGAGGGCTGCAACTTCCATCTCTATCTCCTTGGACAACAGCAGAACTGGAAAGAGTAATTGGCTGGAGAAAGCTCTTTCGGCTATAAAAAGTGAAGGAATTTGGGAATAAGAGAAGCCTATGTGGTGCTATAAATAAGGAAAGGGAGACCTTCTCTTGTTGCCAAGTGGAAAGAAGAAAGTGGCAAGTGGAAGGAGTTGCAAGACAACGGCAGAGACTGTCCTGTAATTGGGATTTATTTATATGTATATATATATTTTATTTTTCTACATTTCTCTCTCTTATTTAGAATAACAAAGTTGCTCGCATCCGAGCCTCGAGTCTCGGATTTCGATGTGCCATAGCTCATTTTGATCCTCTCTGAACGACGATCAAAATGAGTATAATATTCATATACTTTGGATCGAAAGTGAATTCCCGAAATTTATGAAATACGGTTTTGGTTTATGGTTAAATTTTGCGATTTTAAAATAACAAACGACCTCCGATCGGCGAATGGTCGATTCCGTTGGTTTTATTTCATCGAATCGGAAATTTAGGTAGTCTCAGTTTATTTCGCGGTTTCCGAATTTACGTCGCGGCTTTTTCGGACACGCATTACGCTGCGATCGATTTTTAATCGATTTTGCTCGAACGACTTTTGATTCACGATCAATTGATCGATTTATGTTATTTAACATTGATTATTAACTTTATTGAGTTATACGGACCCTAATCGGGTTGAGTTCGGGTTTGTGCAGATCCGGTTGTTACAAATATAAAAACCTCAAAGGGAGTCTCGTCCTCGAGACTCGAGTCAAGGTTACTTTGTGTTTTGTTTGGATCTCATCTGACCATAAAAATCTCAAAGGGTTTTGAACTCATAAAAACCTCAAAGAGAAAACAAGCCATGTTCTTTCAACATATATAATTAAATGGGCTTGTTTTGACCATTACCTGAAAGAGCTGCGGATATCGTGTCTGCATATCCGCTTCTATCTTTCATGTTGCTTCTTTGACATCATGTCGGTGCCATAACACCTTTATTAGGGGAATCTCTTTGTTGCAGAGTTTTTATTACAACACTATCGAGTATTTGTACTGACCTTCTCTTCGTATGTTAGGTTTGGCTCCACGTCGAGTCTCTTGTAGCTGGTGACGTGGCGGGGATCGTGCGTGTATTTCCATTAGTTGGATATATGAAAGACATCGTGTATGACTGATAGGTGTGGAGGAGGGGTTACTCGATTGACCACCTTACACATACAAGTAAAAATTTTAAATGGTCCAACATATTGTGGTGTCAACTTGCTATGAACACCAAATCTCTGTACTCCCTGTGTTTACATGAATTTCGTCAGTATGAGAGACTAAGTTGAATATTGATAAGTCGTATTTGATTAAGAGAAGAGGATTGGATTACTTGAAATTTCAAATTTCTTTTCTGACGCTCTGCTTAGCTCTTCTAGCAGCTCTGAGTCATCAGAAGCTTTCTCCTTACAAGATCGATCAACAGTTCTCATAGTACCTTCCCAAAGAGATCTACAGAGTAAAAAGTGTGTTCACTTACCTCACGTCAACTGAGAGGTGCGAGGCATCTCCGCCTGTCTAGGGCTTCGAATGATGCCATGGCCTCAAATTTCAGCATAATTCGGTCGAATTTCTGTCGAATATCGATATCCAGTCGAAATCAAAATTCGACCGAAATGATCGAAATATGGGGGTCTTAGTACAGAAAATGACTGAAATGATCGAAATTTCGATCGAAATTCCACCGAAATTCCATCGAAATTCTATTTTGGTTGATACCGAAATGGTGACCGAAACCGACATTTAGGGCCTTGAATGATGCCATACCAATACTGGAATAATGACTGTTGTTGTGCGGGAGTTCTACCAATGACAGGTGATCCTTCCATGACTCTTTCCTATATAGAGTACATGCATATAACAAATCGCCAAGTGTCTGAATAGCATGCTTGCTCTATCCGTCGGTATGCGGATGATATGCAGAACTCGTCTTCTGCTTTGTCTGTAGTGTTGTCGTGAACTGGTGCCAGTAGTGAGATGTAAACCTTGAGTCTCTGTTAGATACTAGCTCATGTGAGGTGGTTATTAGTCAAAGCTGCGAGCATATCCTACATGTATAGCTAGTTTGTCGTATATGCTTGAGCTTTACTAGAAAGCGTATTTGCCACCATGTTTCCCTTAGTGGGATGGTAAGAGATCGTGCAACTAAAATCCTTTAGTTGTTCAAACTATCGATGTTATCTCATGTTCAACTCTTTCTAATCATAGATGTACAACAAACTCTTGCAATCTGTGAAAATCTCAAAATTCACTTCATAGGGATAGTGACGCCAGATCTTCAAGCGAAGACAACTGTTACCAACTCCAAGTTACAGATGGAGTAATTCTGCTCATGCGGCCGTGATTGTTTTGATGCATAAACAATCACGTGATCTGGTTACATCAGTATCGCTCCTAAATCCTCATTCGAAGCATCTGTATATACTGCAAAATCCTGAATTTCTGAAGGAAGTGCAAGAATATGCACAATTGTCAATCTTTTCTTCAATGTCTTAAAGGCATGCTCGTATGAATCATTCCAAATGAATCGTGTCAGGAAAAGAATGACTCGAGAAAAACTACCGAGAAAGCATATGTAATAGGCCACTAGTCCAAGGAAGTTATGAATCTGAGTGATTGTCTTGGGTTGCTCTCAAGACATGACTACCTCAATCTTTGCAGGGTCAACTGCAAGTTTGCAATACCTGTTCCAAAAATGACATGCTCAAGGAATGAGGCCTGAAATACAAGAACTCACACTTACTCCGCTTGGCATACAACTTATGCTCTTGAAGTGTGTCAAGGAGTATCTTTAGATCTTTGCATGATTCCACTTATTTCGAGAGTATATCAGAATATCATTGATGGACACAACCATAAACTTGTCCAAGTATGGAGGATAAATCCTATTTATCATGTCTATGAATGTTGCATGTGTAGTTGTGAGCCCAAATGACATCACAACAAGTCATAATGTCCATATCGAGTCCTGAATGATGTTTTCGTAATATCCGACTCTTGAATTCCCAGTTGATGGTAGTTAGATCGGGGATCGATCGTTGACATCATCGAAGATCCCTGCAGTTGATCGAACGAATCATCAAAGTGTGGCAGAGGATAATGGTTCTTCACCATTTTCTTGTTCAGTTGTCTGTAACCAATGCATAATTTCATCGATTCATCCTTCTTTCTGACAAAGTGAACAAAAGTACCTCAAGGTGAAGTGTTTGGCCTTACGAAACCTACGTCAAGTAATTAATGCGATTTCATCTTCAGCTTTCTCAACTCGGCTGGTGCCATGCGGTACGGAGCCATCGAGACTAGCTATGTATCTAATAGTAATGTGATCTCGAACTCAATCTATCTCAGACAGTAAACCTGGCAATCATTTGAAAACATATCAGGGTAATCTGACACTACCATGATGTTCCGAGCCATCAACTCTATAAGATATCTCTCTGACAAAATCTAGGAATGTGTCGTATTCTCGATTTATGAGTCTCCGAGTTCTCAATACTGAAATGTGCTCCATTTAGAGTCATGTAATGTACCCTTTTAGGTAAACTCGGGCAAGTCTGGAATACTGAAGACAACCGTCTTCATGAAGTAATTACCCATGGCATGATGAGTTGACATCCAATCCATGCCAAATATCAAGTCAAACTCGTCAAGCTATAATGGTATAAAATGTGCGATCATCCCGTGACTACCAATCAACATTGATAATCCTTTACGATCAGTCTTATGATGAAAACTGGCCACTTGGCCCATGAATGTGACAAGGATGATCTAGGGCAACTGCACCTCTTCCTACCGAAGCTAGAAACTCGAAGTTCATTCAACACTCCAGAATCAATTAAAACATAGAAAAGTCGGCTCTAAATGCTATGGTTTTGTGTTAGAACAGATATCCTTAATTACAACAGTTGATGTTCGCGGATATTATTACAGTGCCTTTTCTCTTCTTGGGATACAATATGGAAATTAGTTGCAATTGGTGACATCTGCGGTCGTTGAATTTGAATGTCATATTTCCCTTTCAGACTCGCGACAAGTCAGAGGACTGTCGATATTCGAGAATTAATGCGATCGGAACTATAATACTATGAGTGTATGTAGCAGGGTACCACTGCTCTGATACCAAACTGTGAAACCCGTTTCCCTCTCGGATCTGGGATACCCGTTTACATATTACCTGTAGTATTTAGTTAGCTAAAGATCGCATTAGAGAACTGGAAATTAGGGGGAAAAATTTCACATTTATGAATGACTACATATCTCATACAAACTTCCATTAACTCTTGGAAAGACGTGTAATGATTTGACAAATATTTTCTTATCAGAAGAATATCTCTATGTAGGTAAGATTCAGCCGTATGAAGAACCCAATCAGATGAAAAGGCCAACAACTTGACAGTGAGATACTTCCTACTTCATAGACATACCTTCTCAGAATTTAGAGGATTATTGTAACAACCACCTTCACTATATTCTCTAGGCATAAGATCATTATGATGCTTGTTTTGGAGTGCTTATATAACTCGACTTTATTCTGGGCCATGACCTCCTACTTGGTAGAAGCATTATGTTCCTCTCATATCCCTCTCAAGCAACTTTCACCTCTCTTATGATCAATCATGAGTCATTTCCACATTGACAACCTCACTCTCATGATCAGACGTGATCCATTTCCATATTGATATAATGACTAAAAATCTAGCTTTTGGAAAGATCATGTAAGATGTTTGAGTGATGGGAACATTGCAAACCTTCATCTCAAATTTGTGGCAACATCCTCCTTGACTACTTTCTGCAAAACCCTTCACCATCCTTATGTAAACAGGAGAGTTTGATTTAAATCCTTTCTCCATCATTTCACTAATAACTTGATTTAAATCCTTTCTCCATTATTTCACTAATAACCTCAGTTGTTTCCTTCAACTTCCATACATCCTATATAAGTTTTCTAGCAAGCTATTATTTGCATTAGCCGAACATCTATCTCGTATACTCATATCAACCACATACTTGTGTGCATCCACTACTTTTCCCACTTTTCCCGAACTGAAAACAGAATCCCCGAACATCCTAAAAGTATGTGCATGAAACCCTAATGGATCTTGAATAGTTAGCAGTCCATGGAAATCTGAATGCATGGCAAGATTGGCCACAAGAGGAGTTTAAATTGTTCAAAAACATGGACTGCAAAAAGAGGAGGGGAAGATTATACCTAGGGTGGAGCATGGGCCGGTCTCGGGCCGGGCCCAACCTAGCCCAGCCCAGGCCCATTTACAAAATCGGGCCCACGGGCCGGGCCCAGGCCCGCTATTTTATCAAGGGCTGGGCCCAAGCCCGAGCCCAGCCCGACTTATGATGGGTCGGGTGTGAACCCCTCAGGATCCGGATTTTGACACGAAATATCTTGTTTTGATCGTTTCGGAACGACGATCAATATGAGTATAATATTGATACACTTTCGGTTGGGTTTTGAACCCCCGAATTTTCGGATACGGATTTTGTTTAAGGTTAAATTTTATGATTTAAAATATCAAACGACCTCCGATTGACGAACGGTCGATTCCGTTGGTCTTGTATTGTCGAATCGGATCTAATGACGGTCTCGGTTCGTTTCACGGTTTCCGAATTTGCGTCGCGGCTTTTCACGGCACGCGTTACGAAGGGACCGATTTTTGGTCGATTTCGTCCAAACGACTTTTGATTCATTATTGATTGATCGTTTTAGGTTGTTTAGTATTGACCGACAACGTTTTTGAGTTCATTAGACCCAAAATCGGACGACTTCGGGTTTGATTGGATTCCGGATGTTACATCGGGCCTGGGTCGGGCCGGCCCATGAATCCCGCGCTGGGAGGTAGAGAGGGGACTCAGGAGAGGGAGATGCGGTGGGGAGGCAGTCGGACTAGAGGCTTAGAGCTGCTCGCGGGGAGGTGGAGGGGAGGCCGTATACACAACAACAAAAAAGTTTTGCCACTGCACATGAAGAATTAGGTTTTGTTGATATGGTACAAACGAATATAACTCCATGTCATCGTCGGTCATTTTATCACTTCACACTATGCCCAATTGAGTCCAGAAGGAAAGGGAAGGCTGTACTTTTCCAGCAAAATGAACCAGTCAAGCAACATCAACCAATTATCCTCATGCATCTCTCTTTAAAAACTAAATATATCCTTCAATTTTGATCCATTCCATTGCTTGGCATCCTCTTTCAACTTGAAATATGTTCTATTTGATAACACTAAGCCATGTTTGTTTTAGTGTTTTAGGCGAATGCTTTGATGTGTCCTGCTACCAAGCCATACAACCCAAGAATCTAGAATACAAAATGCAGGAAAAAAACCAAAAAAATATATAATAGTATATATAATTACAACTTCACCAGAGCATTACCCTCCATTTCGAAATCCAACCCATCTACAACACAAACCCGTCACCATCCTCATTTCAAATTTTCCAATCTATCCGCCAATCGCCATCAAAATCCACAGATTTGAACAACAAAATCAATGCATGTATAGTACCATAAAAGGATCGTACCTTTTCTATCAAGATCCGATCTTTTCTATGACTACCCTCTCCACGAACAGCGGCGGCGCGTCCCGTCCGTCGGAAGCAGGCAGCGAGGCGTACCTCGCGGAGAACCCCCGGTAGGACCCGTACTCCCCGTCGGAGTCGCCATCGGCGCTGTCGTCGAAGTTTCGCGCGTAGCTCGTGGTAGGTGAAGCGACCGAGCGGGGCTGGAGGTAGCCGTGGAGAGGTGAGGGAGAGGCGATCATGAGGGGTTGGGGACTCAGGAGTCGGGTAGGATGGGAGGGAGGGTAGAAGCACGTAAGGGGGAAATGAAATTAGGGCTTAGGGGCGCCTGCGATGGGAATTAGAGGGCGGGTCGCGGGCCTTCGAGCGGGCGGGCCGGCCGGGCCTGGATGTGGGCATGAGGTCGGGCCGGCCCGTGGGCTAATGGGTTGGGCACTTGCAGGCCCGAGCCCGGCCCGACTTTATAAATGGGCCAATAAATCAGCCCTGGCCCGCCCATTTGGGTAGTGGGCTTGGGCTTGGGTCGGGCTTGTGCTGGCCGGGCAGCGGGTTGGGTCGGGCCGGCCCGGACTCATGCTCCACCCTAATTATACCTGTGGATCCTCCAATTTTGGAGGATTAAAATACATGCAACAACTGAAGAAGATGGCTACAATTGTTGGCTAGATCTTCCAGTCTTTCAAACAACAGGAGATTCTTTAGCTGCTGGAAATGATAACAACAAATGAGGACTTTCCATCATAGATTCCAGCAAGGAGGCTCTTTTGAGTAAGAAGCAACTGCTGCTTGGAGTAGTTCCAGCAACAACAGGGACTGTTGGATGCTCCAGCAATGTACCTTGGATGGAAGGGGCAACAATAGTTGCTGCAATTAAGGCAACAACAACTGCAGATCAAGGAATATAGGGCTGGGTTTTGCAGTTGATAGAGGAGGGCTGCAACTTCCATCTCTATCTCCTTGGACAACAACAGAACTGGGAAGAGTAATTGGCTAGAGAAAGCTCTTTTGGATATAAAAAGTGAAGGAATTTGGGAATAAGAGAAGCCTATGTGGTGCTATAAATAAGGAAAGGGAGACCTTCTCTTATTGCCAAGTGAGTGGCAAGTGGAAGGAGTTGCAGGACAACGGCAGAGACTGTCCTGTAATTTGGATTTATTTATATATATATTTTATTTTTCTACATTTCTCTCTCTTATTTAGAATAATAAAGTTGCCCGCATCCGAGCCTCGAGTCTCGGATTTCGAGGTGCCATAGCTCGTTTTGATCCTCTCTGAACGACGATCAAAATGAGTATAATATTCATATACTTTGGATCGAAAATGAATTCCCGAAATTTATGAAATACGGTTTTGGTTTATGGTTAAATTTTGCGGTTTTAAAATAACAAACGACCTCCGATCGACGAACGGTCGATTCCGTTGATTTTATTTCATCGAATCAGATATTTAGGTAGTCTCGGTTTATTTCGCGGTTTCCGAATTTGCGTCGCGGCTTTTTCGGACACGCATTACGATGCGATCGATTTTTAATCGATTTCGCCCGAACGACTTTTGATTCACGATCAATTGATCGATTTATGTTATTTAACGTTGATTATTAACTTTATTGAGTTATACGGACCCTAATCGGGTCGAGTTCGGGTTTGTGCAGATCCGGATGTTACAATTATAAAAACCTCAAAGGGAGTCTCGTCCTCGAGACTCGAGTCAAGGTAACTTTGTGTTTTGTTTGGATCTCATCTGGCCATAAAAATCTCAAAGGGTTTTGAACTCATAAAAACCTCAAAGAGAAAACAAGCCATGTTCTTTCAACATATATAATTAAATGGGCTTGTTTTGACCATTACCTGAAAGAGCTACGGATATCGTGTCTGCATATCCACTTCTATCTTTCATGTTGCTTCTTTGACATCATGTCGGTGCCATAACACCTTTATTAGGGGAATCTCTTTGTTGCAGAGTTTTTTTTACAACACTATCGAGTATTTGTACTGACCTTCTCTTCGTATGTTAGGTTTGGCTCCACGTCGAGTCTCTTGTAGCTGGTGACGTGGCGGGGATCGTGCGTGTATTTCCATTGGTTGGATATATGAAAGACATCGTGTATGACTGATAGGTGTGGAGGAGGGGTTACTCGATTGACCACCTTACACATACAAGTAAAAATTTTAAATGGTCCAACATATTGTGGCGTCAACTTGCTATGAACACCAAATCTCTGTACTCCCTGTGTTTACATGAATTTCGTCAGTATGAGAGACTAAGTTAAATATTGATAAGTCGTATTTGATTAAGAGAAGAGGATTGGATTACTTGAAATTTCAAATTTCTTTTCTGATGCTCTGCTTAGCTCTTCTAGCAGCTCTGAGTCATCAGAAGCCTTCTCCTTACAAGTTCGATCAACAATTCTCGTAGTACCTTCCCAAAGAGATCTACAGAGTAAAAAGCGTGTTCACCTACCTCACGCCAACTGAGAGGTGCGAGGCATCTCCGCCTGTCTAGGGCTTCGAATGATGCCATACCAATACTGGAATAATGACTGTTGTTGTGCGGGAGTTCTACCAATGACAGGTGATCCTTCCATGACCCTTTCCTATATAGAGTACATGCATACAACAAATTGTCAAGTGTCTGAATAGCATGCTTGCTCTATCCGTCGGTATGCGGATGATATGCAGAACTCGTCTTCAGCTTTGTCTGTAGTGTTGCCGCGAACCGGTGCCAGTAGTGAGATGTAAACCTTGAGTCTCTGTTAGATTCTACCTCATGTGAGGTGGTTATTAGTCAAAGTTGCGAGCATATCCTACATGTATAGCTAGTTTGTCGTATGTGCTTGAGCTTTACTAGTAAGCGTATTTGCCACCATGTTTCCCTTAGTGGGATGGTAAGAGATCGTGCAACTAAAATCCTTTAGTAGTTCAAACTATCGATGTTATCTCATGTTCAACTCTTTCTAATCATAGATTACAACCAACTCTTGCAATCTGTGAAAATCTCAAAATTCACTTCATAGGGATAGTGACGCCAGATCTTCAAGCGAAGACAACTGTTACCAACTCCAAGTTACAGATGGAGTAATTCTGCTCATGCGGCCTCAACTGACGTGATACATAAACAATCACGTGATCTGGTTACATCAGTATCGCTCCTAAATCCTCATTCGAAGCATCTGTATATACTGCAAAATCCTGAATTTTTGAAGGAAGTGCAAGAATATGCATATTTGTCAATCTTTTCTTCAATGTCCTAAAGGCCTGCTCGTATGAATCATTCCAAATGAAAGGAACTCTCTTATGAATCAATCGTGTCAGGAAAAGAATGACTCGAGAAAAACTACCGAGAAAGCATATGTAATAGGCCACTAGTCCAAGGAAGTTATGAATTTGAGTGATTGTCTTGGGTTGATCTCAAGACATGACTACCTCAATCTTTGCAGGGTCAACTGCAATACCTGTTCCAAAAATGACATGCTCAAGGAATGAGGCCTGAAATACATGAACTCACACTTACTCAGCTTGGCATACAACTTATGCTCTTGAAGTGTGTCAAGGAGTATCTTTAGATCTTTGCATGATTCCACTTATTTCGAGAGTATACCAGAATATCATTGATGGACACAACCATAAACTTGTCCAAGTATGGACGATAAATCCTATTTATCATGTCTATGAATGTTGCATGTGTAGTTGTGAGCCCAAATGACATCACAACAACTCATAATGTCCATATCGAGTCCTGAATGATGTTTTCGTAATATCCGACTCTTGAATTCCCAGTTGATGGTAGTTAGACCGGGGATCGATCTTTGACATCATCGAAGATCCCTGCAGTTGATCAAATAAATCATCAAAGTGTGGCAGAGGATAATGGTTCTTCACCATTTTCTTGTTCAGTTGTCTGTAACCATTGCATAATTTCATCGATTCATCCTTCTTTCTGACAAAGTGAACAAAAGTAGCTCAAGGTGAAGTGTTTGGCCTTACGAAACCTACGCCAAGTAATTAATGCGATTTCATCTTCAGCTTTCTCAACTCGGCTGGTGCCATGCGGTACGGAGCCATCGAGACTGGCTATGTATCTAATAGTAATGTGATCTCGAACTCAATCTCTCTCAGACAGTAAACCTGGCAATCATTTGAAAACATATCAGGGTAATCTGACACTACCATGATGTTCCGAGCCATCAGCTCTATAAGATATCTCTCTGAAAAAAATCTAGGAATGTGTCGTATTCTCGATTTATGAGTCTCCGAGTTCTCAATACTGAAATGTGCTCCATTTAGAGTCATGTAATGTACCCTTATAGGTAAACTCGGGTAAGTCTGGAATACTGAAGACAACCGTCTTCATGAAGTAATTACCCAGGGCATGATGAGTTGACAACCAATCCATGCCAAATATCAAGTCAAACTCGTCAAGCTATAATGGTATAAAATATGCGATCATCCCGTGACTACCAATCAACATTGTGAATCCTTTACTATCAGTCTTATGATGAACAACTGGCCACTTGGCCCATGAATGTGACAAGGATGATCTAGGGCAACTGCACCTCTTCCTACCGAAGCTAGAAACTCGAAGTTCATTCAACACTCCAGAATCAATTAAAACATAGAAAAGTCGACTCTAAACGCTATGGTTTTGTGTTAGAACAGATATCCTTAATTACAACAGTTGATGTTCGCGGATATTATTACAATGCTTTTTCTCTTCTTGGGATACAATATGGAAATTAGTTGCAATTGGTGACATCTGCGGTCGTTGAATTTGAATGTCATATTTCCCTTTCAGACTCGCGACAAGTCAGAGGACTGTCGATATCCGAGAATTAATGCGATCGGAACTATAATACTATGAGTGTATGTAGCAGGGTACCACTGCTCTGATACCAAACTGTGAAACCCGTTTCCCTTTCGGATCTGGGATACTCGTTTACATATTACCCGTAGTATTATGTTAGCTAAAGATCGCATTAGAGAACTGGAAATTAGGGGAAAAAATTCACATTTATGAATGACTACATATCTCATACAAACTTCCATTAACTCTTGGAAAGACGTGTAATGATTTAACAAATATTTTCTTATCAGAAGAATATCTCCATGTAGGTAAGATTCAACCGTATGAAGAAGCCAATCAGATGAAAAAGCCAACAACTTGACAGTGAGATACTTCCTACTTCTTAGACATACCTTCTCAGAATTTAGAGGATTATTGTAACAACCACCTTCACTATATTCTCTAGGCATAAGATCATTATGATGCTTGTTTTGGAGTGCTTATATAACTCGACTTTATTCTGGGCCATGACCTCCTACTTGGTAGAAGCATTATGTTCCTCTCATATCCCTCTCAAGCAACTTTCACCTCTCTTATGATCAATCATGAGTCATTTCCACATTGACAACCTCACTCTCATGATCAGACGTGATCCATTTCCATATTGATATAAGGACTAAAAATCTAGCTTTTGGAAAGATCATGTAAGATGTTTGAGTGATGGGAACATTGCAAACCTTCATCTCAAATTTTTGGCAACATCCTCCTTGTCTACTTTCTGCTAAACCCTTCACCATCTTTATGTAAACAGGAGAATTTGATTTAAATCCTCTCTCCATCATTTCACTAATAACTTGATTTAAATCCTTTCTCCATTATTTCACTAATAACCTCAGTTGTTTCCTTCAACTTCCATACATCCTATATAAGTTTGCTAGCAGGCTATTATTTGCATTAGCCGAACATCTATCTCGTATACTCATATCAACCACATACTTGTGTGCATCCACTACTTTTCCCATTTTTCCTGAACTGAAAACAGAATCCCCAAACATCCTAAAAGTATGTGCATGAAACCCTAATGGATCTTGAATAGTTAGCAGTAACATGTAAATCTGAATGCATGGCAAGATTGGCCACAAGAGGAGTTTAAATTGTTCAAAAACATGGACTGCAGAAAGAGGAGGGGAAGATTATACCTGTGGATCCTCCAATTTTGGAGGATCAAAATACATGCAGCAACTGAAGAAGATGGCAACAATTGTTGGCTAGAGCTTCCGGTCTTTCAAACAACAGGAGATTCTTTAGCTGCTGGAAATGATAACAACAAATGATGACTTTCCATCAGAGATTCCAGCAAGGAGGCTCTTTTGAGTAAGAAGCAACTGCTGCTTGGAGTAGTTCCAGCAACAACAGGGACTGTTGGATGCTCCAGCAATGTACCTTGGATGGAAGGGGCAACAATAGTTGCTGCAATCAAGGCAACAACAACTGCAGATCAAGGAAAAGGGGGCTGGGTTTTGCAGTTGATAGAGGAGGGCTGGAACTTCCATCTCTATCTCCTTGGACAGCAGCAGAACTGGGAAGAGTAATTGGCTGGAGAAAGCTCTTTCGGCTATAAAAAGTGAAGGAATTTGGGAATAAGAGAAGCCTATGTGGTGCTATAAATAAGGAAAGGGAGACCTTCTCTTATTGCCAAGTGGAAAGAAGAAAGTGGCAAGTGGAAGGAGTTGCAGGACAACGGCAGAGACTGTCCTCTAATTGGGATTTATTTATATATATATATATTGTATTTTTCTACATTTCTCTCTCTTATTTAGAATAACAAAGTTTCCCGCATCCGAGCCTCGAGTCTCGGATTTCGATGTGCCATAGCTCGTTTTGATCCTCTCTGAACGACGATCAAAATGAGTATAATATTCATATACTTTGGATCGAAAATGAATTACCGAAATTTATGAAATACGGTTTTGGTTTATGGTTAAATTTTGCGGTTTTAAAAATAACAAACGACCTCCGATCGACGAACGGTCGATTCCGTTGATTTTATTTCATCGAATCGGAAATTTAGGTAGTCTCGGTTTATTTTGCGGTTTCCGAATTTGCGTCGCGGCTTTTTCGGACACGCATTACGATGCGATCGATTTTTAATCGATTTCTCCCGAACGACTTTTGATTCACGATCAATTGATCGATTTATGTTATTTAACGTTGATTATTAACTTTATTGAGTTATACGGACCCTAATCGGGTCAAGTTCGGGTTTGTGCACATCCGGATGTTACATCTGGCAACGTCGAGGGGTGCCACTGAAGAGATTGCTGCATCGTCAGAGGGTGCCGCATGGGTCCCCCTGTAGTGGTGTAGTTGCTGCACAAGGCCTGACCGTAGTGGATGCCTCTCGGAAGAGGCAGACAACATCGCTTAAGATAAGAAAATGACATGCTGGCCGCGCAGACTTGCACAGTGGCTGTGTTGACATGCAAGGCTTTTGGCGTTTGCGACGGGGAATTATGGCTTGTGGTATCGGCGAGTAGGTTGGGTATGAGCCTCACTGTAGTACCGTTGCTCTGATACCATGCGGAGAATTGCAGAGAATGATTATAATACTTTATTCAAGAGATATGTGGTTTTTATATAACGTGAAAGTCTAGATCTTAAGTGGAGATAATTACATAAGTGGCCCTGAAGGGTTGCAAATAGAAATATTGCTTAACAATCAAATAGAAGATAAATAATAAAATAACTTCGTCAACCTTAATAATGACAACCATTGACCGGAATTGCACCTC
The DNA here is from genome assembly GCA_037367405.1 of Ottelia alismoides. Taxonomy (NCBI): domain Eukaryota; kingdom Viridiplantae; phylum Streptophyta; class Magnoliopsida; order Alismatales; family Hydrocharitaceae; genus Ottelia; species Ottelia alismoides. The sequence goes on from JAZKJV010010469.1 coordinate 688,813, forward strand.
TAATGCTATTATTAGATATCTTGTCCTTACACAGGTCTACCACCACCACCTCTTCAAAAAATCCATGACTATTTCAATATGATCCCACCAATTAGTCATTGCCTACACTTTATGCCTACCTCAAGTGCTACTTTAAATTCAAGTTTGGATTCTTTGCTCGAATCACCTCTGATATCTTCCCATCCTAATAAGTGGTCCCCTTCATAACATATCGTCATTGAATCCTTCATAACATGTAGTCGACTCACTCCCTCCCCCCTCTGTGCGCTCCTCATCGGCTTCACCAATCAAGCAAGACCTCTTTCATAGGGATTACACCTCCCCTAGCTTTTCCCAAATCTCGTCGGTCTGATCTAAGATATGATTTCTCGTCCTCTGGCTTTATGGTCGAGCCTTGATGAACATACCTTGAGCCATTTGCCTTTGATGGAAATCCTCCTTCAAGAACCACTACTGTGCTTGACATGTTGTCTTTACCTCTTCTCACCACTACCTCTTCTCACCACCTTGGTCCAAGTTCATGGTATTCAATACAAAGGGCATTGACGAGTCGTGATTTTCCTTATGTTAATTTATGCGAATTATTGTGTTAAAAATATGGTAATTGTTGTTTCCTTGTATGCGGGTAATCGGAATCAATCAAGAAAATAACCACAATTAATTTATTCAATTTTAATCAAAGTGGTTTTATGTTTGTTTTACTTGGGCAAGTCAAGGTCGAACTCAAGGAGGCAAAGGAACAACTTTGAACTATGCCTATCAAAATTCGTGTGCGGTTTTCGAGGTGGGATTTTTTTGGCATTTTTAATGCAATTTTGGAATGCAAAATGCAAATGCGATCGATTCTAAGGACTAGAAAATAAATATCAACCAAATGATGTCCAAAAGCTATGAAACTTAGCTGAGAGGTGACTAATGGTGAAATGAATGCACTGTAATTTTTTTGGGATTTTCTGATGCAATAGGAATATTTAATTAATTAATGAATGCAAACTACGTGAACGAGGAGATCAATTTTAATAAATATCAAATCAATTGATTTTAGAGAAATAAAATTATCCAAGACTTAACATCATGTGGGTTATCTCAGAAAAATCCCAACCCTTAAAAATCTAGCGATATGTACTTATTAAAAATTAATCTATGCAAAACACTAATGATTTTAACAGAGTAAAACATGCATGCAAATGCAATTCTTTTTGGGCATGATGGAAAACTCAATTAATTCTATAATATGTGAATTTTCGGCAATTTTTGGAACTATAGTTAATTAAATATGAATTTCGAAGCATAGAGTGGGCAAAATATATAATTTTCCGCAAGAATATTAATTAATAATTAACCAAACACCATAAAAATATCACGGGCATGCCATATTGTGTAGAATTAATTAAGGATCACAGTGCAATTTTTGAATAACAAAATGATGCAATATTGTTGCTCAAATAATAGATAGAAGGCATGGTCTTTTCACAAATTACAATAATGAAAGAAATAAATAAAATGCAAAATCAGGGGCTAGTATATAATTACCGGACTAGAGGGGGCTAGTTTGCAAAATTGCCAGATGGTCACCTGCTCAGCACGTGATCTCTGGCTGGGGTCCCATGCACTTGAATTTGTGGGATTTTGGGGTGCTTGTTGTAATTAGCCAGGGGGTCATGTGCGTAGCACATGACCCTCTGGTTGCTGGAGGTGGCTTCGGTGGGTGGCGAAGCACGCATCGCTTCGGAGGACCGCTCAAGAGATGATCGGGCGGAGCGCAATGCTGAGCTGCGGCTGCTGGATGATAGAGCTTCAAGTTGAGTCCTGGAGGAACATAAGGTTTCTCTTGATGTCGGTGAAGCGCGGGATTCTGGCGGAGGAGTTGTAGTCACGATGGGGCTGTGAGCGACTGAGGGAATGGAGGTGGTTCGATGAGGATGGCTCCAGCCATGAGTTAGTGGTGACGATGGAGGAGCTCGTCGGCAGAGGCGGAGTTGCAAGGCGTTGATGGTCGAGGGAACGGAGCGCAGGGGTATCCCAGTTGTCGATGAAGAAGTGGTTGATGATGCAGTCGAAGACAGAGATGGACGTAAACGTCGAAGAAGATGCATGTGTTGGATATTGGCTCGAATCGACTCGACGATCGAAGGCCGGAGCGAGCAGCTGCGGGCGGCGTTGCTAGCTGCGACAAGGCTGGGGCCTTGGATCTCGCCGCAGCTCGGAGGGCGATCGTTGGGCGCTGTCACCACCCGTCGGGGCTGCTTCTCCCTGCTGTGTGGATCGACGGATGAAGAGTCGATGGAGGGCGGGGTATTCTTAAATAGGGGAGGCAACTGGGGTGCTGGATATGGAAGGAAGGGGGCGATGGTCCCAAATCTGGAAGTTGTTGTGAGATCGATCGGGGAGAATCTCGTGGAGGATCCGCAGATGGAGCGATTGGAGATTGGGAGATTGAAGGGAGATCGATTCTAGGATATGGCAGTGGAAGCTGATTAGGGAGAATGGCAGCGAGATTGGGAGGTGGCGGAGATTGCGGAGGTGGCCGGTTTGGGAAAGGAGTCGAAGGAAGACGACTTGCAACGACTGTTCGATCGGCCGAGATCGGACTACCGAGGCTGCGCCGCGTGGCTTTAATTTTATTATTATTACTAAATTAGTTAATTTTTTATTTTATTTTTTATAAATAAATGAAAAATAGAGGCCAAATTTGAGTGACTTGTGGTGGCTCCAGGAGCTGCTACGTGTCAACCCCAGAAAATTCAGAGAATAAAATACATAGATAAATCGAAAAGAAATAGTAAACGACCTCGGATCGAAAAATTTTCTTCATGAAAGTTGCTGTCTTGATGAGATCTATAACTTTCATGAAGAGACCAAAACAAAAATCGATCATTTGCACAAAGTGATATTTTTTGGGTACTCCATATACATGAAATACCTTGATTTTTTGGATTTTATAATTTTTTATTATTTTTAAATAAGATAAAAACCGGAAAAATTATGATAAAATCAAATATGCATATCTACACATTAATCTAATTTTTCTGGATTTTAATTTAAAAAATGAAGAAATAAAATAAAATACGAAAAAACAACTTTTATACAGACAGCCAGTGAAGATTCGGACTCTGTTAATTGCTTTGATTTCAAGCTCATTTTGGATTTAGATTTTTATGCATTTTAAAAACTTTAGTCAAAGAAGATAAATGAAAAGAAATAAAATAAGATGAGTTAATTATGTACATAGAATAATAGGTCAAAAAACACTAAAATACAAAATGTACAAAAGAGGTCCAATACCCAACTTTCACATTTGAGCTCCGATTCACTTGAACATGGTCTTATTTTGAAGGTAATTGAATGTACATTAGTTTAAAAGTGAGTAGGATCAAATCAGACACTGTTTGAGGAAGATATCAATGTTTTAGTCTGGAAATCTTGGAATTAGGTTTTGAGTTTCTGGTCCACTTATTTATGTTAGTGATTTTTTGTATTTTTTATTTATTCTTGTTAGTAATATGTACACAATGGAGATGGTTTCAGGTGATTTGGAGTTAGCATGAATTAGTTAAAAATCAGGGAATTTAGGCTATTTTACTGGTCAATTGGACTGGGATTTTTGATTTCTTACCCTATGTAATTATAAAATGCAATTATTATTTATACATGCATGAATGCTAATTATGTAGAATAATGGATAAATTGCAGATGAATTTTGGGGAGCTGAGCTTAATTAGTCACTTTTAGAGTGATGAATATGAGATTCATCAGGCATCGACTTTGTTCCCTTTCCCCTTCCTTTCGCCACCACTTGTTTAACCACTACATCTGTTACTCCATCGCCTACTTCCCTGATCTTCATCGGGATCTCTTTAGTCTCCATTGACACATGTAGCTGGAATACTGAAGCATGCTTGTTGATGATCCCCAAGGAGATCGTCTCTTGCATCTTGCAAAACGAGCATACCATGTGCACCGCGATTCACCCGATTATGAGAGCCTTATTAGCCCCTCGTTTCCGTTGCTACCACCTCTGCCCTCCACTCGAGAAGTCGAAGAATTCCCATATATAAGTGCCTATTCCAATGGCCTAAGCTTACTTAGCAATAAGATGATTGCCGAGATTGGGAACATATCAAACTCCTTCCCTAGATCCATTAGGAAGTTAGGTAGCTCCTATTGAGCCTTTGGCAATGCTCCCATCAAATCCCCTTATCAAACAAACCTTGAAAGTTCCTATATGCCTTGACTGCTCCTTCCACCGCAAGCACCTTCCGACGTTGTTGCCACATACACCAATCTTGGGGTATTGGGACCGGCCACTGGTCGATCCCTCGACACTACGAACACAATGCCAGATCTCTTCAGTCTCTTCCCCATTGTGCCAATTCTGTACACTAGAAACTTATGTTCTTGTACCAAAACACTGTCCCCTTCTTCGGCTCCTCTCTCCCCGCCTCCATGCCTCGTACTCATCTCCACTTTGGCCTCTTATTGTTTTTATGTTGTTGTTTCTTAATATTCCCTATCAAGCTTGCAAAAATCGTCCGACAAGGTTGACTGATCGGATAATGCTTACTCGGTTGAACGACTTGTTGATCCTGTCAATCGACCTAGTCAACCAACTTGAATCCTTTCACATAGTAACATATCACATAATAGACACCTAATACTATTTGTTTGGCTCGTCATATGAGGCATATATTTGTAATTATATCTAGGCATAACATACATAAATATTTTTCATAAAGCACAAATAATAATATTAATATATTTTTCCTATAAACTGAAAATCTTGGAATTTTTACTATGCGCCCTATCTGGTATAACAACTAAATAGTACTCTTGTATAATTGGTACTTATGCATAGGTTTAATGTTGTCTTGTTGGAGACATATAGTTTTCATCCCTAGTAATTTTGTCAAGTATTTTATCTAGTGATAATTACGACTCCATTGCCATTATATCTGATTTCATATGATATTTTTACTTCATAGATATTGAAACCACATATCATTCTAGATTAACATTTAATTCTTAACTTCATTTTGATTTCATCAACTATGTTTGGAAGTTAATTATATCGTAATTTTAGGCAAATTGGTTTTATCCATTGGTCCCCTATCGGAGATGGAGAGTGGTAAGAGCGACGTTGGGTGGAGAGTGGTGAGGAGAAGGAGAAGATCTCATGACAAAGGGGTTGGGTTCTCGTAATGATATCGATGCTCTTCCTCGTCAGTTTTGGAAACTGGTAACGAGAGATGCGAGGTTGGAAGGAGGCATAAACTTCTCAGACAGGTGCTTTAAGTTCGGTGGCAAGGGCCATCAATCAACATCCTGCCGTAATGTAATGAGATGTTTTGCATGTGGAGGATTTGGACACTGTCGTAGAGTGTATCACATATCTGTGAGTGATGCGAGAATGGTGATCAAGACCAGAACGACACCTCCCGACCTTCACAACCAATGCATTGAAACCATAGAATCAAATCTGGATGGAGTACTGGTGGGTGTTTGTTCGAGATGCCTTGATTGCCTCCATGAGGCGATAAAAGACATTGGCCGCAAGGTTGGACCGTATTTTGGCAGTGATGTCAAGATTGACGATTCACTTGTGCGTGTAAGGGGTCTAGCAGCAAACGAGGTTTAGATACTCTTGCAAGCACGGAGAACAGTTGCAGAAGGTGAGTTGGTTCGATGGCGTAGGCCAACATTGAGAGAAGGTGCCCCCGGAACTTTCATATAGAACTTTTCGTCTCAAAGGTGTCTCTTTTCGAGCAAGGGACTTTCAAACCTTGCCAAGTTGATGGAGAAACATGGCAATGTTATTTCTGATGTTCTATCCGATGACCTTTCTAAGGTATCAGAGCTACATGTCTTGATTGAGATGGCTCTTAGAGGTGTTTGCGTGCTGTCGAAGGTGAAACCACGAATTGGCAAGGCATGCTTCCGGAACGAGGTGGAGGAGATTTGTTCCAAGGAGAAGTGTGGTAACAGGTTGTTGCAGGAGGATGCTTCGGCTGCTGCTGGTGGCGGTGACGATGGGGGGCAGGCGACCTAAGAACCAGTCTCCGATGGAAGTAGGAAAGGTGCGACAGTTATGCTTCCTTCATATCTTTCTTGGGTAACTTCTCGGTGTCATTTCAAAGACTCTTGAAAGGTATAGGGGACTTTGCTTGCGCCCTAAGTCATGCAGGAGACGAAGACCAACTCTTTTGGCATTTCAGATCCCCGTTTGGGTGTTTCGAAACTGAGTTTCTTTTGGCATGCCAAACCCTCTTCTTTGGCGCATCAAAACGAAGTCTTGGACCCCCAAAACAATGTTTCAGATCCATGTCTCTTTGCAGCCTTGAATTTGAATCAGTCTGATCCTCGGGTGACCACTCAACCTTGGATGCTCTTAAAGCCCCTGATACCCTTGAAGGTGCTCCTTTCACCTTGTACTTCTTTGTTCTCTGATGGGAGATCTCCTCCACCTTCGGTAGCGAATCCAAAGCTAGTGGGTTTCGACGGCAAGGCTCCTGGACTCGAGGAAAGGAAACGAGGTCCAACTGAGGCTCAAGGGGTGCATGGTTCCTTGTTGTCGAGGGGTCTTGGGGACGCTGAAGCACCTATGAAGACTCTTTGACGTGTCACTCTCCCCACCCTTTGGTCTCACACCGCTTTGGAAGAAGTGACTCTAGAATCTCAAAGAACTAACGAAGAAGAAGGCTTCGTTTAGCATGGTATTAAACTCTAAACACTCTGAGAGACGGGGTTGGGGCTTCTAATTCAATCAAGATGGTTGAGTCAGGGGGAACTCTCGAGCACAGCCTCCCACGGGAAGTGGATTAGCCTTAATTGGGGGAACTCTCTTAGGGGAAGCAGAATGAGGACAACAAAGACAGAGAGCTGTCTTGGCCTCGGTAGGCCAGAGAAGAGAGCATCATTACGACGAATCTTGGTGAAAGCCAAGGCAAATATTGTATTTTCAATGTTGTAAAAGTCAGACGACTAGAGGGGGGAGTAGCCGACTCGACTAGGCATAGTCGGCCATTAGTTGGTCAACTCGACTATTCGGGCCAACTTTTACATAGTTTTTTTATTTTAATTTTTTTAAAGAAAACTTATTTTAATATGCTTCATTTTATATTTAAAGTCAATTATTTCTTTTCATTCATTATGATAGTATAGAAAATGTACAAATCTATGCAAATATATAAGAATATATGTATAAAAATGATTTATATATGTAAAATAATTAAAAAAATTCAAAATCGACTAATGGCCGACTAAATTCGATTAATCGCCCTACTGTGATTAATCCTTAGTTAGTGACCCCGCTGACCGAGTACCGACCGCCGATTTCTGCAACCTTGGTATTTTTGCAAGAAACTAAACTTCAACAACATTAGATGCGGTTTGGAACTCGATCCGAGGTGCACATATCAGTGATTACACTGCTTCAAACTCTGTTGGAACTTCGGGTGGTATTGTACTTAGCTGGAATATGGACAAATTTGACCTAGTTGATGAATGTGTGATAGATAGGCGATTGATTTTAATACTCTTACAACGGAAACTTGATGATATGAAACTCCTGGTTACTAATGTATGGGGTCCTCCAAATGTAGAAAATTTCTCGGAGATGCTTGCTAGTCTTCATCGGATTAAAGAAAGATATACCCTATCATGCATAGATTCTTGGGGGAGATTTTAATACAAGAATTTGCCTTTATGAGAGACCACGTGGGAGGGGTGGGGTAGACATTGGTTCTGAAGCACTGTCAAATTTTATCATTGATTATGGCCTGCACGTTGTTGATAATGGGGTTGCAGTTTTACTTGGATAAACTCAAGATCGAGGTCCTGTACAAATCGTTTCCTGGTTTCTAACGAGGTCCTGACCGCCTTTCCCTTAGCCCACGCTCGGTTCTCCCATGTGTCCATTCGGATCACACTCCTCTCCTGTGGGCATCCGATGAGGAAGTGAAACCGAGATATTTTTTCAGATTTGAGCGATCCTGGCTGTTGGAAGATGGTTTCAAAGGCTTGGTAGACTTTTGGAGGCATTCTCAGGTGGCCGGGTCGGCAACGACCCGATTTGCAGGAATTTATTAGCATTGAGAAGACGCTTAATTGCCTTTCGAAAGGATGTTAAAAATTAGCGAAGAAGCGAAAGCGCACGACTCATGTGGTGATTGATAGACTAGATGGGGGTGGAAAATGAACATGAATTGACGACAAAGGAGTTTGAGGAGAGGCAAGCTTACTTACGTGATGCCTGGATGGAAAATAAGGAGGTGGAATGGCAACAAGGATCGAGACAGAGGTGGTTGAAGGAGGGATATGCCAACACACGCTTCTTTCACTCAATGATCTGTGGGAGAAGACGTAGGAACATTATTCATAACCTCATGGTGGATGGTGTGCATGTGCATGGTGATCACGAGGTGGGTAAGGCATTGTGCACCTACTTGCACTCTTTCACAAGAAGTGTCGCTCACACTTTATGGGGATGGCACGCGAAGGGGGTTGGGAGGATTTCTCCCTCACAAGAAGATACTCTTTTGTCCCCTTTCACAGAGATTGAGGTTAAAAAGGCAATGATGCAGCTAAATGCAGAGGGGCACCTGGTCAAGAGGGTTTCTCGATTATCTTCCACTGTGAATTTTGAGTGGTGGTCAAGGATGATCTGATTGAGGTATTACATGAATTTGTGGATGGTAACTCAGGATTTGAGCGGCCCAACAAGGCTCTTCTTTTTTTGATACGGAAGGACACGACCACCGAGGTGGAGGACTTCAGACCCATTGCTTTATCAAATATAGTATATCTCATTATCGCCAAAGTTCTGACGAATTGGCTACGAAATGTGATGGGTGTCATTATCTCACCGGAGCAGACGACTTTCATTCTTGGTTGACATTTGGTCGACGGATAGGTGCCTGCATCAGAATGGTACTTGGTTGGATGAGAACTCAAACGAAATTAAAATTTTGGAAAGTTGATTTCTCCAAAGCATATGATTCCATGAACCGACGCTTCATTTGGTCGTCTCTACGACGATAAGGATTTCCAGAGACGTGGGTTGCTTGGATCAAGAGATGTATCACGACAGTCTCCTAGGCAGTGCTTGTGAATTGCCGCCCTGAAGGAGATTTCTTCCAACCTCAACGTGGCGTCAGATAGGGTTGTCCTTTGGCCCCCTCCTTTTTGTGATTTTTGTAGATGCCCTGATGGTTATGATGAATTTAGTGATTGTTGTAGATGCCCTGATGGTTATGATGAATTTAGCTATTGATGGTGGACTATGTTTGGGCTATTGTAGAGAAGACATATCTATTCGTATCCTTCAATATGCAGATGACACAATTGTTTTTCTTGAGAATGAGATTGAATATGCAAAGCTGACATTTTCTATCTTGGACATCTTTGGCCACATCTAGGCTTTGTAGATTAACCGAGACCGGGGATGCAAAAAACGGTCTAAACGTCCGTTTCAATGTATGCGGTGCTCGACTATATCGACTAATCAATGGGGTCCATAAACGTGTGGGATGCACAAACAACCATTTAAACAACCTTTTAAACGGTATTAAACGACCTTTTAAGAATATGGATCCACTTTCTTCAAAAGTTCACCATTATCCTTGACTTTTTTGATTCAGATTATGAATTGTGATTGTTTATGTTATTTTTTGACATTTGGCTTTGGATTCTAGTTGTTTATGTTATTTATTTTGACATTTGGATGAAAAAATAATTGAATTTGACAATATTTGATCTACATTGTGAATATGTGATTATTATTTTTTTGTTTTTTTACTTTTTTATTAATTATATATGTACTAATTTTTTATTAATTTAAAAAATGCAAAACCGCATAACTTGTTTAATTTAAAAAATGCAAAACCGCATACCGTTTAATCAGTAGTTATTGTTCCATCCGATTGAATACCGACTACCACTTTTTGCAACCTTGACATAGATAAATCTACAATCATCCCGTTTGGCCTTTCAGATACAAAGATTCAAGAGGTGGGCACGGATTGGGATGTGGGAAGGGAACCCTCCTCGTGACTTATCTGGGGCTCCCCTTGGTGGTTGGTTGTTTGTATGCGTGTGACTAGAGACCTATTCTAGACAAAATGGAGAATAAGTTGGCTGGTTGGAATATGCGGGTATTGTCAAAGTGGAGTAACTGGTTTTGCTAAAGCATGTCTTGTCTGCTATCCCTATCTTCTTCTGTTTGACCACTCTTCTTTCGAAAGCTGTGCGCATGAACTTTGAAATCCATCATGAGGCGCTTCTTCTGGGCAGCCAATGGGCAGGTGAAGGGAGGGTTGCACCACTTAAGCTGGGACAAAGTAACTAGAGCCAAGAAGAATTGTGGTTTGGGGGTTCTGAGACTCGATTATATGAATAAAGCATTGCTCAAATGAATCCTTAGATTTTGGGGTGACTCAGAAGATTTAGTATGTCACCTATTTGGAAGCCTATACGACATCCGTATCTCTTTGAGTGGAAAGAATATATGACTTCTGTCGTCTCTTTGGCAAGGTTTTTGTCAAATCATCCCAGATATGTGGGATATTCTACACCATGCCGTTGGAAATTATTGAGGTATTGTATCTCTCAGTACTTTATTTTATATTTCATATTTCTTCTATCTACTTTATGTGATTTTCCCATAGAGCTTTTCTCCTATTCAATAAACAATTTTATTTCACGCCTTTCCACATGGTATCCGAGCGATGGTCCTAGGCCGGAGCCTGTGTTCTAGCTATCCCACCCCACCAAAACCCTAATGCGATCCTCGCCTAGCCGCCACCACGATCTCCGAGTAGAGCATCATCAACCCTACTGCGGCAACAGCCAAGGGCTGCCGTCGATGTTGCTCGAAGCCAAACTAGTCGCAACAGCAACCTCGTTGCTGCCGTCGCCATCGCCGACAGCCTTGGGTTGCATCGCTGCCGTCGCTGTTAGCCCTAGCCGCTTGCGGCTCCTCATTGGACATCTTCCGAAGCTTGAAAATCGCTCTGAATAGGCGATTTGATTCCTGTTCATCCTGATTTTGGGTTTCTAGGGTGATTTGATCATCTAAATTCACCCTAGTTACCAGTGAGGTCTCCAACAGATGGACGAGGTTGTGGTATAAGTCTACACCCATAATTGTCTTCCTACATGCTTCTGTAGACACAATCATTCTTGTCTACAACCCCAGTCTTCGTCACTATTATCATCTTGTCGGACAACAGAATCAACTCCAAAGCTGATGTCTCATCCATGGGTGCCTTGAAAGGTTCATCACCCATTGTCAAGATGGATGGAACAAATGAATTATGAGCTATGCAATTCATGAGCCTAATGTAGTGTAACGGCAAGAAACACATTCTCACGCAGGATGAACCAAGCGACGAGAGTGGGGTTAATGCCTCGTGGGAGGCAGATGATGCGTATGCGCGCATGTGATTGTCTGGGAGTGTATTAATGGAGATAACCAATGATCTTCTGAGTCAGCCTACTGCAAAGTTTATGTGAAATATTCTCGCCGCTACATACTCCCCGACCAAAAATGAGTCAAAGATACTGCAACTTCAGCATATTATCTTCACATCGAAGCAGAATAGCCGTCCTCTCCATACCCTTTGCGCTTCTCTAAGCGGTATGTTTGAGAACCTTCATGTCTTCATTCCCTTGACTGATACACGAGAACAACTCAAGGCTTGCAAAGATTCGGTGATGATCAGAGTTTTCCTAACAACTCTTGACCTCGAGTATGATGCTGCTCGATCGCAGATCTTACTAATGCCACCATATCTCCATTGGGGGAGGCATACCACAGACTGAGTAGGCTCTTTATAGCTTCCGGTGGTGGTGCTCAACAGTCTCATACCTCTTCGGCTATGGCTGCATCTCGTGGTAGAGGGAGCTTTACATAGTACCGTAGTTGTGGTAACCATGGCAGGGGAGGGGGTAGTCGTCCCCGTCAGTCGCGCACTTACTGCCACATGCCAAGTCACTATGAGGATACATGCTATTCTAAGCCTAGGTTTCCTACTTCAGCACGAGTTGCAGAGCATACTCATCAAGTTGGTATTCCATCTTCTGCATCTGATCAGAGGTTCGATGAGCTTGTAGCATGGCTCAGAGAGATCATGCCTGCTCCTGGATCGACCAGCTCTCCTCCAGGATCCTCAGAGGTAATCGCCTCAGCATCAACATCTACATCATATACAACATATGACTTTACTAGCTGTTACATGGCTGATTTGTTAGAATGGATTATGGACTCATGAGCGTCACATCATCTTTGTGGTGACAGAGGACATTTTAATACATACATACCGACTAAGCCAGGTATATCGGTAATAATAGTAGATGGGACACACTTTCCCGTCATTGGTCTGGGGGAGGTGCAATTAACTTCAATAATGCGCCTTCAGAACTTTCTTTATGCTCTTGATTTTTCTATGAATTTACTATCCATTAGTCAAATCACCAATGATTTACATTGTTGTGCCATATTTGACCCATCGTCTCTCGTGTTTCAGGACATTCTTGGAGACAGGGTAATTGGATCTGGCTATAAGCAAGGAGGTCTCTATAGACTGGTCCAATCTCCATATCCTGGTGCTTCATCTCTTTATATTGGATCAATCTCTCCTTATGTGTGACACATCTGGTTTGGTCATCTTCCTTTGAGAAGCTGTGTTATGTCCTTTCTCAGATTTCACCTCACTCTACCTTTCAGTGCGAGGCCTGTCGGCTTGGGAAGCACCATCGGTCTACCTTCTAGAGTCATTAGGGTTGAAGTAGTCAATATTTTTGAGTTGTTTCTTCTTGATATTTGGGGTCTGAGTTGTGTCCCAGACCATCAGGGACATAGATTTTATCTTGTTGATGTGGATTATTTTCTAGATTATCTTTGGTTTTCCTTCTTAAAAACAAGTCTGATGCTTGTCCTGTTGTTTAGTCTTTCATTAATGAAATAAAGAATGTTTGTTCTACGAATGTCAAGTATATTCGTTCTGACAATGCGTTAGAATTATGTAGCCTTCAACTCTCATAGTTTCTTGGAACCCTTGGTATTGTTCATCAGACTTCCTGTGCTTGTACTTCCTAACAGAATGGGGTGGTTGAACGCAAACATCATCACCTTTTGGATGTTATCAGGACTCTCTTGATTCAGAGTCGTGCTCCTCATTCATACTGAGGGGATGCAGTTCTAACTGCTTACTACCTGGTGAATCGTATGCCCTTGTCTGTGTTATGAGAGAAAATCCCACTCTCAATTGCGTTTCTTGAGAAGGATCTTTTCTCCCTAACTCCTCGTGTGTTTGGGTTCAGTTGCCTTTGTTCATCATGTGTCCCTTGGTCATGACAAGCTCTCTTCTAGAGTTGTCAAGTGTGTCTTTATGGGGTATTCTAGGACTCTAAAGAGATACCGTTGTTTTGATCATGTTCGTAGGAAGTAATATGTTTGTGCGGATGTCACTTTCTTTAAGACTATTACGTTTTTCTCTCCTACAGGTTATAAGCTGATTCCTTCAGTCTGGAGGAGAGGTATACACACATCTATCTCTGATTTTGTCTACCCGAGCTCTATTTCTTTATCACCTTCCTCACCATCTTCTCTATCTCCACTACCACCACTTCCTCCTGCCGCACCCATTTGGTTTCCACAAGTTTACTAGCACCGGCCTCGTGCTCGTGTGCCTCCTCCATCATCTAGCACACCTCAAGTATCTCCTGAGCACTTGGTTTCTAATGATGGCACTGGTGATTTACATTTACAACAGGATGTGTAGGAGATTTTAGACGTTTCATTCTTGGTCACTGGGGAGGCTGAGGATCTTGACATGCCCATTGCCCTACGGAAGCAGAGGCGTACATGTACTATGTATTCCCTTGCTTCTCATGTTTCCCGTCCACGTCTCAGAGGAGTTTCAGAGGTTTGTTGGTAGAGATACCACGGGCATATTAAGAGGCATTGCAGGTTAGTCAGTGACGTCTAGCTATGGATGAAGAAATGGCTCGTGGCACATGGAGTGTTGTATATGCCCCCTTGGTACATATGTTGTTGGGAGCAAGTGGGTGTTTACAGTAAAGCACTGTACTGACGGTACAATTGATAGATACGAGGCCAGACTTGTTGCTCGTGGGTTCACCCAGATGTATGGGGTGGATTATCAGGATACATTTTCTCCAGTCGCTCGTCACTCTACACTGAGGATTCTTATTTCTGTCGCTGTGGTACGTGACTGGGCTCTCTTTCAGTTAGATATCAAGAATGCTTTCTTGTATGGTGACTTGCATGAAGAAGTCTACATGCAACAACCTCCAAGGTTTGTTGCTAATAGGGAGTCTCATATGGTGTGTAGACTTCACAAGGCTATTTATAGCCTTAAGAAGATTCTGAGGGCTTGGTTTTAGAATCTCTCAGAGTTGATTGAACAACATGAGTTTATCAGATCTACTGCAGATCACTCTCTTTTTGTTAAGAGATCTCAGAGAGGTACGATTGCTATTCTGATCTATGTGAATGACATCATTGTTACAGGGGATGATGAAAAGGGTATTCAGGCAACTAAGGATTTCCTTGGGCAATAGTTTGTGACCAAGGACCTTGGCAATCTTCGTTACTTTCTTGGTCTTGAATTTGCATGGAATCAGCGTGGCATGGTGATGACACAAAGTATGCGACTGATCTTCTAACTGAAGCGGGCATGACATGATGTAGTCCTGCTACTACTCTCATGGATCCTATTGCTAAGCTCTATGATGATGATTCTGAGGAGGTTGACAAGAGACGATATGGAGAGCTAGTAGGGAAACTGTTATATGTCAATGTTACCAGGCCCGATATTCATTTGTAGTTAGTAGAGTCAGTCCATGGAGCAGCCCATACAGGTCCATATGGATGCGGCTAACATGATTATGATATACCTGAAATCTTCTCCAAGAGCAGGACTCTTGTTCAGAAGAGACACATCTCTTACATTTACAAGATGTGCTGATGCAGATTATGTAGGGTGCTCCAAGGACATGAAATCCACAATAGGCTTCTCAACCGAGCACATCGAGGTGGATTGGCATTATACTCGAGATCTGATTCAAAAGCGACTTTTCTCCACTTCTTACGTTGCGTCAGGGGACCGAACTGTAGATATGTTCATCAAGGCCCTTGCTAGAGGTCCTTTTCATCGTTGTTGTTCCAAGCTGAGCATGATAGACATACATGCTCCGGCTTGAGGGGGAGTGTTGAGATATTTGTATCTTTGAGTACTTTATTTTATATTTCATATCTGTTCTATCTACTTTATGTAATTTTTCCATAGAGTTTTTCTCCTATATAAAGAGCTCTAGGGCTACGGTGAATAAACAATCCTATTCCACGACTTTCCACAGAAATGGTGAAACTTTCGGATTTTGAAAGGACAACTGGATGGGTATTGGTGTGTTGGGTGAGTGGTATCCTCTCCTTTTTTCCTTAGCGGAGGACAAAAACCTCTTGGTTCATCAAGCTTGGTCAAACGGCTCGTGGACACCCAGCTTCTTGTCTGACTTTTCAGATCAAAGACTTAATAACTATCTGGCGCTTTTGGATGATCTTTCGGATGTTAGGGAGGTTGCGCAAGGAAGAGATCATTTCTGTTGGATGAATGGTCGTTTCACGGTTAAAAAAGCATATCAAATATTCGCTAAAGATAATACTTTGATTCAAGAGAATCTCAACCAGGACTGTCACATTTTTGGAGAAGCAAAATACCTCAGAGTGTGAGTTTTCTGTGGCTCACTCAATATGGTCGCTTGATGTCTAAGGTTCGAAGGTACATGATCTTCACTACAAGTGATGTTTCATGCTCGAGATGCATGGGAGAAGATGAAGATATGGTCACATGTTTTTCAGTTGCAACTCCTCCCACCAGGTTTGGATGGAGGCAAACTTCCCATGGATCTGGGATCAGTGACTTTCTATCTTTCTGGAGTGCAATACAGACGGTGGGCGGCAACTCACGTGATGATATTAGTCATGCATATGCTTTATTCTGGGTTATCTGGTGCGCTAGGAATGAATGTATATTCCGTGAGCGTCAATTTTTTGTGGAGAGTGTCTTGAGTTGTCATAGGGCCATTATTTGGGCCCGCATCTAATTTTGGTGTAATATCTCTTCATTATTAATATAGCATCTTGAGGTGGATTCCATCTCGGAGCTCCACCCTTTTCTCTTGCAAAAAAATATGTCGTAATTTTGAATGAACCATATCCATATAACTATATATGAATATATGTATTAAGAATGATTATGATAAAATCGACTAAATCTAATTAGTCACCTGACTATCCTTAGTGATCCAACTAATTGAATACTAACCGTCAACTTTTGCAACCTTGTTCCCTTTTGTACTAAAGTCAATAATGTGACCTCTGCGGAAATGGAGAGACATTTATATTGCTATCCATGCTATATTTTTCTGATTGCTTTCAAAAATCTATATTTTTCTGATCCGTTTCTACTCATTCTACTGGAACTCATTGTATTGACTGTTAGGGTGTCCAGCAAATATTGTCACATTATCCCCATTGGAGACTGGAAGAACTTTAGATTACAATTAAATAGTTTTATGCATGTATACGTGAATAAATGATGTGAATTACTTATGCGTTCTATGTCTACTATAGTATTTTAACTCATTTTTTGTTACAACTGCTATGGGGGAACCCTTTTTGCTTCATGAACCATTTCCCTCATTAATCTTGTAGGTATAATGTCCTAGGCATGTCAGCGACTGTTGGTGAGTGCTTTTTCAGATGCTTGGACAGTGCTGATGTTGCTGTAGCTCTTGTGGAGAATATACAATGGATGGAATTCCGACATATTCGCCAGCTAGTCCATTTAACTATCATTCCTATAGTCAAATTCTGCCCTCTGCATTTGTGGGAGATCTGGATTGAGAAACTCCTTTGTCCGTTGTTTGTTCATTGCCAGGAGGCTCTAAATTGTTCATGGTCAAATCTTCTACACGAGGGAAGGGCAAAAGTTCCTGATACATTTTCTAATCTCTATGGGTTGGATCTAAAATTAGAAGTGATGGAGGAGAAACTCCTCCGTGCTTTAACTCGTGAGATTTGTACACTGCTTTCTGTTGCAGCATCTCCGGCTCTAAACAATGGAATTCCTTCTTTTGATCAGCTCGGGAGTACCTATCGTGCCGATGTCCCTCTGAAAAATTTGGATTCATTTGTCGCGAGTTCATTAACATGGTAGTAAAAATTCTATGGAGATGCACCTGAGGCTGATGTTTGGTTTTATTTTTTGTTGCTATTACTTTTACCTTTCAATGCTTTTAGTCCATTACGTTGTTGTAATATCAATTACTTGTCAATTGCAGCTTCCTCCTTATGCATAAGGACCTAGCTCTTCCTGCTTTGCAGATTACAATACAAGCATTTGCCTGGACAGATGGGGAAGCAGTTAGCAAAGTGGCTACTTTCTGTGGAGTCGTAATTCTTCTTGCAGTTTCCTCGAATAACGTTGACCTTCGTGACTTTGTTGCAAAGGATCTGTTTCTTGCGGTAGTTCAAAGCTTAACTCTTGAATCAAATGCTATTATTTGCTCCGAGCTTGTTAGCCTTTGTCGTGAGATTTTCTTTTATCTCTCGAATAGGGATCCTAGCCCCCGACAGGTTGGCCAAGAAACTTTATTTTTCTCCCATCTATCTGATTTGGTTTTTCTTTAATTTTTCATGTCATGCAGTTTAGTGGTTGTAAAAGAATGCATTTTCCTGCTTGGCAGGTGTTGTTATCAGTTTCGGGTATCAGTCTTGGTGATCTACTTGCTTTTGAAGATGCCCTCGGAAATACTAGCAGTCCCAGAGAGCAAAAGCAGCTAATGAGGAGCTTACTTTTGTTAGCCACAGGGAATAAATTCAAAGCTCTTGCTGCTCAGAGAACTACTACTGTCATAACTAATGTATCAGGTGGGTTGCCAGCCTCCATTCTCCAAGCTTTTGGCCTATCTTGACACTTTATCTTTATTGTTCGAAGTGTTCACTTGTTCCTGTCCTGCTACTGATGCTCTCCTTATTTTTTAAAATAAATTAACATGATATATGCTCATTTTTTTCTCATTTATCTAGTGTCTCTTTCTCTATTCATTTTTATCATTTTTCTGATTTTTTACTTTTTTTTTCTGACTACCAGTTTCGCACATGGCTAATGCGTTATTGTACTGCTGCTAATATATTTGGAACTAGCAAGATTTTGTGCCTCATAGATAGGATCAATGTTTCCTCTTTCCCATATTCTTCCTTTCCTCTCTGCATCTCCTTTCTTTTCCGTAATACGCCTACCATGTTTTATTGTATCCACTGATTGTTCCTGTCCTGCTACTGATGCTCTCCTTATTTTTTAAAATAAATTAACATGATATATGCTCATTTTTTTCTCATTTATCTAGTGTCTCTTTCTCTATTCATTTTTATCATTTTTCTGATTTTTTACTTTTTTTTTCTGACTACCAGTTTCGCACATGGCTAATGCGTTATTGTACTGCTGCTAATATATTTGGAATTAGCAAGATTTTGTGCCTCATAGATAGGATCAATGTTTCCTCTTTCCCATATTCTTCCTTTCCTCTCTGCATCTCCTTTCTTTTCCGTAATACGCCTACCATGTTTTATTGTATCCACTGATTGTTCCTGTCCTGCTACTGATGCTCTCCTTATTTTTTAAAATAAATTAACATGATATATGCTCATTTTTTTCTCATTTATCTAGTGTCTCTTTCTCTATTCATTTTTATCATTTTTCTGATTTTTTACTTTTTTTTTTCTGACTACCAGTTTCGCACATGGCTAATGCGTTATTGTACTGCTGCTAATATATTTGGAATTAGCAAGATTTTGTGCCTCATAGATAGGATCAATGTTTCCTCTTTCCCATATTCTTCCTTTCCTCTCTGCATCTCCTTTCTTTTCCGTAATACGCCTACCATGTTTTATTGTATCCACTGATTGTTGGTCTTATAAACTCTGGTTTTGATATTGGACCTTGTTTGTTATCAATTGTCAACGAGCTTGCTTTTTTCCTACTGCATGCCACCAGAATTAATTAAACCCTTCATTGTTAAAAAAGTGGAAACTTGTCTTATTCCTTTATGTGCAAATCCTTTGTCTATGATGGGGTTTGATCTATTATCTTCATGTTCAATTCACATCCAGCTGTATACCTTGGTATCGTAATACTTTACACATTGTGTATTGTCTTTATATAGTTCTACTTTTGTTATTAGTCATTTTTGATAATTAGGCCTCGTGTACTTTTACATGAATAGGAAATTTGGCTTTCTCCAACATGGTATTAGATTGGGGAACCTAGGTCAGCGTTCTATGCCTACTTGATCTCTCTCTGTTTCTTTCTCCCAAAAACCGTTCACGTCCTCTATCCTACTTGATGAGGGTTTCCTAGTCCATCAACGTTGGCATGTTTTCAATGCATTGTCGGGCCTAGCATGTGCCCTCTATAGAACCTTTGCTGACCATCTTCGTTGCCAGTGGTTCCTGTAGGACATGCATGTTGGTTTGCCGGCCCTATGATGACCAAGTGCCTTTGCATTGGTTTTGGGATCTTTGTTGACCACGAATATGCCATTAGAAAGCGTATTTTATATAATGTATCTATTCTCTATTGGGAGACCATTTAGAGGCGTCCATTTAAGATTGGCATTACCACTGTGCATTCTGCTCTGCGCTTTATCTATTGCGATGAGAGCATTAGTGTTGGGGTACCTACTCCATTCCGCCGTACGTGTTTAGGTATTTTACTTTCCTTTGTGTCACTTCTCATCGTAGCCTCTCTTTATGTACTGAGGTCTAATTCCAAATATATTTATTGTTACATTTCACATCGTATCAGAGGCAATCCTAGATTGGTGGTCCATGCTTCTCGTCCCTCCCATTTAATAAGCCTCTTCCCTCCGGTCTCCGTCGCCATTGCTCAAGTAAGAGCATCGAGCCTACATAACTCAATTACAGTTCCACACAAATGATTGTCACCGACATTGCCATTGTTCCATGCTTTGTTGTTGATGTCGCTTACGTGGCATATCCGCTTCATGCAACATGCCACCTCTCCTCATGTGTTTGCTATTGTCCATGTAGCATTGGGTAGTGAAGAGCACCTTTCTTCGAGTGTTGTTGGTAGGGTGGCTAAACCTAAGTTCTGCAAAGAGGGTCAAGTCCATGTTATCACCTTCAAATGATTCTTTTCATTGCCCAGCTCTGCTTCTATGAACTAGATTATTAATATGTCATTAGAGAAGATGTACACAAGTTTGGAATCCTATGTAAAATCATTGATGGCCAATACAAGTAACACGAGGAACCCCTTTCCATGTTCAGATCATTAGGTTAGATGATACCAATTATGCTAGAGATGCATAATTATTCTTGATGTCAGTCATGGGACAGTGGAAGCTACTACATCTTCTCCTGGAGCTAGAAAGACACTCACTAAGAAGTTTCCATTGTTAGTAGTAAGCTTATGGATGGAGTAAGGATGGGACGTAGAGAGAGCGACAAACATGGTGGTGTGAGGCAGAGAAAGAATGTTGAGAGCTTGAGCAACTGCAAGAGGGAGAATGGTAAGGGAGAGTTGAGGGAGGAAGAGAGTTCGTTTAAGGTTATAGTGGAGGATGAAGGGGATGAGGAGGTTAGAGGGAGGCTCATCACAAATGAAGGTGTTCGAAGGTTCTCCGCTTTTGTGCCAAAATCTATTTGGGGATTTGGGGATGGTACCCTCTTTCTAGAAGGAATTCATGAGTTGCTTTCTCTATGGAGAACAAGATCAACGTGCTCAGTCTTGTTGAGATCTCGTTGTTTGTTTCAGGTTTTGGAAGACATGTCACCGTTAATCTTCTTGTCTCGTTTGAAGAGATTTGCAACCATAGTTCGGAGCTAATGTATTGGTTGATTCACATCCGTGATGATCAATAGTGTGCTGGTAGATAGCTAGGTAGATAAAAGAGCTAGTATGTTGGCAAAGACCTTTATGGTCGAGGCGATGTTTGGTAGAAAATCTGGTGGGGATTTCATTCAGATGGATGCCTGATTCGTGTGCGCAAGCGAGCTTTCTGGTGCTGAGGTGCCAAATAGATGATATAACATTGCCCTCTTTTCTACGATGATGATGCGGTGCAACCCACTCATTGTTGCATGAGGGTAAGGAATGTACCATTGCAAACATGTGTCCTTGAAACTGCGATTTCGATGTGCTAAAAGTGATTTTTAGTGTCGTGCACACATACGAAAACCAAAAGATTCCAGATAAAAAATTTACAACTACAAGCCAACACATACCAAAATAAGCATAAGAGCATGTAGAGGATCAGTTCACAAGGACTCATGTATTTTATGCATTTTTTATTGTATTTGCAATGACATTTTTGACTTTATTAATTCAAATAAATTCTTATTTTTCTTTGTGTTCCTGTGATCTTAGAATGCGGTTAAACCTGCACACTAGATTCTTGACATTATTAGGATTACCTATGAATTTTCTGAGATTTTTAAAGGTTTTTCTACTAATTTTTGTGATTTTTGGAAGTGCCAGGGGCACTTAAGTTATTTTTATGAAATCTAAATAGCTTGACGGTAAACAAAACTAAATATGAGGGCATAATTGTCATTACAAAAAGCAACTGGACAGAACTAAAAATTGTAATCTCTGAAAAGCATCGACATTAATGAATTTTTGACTTTTTAAATTAAATAAATAGTAAGAAAAATGCGGACAAAATGAACAAACTTAATAAAACTATAGAAAGATCCTGAAGGATCAAAATGTAATTTAATAAAAGATGAATATAACGTGCAAATTTCGCAAGAATGAATAACTGGAATTTGGATAAATTACAGAATATGAATCAGAACTCCAGCTAATTGTTTAGAGGTCCAAACTTTATAAAAAATCACTGAATAAAAAAAATGGCGAAGCCTTCTCCCGCTATAAGTAGGGTCGGCTACACGGATTCTTGCTCAAATCCATGTTGAAAGATTCGACTATTTTTTACGCTGGTTGTCGACTACCTAACACCCCACACAAGGGTGAGATTTGAACCCTGGTCATTTGGGTGGTAGTCACACTACACTACCACCGGGCCATTTAAGTGGGTACATAAAAAATTTTAAAAAATAAAAATTTACTGAATGAAAAAAATATATATTGCAAGAGAGCCCTTGAACCTCAAATTCAGGGGTTGGTGACGGAGGTGGCCATGCTCAGTGGAGCACGACGGGCTGAGGAGCAGCTAGCAGCGGTACGCGAGTGGGCGCGACAACTAGCAAGGGAAGATGGCGGGCCTGGTGGCGATGCAGGAGAATTGGGTGGAGAGATCGAAGGTGCAGAGCCCTTGCCGTAGCCCAAGGTGTGGCAAGATGGTCCGGTGACATGGATGTCACCCGTGTCGAAGCGGCTTGAGGCGGAGGGGTTGGAGACTGCGGTCGAGCCCTGATTGGGTTCTTTGTTTTCTGGTGCTTGGAGCTTCAGGAATGGGATCCTGTTTGGTTGGGATGGTGGGGTCGAACCTCGGTTGTCTCTGCCTCCCCTCAAGCATCGATAAATCCCCTTTATTTAGTGGTCTACCGTAGCAGTTCCGTTGGTGACGAACCCGAACTGGCAGCCCTGGAAGCGTTACAGAATGTTGAAGATAATGATGGAGGGACCCTCGGCGGATTGTGCCTGCACGTCATAGAAAACAAAATTAAAAGAATGGGTGTTGCGCATTCTTTTCCATTTACACGAGAGATTAGATGACGTGGGCATAAGTTTGATAGGATGGTGGGCCACATAACATTTAATTTAGAAAATAACATAGGTATGTGTAGGTTGTTCATTAGAATCCAAATGAGGAAGGAGCTTTATTAGTACATGTTAGTGGATTTTAATGGGCTAAAAGGATGAGGGAAGAGAGTTCGTTGCTTGGGATTATGAAATCTGGAAATGATATATCGGAGTGGAGGATTTGTAAGTTGGGGCTATTAGGGTTGGATGAGATTCTTGGCCCGAAAAATAATCAAGTCCAAATCGGGGCTCGACGCATTTAGATAGCAATTATGATGTAATGTGTGTGAAATAACATCATGCCAATTATGCACATATGGCAGTTAAAAATTTTATTAGCTTTAGATTTTGCTCAATTGTGGCATGTTGATATTATAAATTGGAGATTTGTCAGTCCTTAATGTGCTCCAGCCGATCGTGATCGTGATAGGAAATGCTTCCAAACTAGTCTATGATGGCCTGTCACCACTGGTGTCATTGGGTGTTATTGTTTAAATAATTGGTTTGTCTTCGGATGTGATGACGACTTGCGAGGAAGTTCTAGGGATCGTCCAAAAAAGCTTGTCTATGACTTATCATAGCCCGCATTTTTGTGTGTGGGACTTGTACAGATCTATTAGTTGCTGGTGATAGAAAATTTAGAGAAGAAGGGGGCACGATGGAAAGCTTCATGCCTCTCATGTGGGGTGGTGATGGGTGTTACCAGTTGGCATTCGTAAGCAGCTGGAATAACTGACGTGATCTGTTTTTAGTCATCATACGATGATAGCGAGGGAATCACCTTGGTATAATGAGATGTGGTGATACATCTACTAAAGTGGGTGGGCTGGGGGTGTTGTCTCTTGAAGACATGAAAAATGTGCTCCTCTTAAAGTGGTTGATTAGAATATGGGGAGATGGCTGCGATTTGCTTTCAAGGATGATACTATTTATTTACTCTATCGCCTTCAGTCTTTGTGCACGTATGAATGCTGTCGTCTCGCCCTCCACTTTTTGGAGAGGGATCTGCTTCGTCTTGCCAGATGTGGTTCCCTCATGTGGAGAAAAAAATGAGAATGCAATGAAATCATTTTGATCATGGGTGTTGGTTTCTTATGTAATGTGAAGCTCTAGAGCCCAATAGGTGGCAATTGCGTAGTAGACCTCGAAGGGCTACGAATATAAATAGAGAATAAGGAAATAAACTGAAATAGAAAAAACTACGTTATGGCTATGCTAGCAAATAACGTCAACACTCCCACTCAAGCTGGGGCATATCTACCGATCATGCCCAACTTGGGTGTCAACATCATATGCATTTCTTTGGAAATGCCTTGATGATTGTATCCGCAAGTTGGGATTCAATGGAGGATAAGTGGAGTAGTGATCTTTCCACATATTGCATCTTGAATAAGGTAGAAATCCACTTTAATATGCTTGGTCCGCTCATAGAAAACATGCTTAGTAGCAATATACGGTACAAACTTGTTGTCACGGTCAGAAGGGAATATGAGTGGTAGCAAGAAAGGAGACAAGTCAGGTAACCTTGCATGTGGTTTGAGCCATTGTTTGTATTCTACTTCTGCGCTCAATCTTGAAATAACGACCTGATTTTTGCTTCGTCATGCAACAAGGTTTCTGTTAGCAAACATGGTGTAACCACTTGTGGACCATGTATCCTCAGGAGTACTACCATAATCAGCATCTGCATAGACGGTGATATCAGTATGACCGTTAGCCCTATAAAAGATGCCTTAATCTACATAGTCTTTCAAGTATCAAAGGATCAAAAGAACATCGTGCCAATGACTGTAGTGATGCTTCTCCAAGTACTGACTAGCTTTGTTTGCGACATATGATAATGTTTGGCCTAGTGATAGTGAGATAAAGCAACTTACCAACTAGTCATCTATATCGTGTAGTGTATTCAAATACATAATCCATAGATGTAGCATTTCTCTATAACTAACTTTGTTGGGAAGCTTGATGGTTTGTATCCTAGTAAGCCATCTTCCGTAAGGATATCCAAACAGTACTTTCTCGTTGACAAGTGTAATCCCTCTTCAGTGTGTATAACCTCTTGCCTATGAAGTATCTGAGTTGACCAAGGTCCTTAATGACAAAAAATATTAGAGGAATGCCTTGGTTTGAAGAATGCATTCGTTGTCATCACAAGTGACGTCACCACAAGTGATAACCATGTCATCAACATAAACATCAAGTATCATTGTACCTGAGATTATGAGAACCTCTATCTGACGAACACAGTATAGTCAGATGCCGTCCTATGTAAACCTACAGAATTGATCTCATAAATAAGTCTGTCGAACCATGCTCGTGGACTCTACTTTAGACCATATATATGGGCATACATTGTCGACATACATACTCCCCTTAACACAATAACATGGTGGCTGTCATGTAAATATCCTCCTTTAGGTCACCGTAGAGGTATGTGTTCTTCGCATCAAGCTCAGAGATGTGCCAATTCTTCTTTACTGCAACATATTGAATATAGTGAATAGATCTTATTTTTGATACAAGAGAGGTCTCAGAGCAGTCGACATCGTAGCTCTGATTGAAGCCTTTCACAACAAGCTTTGTTGTCAATCTATCAATGGAGCCATCTGGAGTGTTTAGTTGTAAAGACTCATATGCATGCAACATGGATCATGCATGCGAAACATGCTATAGGGTCCCACATGCCTCTGGAAGTAAGCGTGCCTATCTCCTTGTCTATGGCATGCTTCCAACCATGGTCATGAATGGCACTGTGATAAGCACGAAGAACAATGGTTGTCGTGCGAGCATTTATAAAACTCTCGTCACATCTGGATAGACTATCAATAGGAATAAAAATGTGACAAGGGGCATAGAGTACATTGTCTTTTGGATTTTCGCAATGCAATAGAAAGTTTTGCATCATCCTGCAAAGTGATTAATCATGTTGTATGGTGGGCTTTCTATTGTAGACAATAGGAGAGGGAAGCTCCAAGGGAATATCATTTATAGACTGAGTGAAGTTACTAGTCTGTTAGAAGAAGGTGACATCGACTGATATGCAGTTGCGATGACTCACTTGATGGCATGAGTGTACAACTTGTCAGTCGTGTGGGAGTTGTTAACAAAGGCGGTGCAACCAAAGATCTTCAAAGGCAAGGGAAATTGTTTCTCATCTATGTAAAAAAGAGAGTGACTCCATTTAGAATCGAGGAGGGCACTCGATTGATAAGGTATATAACAGTAAGAATAGCATCGCCTTAGTAGGTTTTATGGACTCCCATGCGATTGAGGAGTATCCTGATTGTAGAAAGATGAAATGCGAAAGTGAATCAAAGCAAGAACAAAATATAAATGAAGACTTTGATTTTACGTGGAACCCCACTCCCTATGGAGCGGGATGAAACCACGGGAGAACCGCCTTGAAGGGCTGCTGTTGTATTCAACTTTTTCAACGATTACAATGGATGTAGGATTCTTTATATAGTCCCACCAAGATACCAAACTCCCAAACATCACATGATGTGGGACTAAACTTGAGAGCCACCAAAGACTTCCTTCAACACTCCCCCTCAAGCTGAAGCATGTAATGCTCAACTTGGACACACATAAGGAAAACATTCACTCATATACAAACCACCTGGCATTATAGACTATCAACTCAATGCATACACTGTCTGTTGTGGTCGAGGACAATGCTTGTCATGCTATGCTGGTGTGGAGGAACTGGAGGTTGGAGTGTGGTCTGGCTAAAATTGAAATAAGTCTCTCAATGGGAATACTCTGGCCCGTAACATGTTTTCTTCACTGAAGACTGTTCCATCTCTCTGAAGGGCCAAATAACAAATGAATGTCATGGGAATATCCTTGCATAGTTGAGTTCACAGTCGTTGGAGCTTGTTGTGGGAATATCCATGTGTACTGAAGTTCACTGTCACTGGACTTGCCATTATGGGACGCCAAAATTCGGCCGAATTTTGATTTTTGTAGGTGACCGAAATTCGATCGAATATATCGTTAGAAATAGCCTATATCGACCCAAATTTAAGGGCCCCAGTTCAAAAATTGATCGTAATGATTGAAATTTTATCGAATTTCGATCGAAATTCGGTCAAAATTTTGTTTCGATCGGTCACCAAAATGGTGATCGAAATCGAAATTTGAGGCCTTGCTTGCTGTGAGGAATATCCATACATGCTGTAGTTCACGGTCTCATGTCGTGGGAATATCCATACATAAGGAGTTCATGGTCAATGGAAAATAGAGCAAAAATATGAGTCTTCCACCGGGAGAACCCTGATCTACTGTGTTACTTTAACTTAAAGTGCTTAAACAATGGTAAGGTCTTGAAATCATTACCCAACACTCTCCCTTTCTTCCATACTTGTCGGAAATGTAATGATACTCGTCCAAGTTGGAAGAACAAATGAAAAGGGATCAAATATGAAACATTATTCTTCTTCTTTTCCTTTTTTTAATGGATTATTCACATTTTTTACCCTTCATTCAATTCTTGCCATCATTTTTTCCAAATTCACTTTTCAGATTTTTTTATTGTTGATACTTATTTTGCCATTCAACAATTTTTTTCTCTTTTTTTTCTGCATTCATTTTTTTTACAATCCCTCCTGATTTTTTTATTGTTGCACCCTATTGGGCCTAACGGCAAATTTTAAATAAAGGTCACAATACAATCCACTGGGCCTAATGATATAAAAAATTGCATAAAAACACTAAAGGAGAGGGGAAAAACAAGCCTTCTTTTCCTTTTAGGGTTCATGTTGGAGAACCCTCCACAACTACCGCCGCATACTTTAGATCTAGAGCGTCGCTTTCGTTGCACCGTTTCTTCTCCATTAGCACCACTAGCAACAACAACCCACACCGCTCAACCTTAGGATTTTTAGCTTCTCACCATTGTTGGAAAGCTCTACCTAAAGCATCACCTAAGCCAAGAGAGCTCACTCTTCTCTACTCTTCTCCTCGAGTTACCATCACTTGACGTAGGCATGAAGATTGCGTGCACCGCTCACTTGGGAGTATTGCGTGCCTGTGAAGGCACTGATGGGTGCTCAAGGGATTTGTTGTGCTGCAATCAGCAGTGCCCCTTTCCCCTCCCCCCTTTTTTGGTTTGGATTGACTCCTATTTTTTCAGTTATGTCACTTCCTTCCATTTTTTGTTTACAGACTTACATACATCTGAAGCCCATTGTGTTCTTCATCTTCTGCTGTAGTATAACACTCCCATGGGTTAGAGGGAACCCATTCCAACATCTCTCGAAGCCGTTGCTTTGCTTCGTGGATGAAGCTATAGAATGCAATTCTTCAATACTGATGTTTTATCCGTACCATTCATCCAGATCGCACGCGCAGTGCCATGCCGTTACCGCTAT
Organism: Ottelia alismoides; assembly: GCA_037367405.1. NCBI lineage: Eukaryota > Viridiplantae > Streptophyta > Magnoliopsida > Alismatales > Hydrocharitaceae > Ottelia > Ottelia alismoides. The sequence goes on from JAZKJV010010469.1 coordinate 716,999, forward strand.
ATCTCCTTCTTAGACTCCTGCTTCTTCTTTATTGGTTTCATGCCATCACAAAGGGGAACCCATCGAATAGGATTTCTCAACATCTTATGCTGCCGCTTGGTGACACTATAAGAACAGAACTCGTTGAGTGGCGACCACATAGCCAACCGATGCACCATTATTGGTAGCAGTGCTCCCGGATGATGTTGATCTTGTGATGCTTGGGGTTCGGGGGGGGGGACCCAAAAATGCCCCATGAAGAACGCATTCCCGATGCAACACGAATCTTTGAAGAACAAAATAAATATATAAAAAATAGATCTAGAAATCAACTCAAAATGGACTTGATACCATGTAAAAATATGAAATGCGGAAGCAAATCAAAGCAAGAACAAAATATAAATGAAGACTTCGATTTTACGTGGAACCTTACTCCCTAAGGAGCAAGATGAAACCACACGAGAATCACCTCAAAGGGTTGATGTTGTATTCAACTTTCTCAATGGTTACAACAGGTGTAGGGCTCTTTATATAGCCCCACCAGGACACCGAACTCCCAACATAACACGATGTGGGACTAAACTTGAGAGCCACTGAAGACATTCTTCAACATTGTCGATATCCAAAAGATGATGAAGCTTTCTTTTCGCCACCTCATTTTTGTTGTGAGGTGTACGGATGGGAAGCTTAATGTTGGTTACCCTAGCAACAAAGAACATGATCAAGTTATCTTGAGCAAACTCAAGAGCAGTATCAGATCTAAAATCTTAATACAAGTAGAGAAAGATGTTTCTATGAACTAAACGAAAGAGTTGATCGTTTTATTAATTTCTGACGGTTCCTTTATTAAATATACCCAAGATGATCTGTTATAATCATCTACAAAGACAACAAAATACTTATGACCTCTCATAGTACGAACTTAACCAGGCCCCTAAATGTCACAATAGACTAAAGGAAACAACAAGGCTCAATCCTTTGAGGAAAAGAGGTTCGATAATGTCTGCCAATTTGGCAAGCTTCACATTCAAAGTCTTCAGTGAGGACAATTCATGAAACATCTAAAAGATGACTTTGACAGAGGAATGACCAACAGGGCCAACAAAATGGAGTCAACATGGAGATCAAGATAGTACATGCCATTCTTCTCATGACCTCCATCAAAAATTTACATTGTCTGTATGTCCCGAAAATATTAGTACTAGTAAAAAATCACTCTATATGGTAGTTTAACAAATAATGTATGAACACGCCGTAAGCTCAATGGAAATTCATGAGCACATAAGACTCCAGATAGTTCAATTTTGGAGGAAGACTACATAGTTCCAACGGATGTAATGGGTGAATGAGCATCGTTGGCTAAAGGAACTAACTTCATAGTAGAAGAAGCTTCTGAAGAGGTCAATAAACTACCTTCTCCGATCAAGTAAGTAGATGCATCAGAATCAATAATCTAAGCTGGTGATGAGGCCTAAGTAGAGATGACTAAAAACATGAGATTGTAGCCAGATTCGCAGTAGGAGGATTCTCACAGGTGGGAAATTTCTGTAGCAACTATTTGAGTTTTGGAATAGTCTGTTGTAGAAAATTGAATCACCTATTCATTGGGCTCCTGATCTGATGGCATCTCTATCGTAGTTGCATCATAATCAGATGATGCTGCTACGTTGGCATGTAGTCATTTGTCAAACTTTGCCCAATACTATTGAAGAGTTTTATGTTATGTTATTGTTTCACCGTCATTTATTTATTTTGTCTGTATTATGTATTTTACCCATTAGAATTCCTCTCTTCTATATAAGAGAACCCTTGGGCTCTATGAATAAATAATAAAGTATTTTCTTCCATATGGTATCCGAGCGACGGTGCTAAATAGGAGCCCTGAGTTAAAAACCCTAACCCTACCTCCCAGCCTTCGCGCGCCGCCTCTCTCGCCGAGCGCCGCCCCAACTTTTGCACGGCCCTCCTCCACGTGCCGTTCCTCACAGCGCTCCAGCCCTTCGCACTAAGCCCTTTGCCTCACGCCTCCCCTCCGCGTAGCCCTTTGCACGCTCCTCTTCCTCTTGCTCGTGACAACGTCGACACCCAACAGTAACCTGCTGCGGCAACAACAGTCATGTGGCTGGCGCCGCCGCCCAAGGTCGGTCTTTGCTCCTTGGAGGCTAGTTTGGTAGCCTTGTTATCTCGCAAACACGATCCATGTTCTCTTGAAACACTAAAATTATTTTTTTTGGTCTGATTTCAGAAGTTTGGGTCTGGTTTACCCTATTTAATATTAAAATCAGACCACAATTTGTCTAATGATGGTTGTGGTATGAGTTTAAGTTCACAACATTGTCCTTTCATGTCTGTTTAGACACTATGGCCTCAAATTCGGTCGAATTTCTGTCGAATATCGATATCCTGTCGAAATCGAAATTCAACCAAAATGGTCGAAATGACCAAAATACGGGGGTCCTAATACAAAAAACGACCGAAATGATCGAAATTTCGGTCGAATTTCGAAAGAAATTCCACTGAATTCAGTTTCGGTCGGTCACCGAAATGGTGACCGAAAACCGATATTTAGGGCCTTGTTAGACACCATACTATTGTTTTAAGGTCCTAGTGATTGTTCACGATGTCAGAAAGTAGAGTTGATACACCATTTGCGGGTACCTTCAAGGGTCTAGCACCATTGTCAAGATGGATGGTACAAAATACGAGTTGTGGGCGGTGCAGTTCATGAATCTGCTACAGTGCCATGGTAAGAAGCATATTCTGACGCAGGATGAGCCGACAGACAAGAATGAGACCAACGTCTCATGGGAGGTTGATGATGCATACAGCTTCCTATCAGCGGCGACCTGCAACTCCAGATATTGGCACAACTCTACAGGTGCAGCGCTTCCTCGCCGCGCATCTCCTTCAACATCGCGCCAAGTCCCACCATTGGCGCACCACACATCTCAGGACCTCCAGGCCCTCCAGGTGCCTTCTCAGGACGCAACAACTCAGGCGGCATCGCCGCTCCTTCTCCTGCGTGACAACGGGCGATGCGCGATTACGCGCGTTCTTCGATCGTCGGGACCCCCACCCCTCCTTGCCTCCCTCGTACGATGGCTCCAAGCGGATCGCTCCTCCCCTCCTGATCTCGCCTCCAGCCTAGGTGGGGCTCTCGGCGCAAGGCGGCGACTCCCCTCCTTCCCAGGAGGCGCGCGGTGCGTGATGCCCTCATCAGGAGCTCCAGGCGGCGCTCGTCGCTAGACCCTTAAGGTCCTAGTGATTGTTCACGATGTCAGAAAGCAGAGTTGATACACCATTTGCGGGTACCTTCAAGGGTCTAGCACCATTGTCAAGATGGATGGTACAAAATACGAGTTGTGGGCGGTGCAGTTCATGAATCTGCTACAGTGCCATGGTAAGAAGCATATTCTGACGCAGGATGAGCCGACAGACAAGAATGAGACCAACGTCTCATGGGAGGTTGATGATGCATATGCCAAGGTGTGGCTATCTGGTATTGCCTCTATTGAAATAGCCAACAATATCCTCAGTCAACTCAGAACAAAGGCGATGTGGGATATTCTCACAGCAATATACTCCCAAGCGAAGAATGAGTCGAAGATATTGCAGCTCTAACATGATATCTTCTCAACCAAACAAGGTGATCGCCCTCTTCATGCCTTGTACACATCTTTGAGGGGTATATTTGAGCGACTCCACAGCTACATACCCATCATAGCCTTACTAGAGCAGCATAAGGCCTACATAGATTCTGTCATGGCTGATGTGTTTCTGGCTGCTCTCAACCCAGAATATGATTCAGCTCGCTCTCATCTTCTCATCGATTACACCGTACCTCCTATGTAGGAAGCATACTGCAGGCTTAGCCGCTTGAGTATCTCCTCTACCATGCCCTCCCAGACATCATCAGCTATGGTTGCATCATGTCTTAGAGGTAGATCAACTCCTTTTAGAGGATGAGGCACACGTGGTAGAGACAGTTCATGTCCACGCCAGCCATATTCATACTGCTATCGTCCAGGTCATTCATAGGACACGTGCTACTCCAAGCACGGTTTTCCACCATCATCTCATTCTGCATAGCATAGTGAGACTGCTCCTGATCTCACTGATCATCACTACGATGACTTTGTTGCTCGTCTGAGACTCTGAGAGAGATCATGCCTCTAACATCTGGATCTTCTAGCACCGTTTCATTTGACATTGCAGCCTCTGCCTCTACTAGTAGCTCAGGTATTACTCATGCATTTATTGATCGTTTTAGACCAGATCCTTCGGAATGGTTAATGGATTCTGGAGCATCACATCATCTCTGTGGAGATCGTAGTTTGGTACGTATAGTCCAACAAAATCAGGTAGATCAGTGGTGATTGCAGATGGGACTCATTCCCCAATCACTAGACTGGGGGAGGTTTATTTGACACCCTTCATACATTTGCATAATGTTTTTCATGCACCTGCCTTCTCCATGAGCTTAGTATCTATTAGCCGGATAACAAAATATTTACATTATTGTGCTATATTTGACCCCATTTCCCTTGTTTTTTCTGGATATACTCATGGGCAGGGTGATTGGATGTGGCTGTGAACATGAAGGGCTATACTAGTTGACTCAGTCTCTGTATACTGGTGCCACTTTTTTTTCTGATGAGTCAATTTCCCCTTAGACATGGCATTTCAGATTTGGCCACCTACCACTGCAGAAAATTTGTTGTCTCATGCCTGACGTCTCTATCAAGTCCAGTGTGACTCATGTGAACTTGGAAATCATCCACCCGTTTAGCTTTCCAAGTCGTCATGGTCAGAGTAGTGAGGGTTTGTTTGATTTATTTCACATGGACATGCGGGGTCCGAGTCGTTTACCTAATCATCAGAGATACCGATACTATATTGTTTGTGTTGATGATTTTTTCAGATTGTCCTGGGTCTTTCTTTTAAAGCATAAGTCTGTGGCTAGTACATTAGTTCAAAATTTTGTGGTTGAAAATAAAGAATATTTTCCCTACCTTAATAAAATATATTTTTCCCGGTAATGCGCTTGAGTTCTGTACTACACAACTGTCTCATTTTTTTAGTTCATGTGGCATTATTCATCAGACTTCTTGTCCTTATACATCTCAACAGAACGATATGGCTTAAAGAAAACACCAATATTTTCTAGATATCACATGACCCTCCTCATACAGAGTTGAGATCCACATTCTTTCTCGGGTGATGTTGTGATGACAGCTTGTTACCTTATAAATCGGGTGTCCTCTACAATCTTGAGTGAAAAAACACCTTTTGCTCTTGCGTTCCTGATAAGGACCTCTTCTCCTTCACGCCACGCGTATTTGGGTGCGTGGCATTTGTCCATATCTTATGTTCTTGTCTTGACAAGCTCGCTCTTCGAGCTGTCAAATGTATGTCTATAGGTTACTCTCGCACCCAAAAGCGTTATTGGTGCTTTGATCCCGTTAAAGGATAATACTATGTTAGTGCTGAAGTCACCTTCTTTGAGTCCATAATGTACTACTCTCTTACATGTGACAAGTTGAGTCCCTCTTGAGTCTGAGGATGCTGCCACCTACACATATACCTCGGCCTGTCCTTCATGTTCCAATGCCTTCCCAGCATCCAACATGCCTCAGGTAAATTCTGAAAACTTGGTTTTGACTGATGGAACTAGTGGTGTGCATGTTGTACATGATCAACATGCAAATATATAGGTTGAGCTAGAACCTTTAACATATATTGATTTAGGGTGGTCTGTTGTCTTGCAGAAAGGCAAACATTCCTGTGCACGATACCTCCTTGTAGGTCATGTGTCTTTGGAGCGGCTTTCATCAGATTTCAGGAAATTTATTGTGGGCTTATCCGTTGTTGAAATCCCATGCACATATTAGGAGGCACTCAAGGTGAGCGAATGCCGTCTGACCATAGAAGCAAGGATGGTTGCTTTACAGTCTCGTGGCACGTGGAGTACTGTTACAGCTCCTACAGATGTGTCTGTTGTAGGATGCAAGTGGGCGTTCACTGTGAAGCATCGAGCAGATGGCATTATTGGTCGCTACAAGGCACAACTCGTAGCTCATGGGTTCACCCAGGATACTTTCTCCAGTAGCTCGGCACTCCACACTTATGGTTCTTCTCTCTGTCGTTGTCACATGGGACTGAATTCTGTATTAGCTTGATGTGACGAATGCTTTCCTCTACGGTGATCTTCACGAGGAAGTCTACATGCATCCGCCACCTGGGTTCGCCATTGAGGGGGAGTGTCAGAAGGTGTGCAAACTTCATAAGGCAATCTATGGCCTTAAGCAGAGTCCGAGAGCATGATTTCAAAAGCTTTCGGATGTGATACAACAGAAGGGGTTCGTGAGATCCACTGCAGATCACTCCTTGTTTGTTCAGAGGTCCCAGAAGGGCACCGTCGCTATACTGGTATACGTCGATGACATCATCATTATGGGGGATAATGCACAGGGGATTCATGCAGCTAAGGCTTTCCTAGGTCAGTAGTTTGTGACCAAGGACCTTGGCAGTCTATGCTACTTCCTTTGACTGGAGTTTGCCATGAACTCGCGAGGTTTTGTGATGACCCATAGGAAGTATGCTACAGATCTCCTATCAGAGACATGTATGGCAGATTGCAAGCCATCCACTTCTCCTATGGACCTAAGCATGAAGTTCTATGATGAAGACACTGATGAGGTTGACAAGAGGAGATACAAGGAGCTAGTTGGTAAGATGTTATATGTGACCATCATCAGGCCAGATATATCCTTTGTAGTAAGCAAAGTGAGTCAGTTCATAGAACAATTAAGACAAGCCCATATGGATGCAATCCATACAATTTTAAGGTATCTGAAGACTTCACCCTGCACTGGTATTTTGTTTAGCAGAGGCACATCCTTGTTGTTACAACTTGTCCAGATGCAGACTATGCGAGATGTCCCAAGGACATGAAGTTGACTTCTGGGTTCGGAGTGTTTGTAGGGAATTCATTGGTATCATGGAAGAGCAAGAAACAGACAGTTTCACCCGATCAAGTGTTGAATCAGAGTATAGAGCTAAGGAACAAGGCAACGCATAAATGATGTGGGTCAGATCCATTCCTAGCCATTGAGGTGCCTCTTCCTATGGACTTCCAATGCAACAACCAGGCCGCACTGTTCATTGCCAACAATCCAACCTTCCATGAGCGAACCAAGCGTATCGAGGCAGACTTCCACTACACTCGAGATATGATCTAGAAGGGCATTATTTCTACATCTCATGTCAGTTCTAGTGAGCAGACAACATGTGTGCTCACCAAGGCTCTAGCCCGAGAACCTTTTCAGAGATCTTGTTCCAAGCTGAGCCTGATAGAAATCTATGAGGGGTAGTGTTGAAGAGTTTTATGTTATGTACTATTTCACCGTTATTTATTTCTTTTGTCCGTAGTATATAATTTACCCATTAGGGTTTCTCTCTTTTATACAAGAGAACCCTTGGGCTCTATGAATAAACAACAAAGTATTCTCTTCCACAAATACCACTTGTTTCTTTCGCAACCATAACCCCGATTTGTGTTTAAATAGTTGTAATTGACGGGTTCTTTTTGTAACTTGAATATATAATCAGTTCCTGAGACATTTGTTGATCTTTTTCAGTTGGCTATTGATACTTATCCTCTCGCTTCCATTATCAACTGCTGATAATCACTCTCAACTGAGAGGCTAGCGATAGGGGGCCATTCTTGGCTATGAAAGACTCCATTTTTCTTTTGATCCTCCACTCTATCCATTTGCTAAAGAACAACGGCCTTTGCCAAAGTCATGGCCTTGACCGCTTCGAGAGTTGTAGCGGCCACCCCTTTCAAATGATGCTAGAAAAGCAAACTTCTTCACAATCTGTGGATGATGAGTGTGGTTGATGGAGATCTCGAGCTACTGCATACAATAAAAAATGGCCTTGATGGAGGGAATTGTATCAGACACAAGAAATAGGTCCTTCACGGTCTGATAGCGAAGATGAAACTCAATAAGAAATATGTATATTTGCCAGTCCTCTGCCCCTTGTACAACAGACTTGTTGAATGATGACAAGTTCCTCATAAATGCCAGTGAGATGTCAATAGTACTCCAGGGGGTAGACTCTCTATAAGAAGTGGACCAAATCTGCATGTATATGTCTGCAGCATATGTGGTCCCTTTCACCATATGCAGTGTTCCTTGTGCTCGAGATTAGGATGTCCTCTTTCAATTTGGAAGCTTTGTTTGTTGACTCGGATGTAGGTAGCAGGCTGGGCGGAGCCTCGTCAGTGCCGTCTATGAGATGAGTCATTTGTAATGAAAGAGGCGATGCTAGAGACCATGGAACGGAAATACGCAACATAATTGTGGAAATGAATGTTTCATCACAATCATGTGGCGGGGGGATTTATCCCTCATCAATGAACAGATTTGGGGGTTGGTGCCATCAACTTTTATGATGGATATGGAAGTGGAACTGACACATTTGAAGGGAATTTTGGAGTGAGCTATACTCTATTTGCTATAGGAGCAACCATCATTGTTGCCCGGGTCAATACCGGGTATCCGGGTCGGCCTTCTGCGCGCCTAGGCCTGATTCTGTACAATGAGGTACACTTTGGTCCTTTAGAATTCAACGCCTGCTTGGGTAGGGCCTGGATTCAGGATTATTCCGGACCTATTCAAACTCATTGGAAGGTTGGGTCAATGTTTCCTCTTTGAGGCCTGATCATGAGGGTTGGAAGTCGGGAAGCGGTCTGGAGGTGGCTAGGGAATGACGCTGTCCTAAGATGCAGCATGTGCTCATTTCTTCGAATGGGAGGAAGGAGGCAGCTCTTGGGGATGGTGGCCTACTCGTTCAAGCTGGGATATCAATGAAGGAGAGGCTGGAGGCATCGATAGGAATGAAGAAAGGTCATTGCAGCAAAGGTGTTGTGGCTCGAGGGTGGTCGTGTCAATAGCAGGTTGAGGAGTCGATTGAAATTGGAAGTCTTCTCATCTTTGCAATGAAAAGGATGTATTTAAAGGATGAAGGCTGGGAGTCGACTGAGGTTGAGGAGTTGATTGCGGTCTGGAGGTGGCTTGAGGAGGGAGGCACTCTTGGGGATAGTGGCTTACTCTTTCATGGTAGAATATCAGTGAAGGGGAGGCTGGAGGCATCGATTGGAAAAAATGTGGTTTGCAGCAGAGGTGATGTGGCTTGGGGGTGGTTGTGTCACTAGCAGGTTGAGTTGTTGATTGAGCTTGGAAGTCTCCTCATCTTTGCAATGAAAAGGAGGTGTATAAAGGATGAAGGCTGGGTTGATTTGGTAGTGGAAAGGAAAAGGGAAGGCATGACTAACCAAGTAGAGGTTGTCATTAAGGTCAATGGTATTGGGTTAAGATTACTGATTTTGCAATGGTAGTGTAAGCAATCTGAAATTAAATGAGACTAATAATGAACTTGTATAATAATTTTGTCAACTTTCCAACAGTTCCCCTCTATCTCTGCTTAATCTTTTGTTAAAGGGAGGCAGAATCACGTTCACCCGCAAGTTCTGAAACCCTCTAGAAGAAGACCCCACATCTCAAGAACTTGACAATGTGGCAGAACTAAAGATCATCAGACAAAGGTTATACTGCGACTAATTGGTTAGGAGCAATTTCTTCTCCCGGAATCTTCTGCAGCAACATGTTTATTTTAAATCTGCATTGCAAATTTATTTCATCTTGAGCCAGTGGTTCTCTTGTATAATGTGGAGGTCATCTGTGATTCTTGATGTGTCTGTGCAAAAAAAGAAACATTTGGACCATTTTTAGTCTGGCAAGGTTGATGCCCGTGTTTGTTCAGTATTTAGGAACCTGTGACTACGAGGAATGGGATTCTTTGTACTTGTTTTGATTGTCAGTGCTATGAAACGTTGCTTGTACTTGTAATGTCCATTATATAATTGATCCAATGGTAGAAATTAGTGTTTGCTCTTCCCAATTTACTTTGTGTTTATGGATTGGAACTTGAGGATACATTTATTAGATACAACAACATCAACAAAGACTTTTCCCACATTAAGTAGTGTCGGCTACATTGATTCTTTGCCTCCATTCAGATCTATCTTGGGTCAATCTCGGACTTAGATCCAAAGAAGTATGATCCCTACGTATAGTCTCATTCTAACACTTCTTGGGCCTTCCTCACCCTCTCTTAGCCTGCTCGACATCCCAAAAACCACGTCTCCTAACCAGTAATCAGCCACCTCCTTCGCAAATGGCTAAACCACCTTAATCGGTTTTCTCGCATCTTATCCTCGATCGGAGCTACACCAACTTTCCTTCTAATTGGATCAATCCGATCCAATCATTATGTGTATGTCCACACATCCACCTTAGCATTTTCATTTATGCTTTTGCCATTCTCTGTACATGTCTACAGTTCATAGGCCAACATTCATATCCATAGAACATAAATGATCTCACGACTGTTTTGTAAAACTTTCCTATGATTTCAAAGGTGTTTTCTTATCACAAAGAACAATTGAGGCTCCTCTCCACTTTAGTCAACCTGCATTTATTCTATTAGTAACATTTCCATCAATGCCACCATCATGTTGCAAAATAGATCCCAAGTATTTAGAAGAATCTCTCTTTTGAATGTTACTGTCACCAGTATTCACCTCAATTCCTTCACCGTTGCTTCCATCAAAAGTACATTCCATATATATAGTCTTAACGCTACTTATACGAATTCCTTTAGACTCCAATGCATGTCTCCAGACCTCAAGCATCTCATTTACTCCATCTCTATTCTCATCAATCAACACAATATCATCAACAAATAACATACACCAAGGTATCCCTTCCTGAATGTGATTTTCAACTCGTCCATAATCTAAGTAAAAAGGAATGGACACAAAGCTGAACCTTGATGCAGGCGAATATTGATGTCAAAGTAATCAGTCTTTTCAGACTGGATCCTTACACAAGATGAAGCCCTATCATACATATCATTTATGATGTTAATGTATAGGACATGTACTTGTCTCTTCAAAATTCTCCACAATATCTCCCGTGTGACAGAATCATAAGCCTTCTTCAAATCAATAAAAATCACAAGCCTTCACCATTTATTAGATATTTTGAAGAATTTATTATTAAAAAAAGTCATCTATAACAAGGCACACTGAAATGTAACATATTAAATATACACCATTTAAGTGTTAAATGTTGATGTTGTTGCCAGAAACATGTCGAAATGGGTAAAAAATCAATTATTTTTAAAAGGTTTTTTTACCCGACATATCCTATAATCTTTGTTAATTACCTCCGCGACCTTTGAAACAACATAATTCCTCCCTCGACCCCGTAAACTTGCTAACCCTTACCCCACAGATCCTGTGTTTAATCTCCATCCATTTGCCCGTTAAAACTGACTGGATTCTGTTATATTATTTTACATTATACCCGTCTTGTTTATCAAAATTACAATGGTTTCCCCTTCCCCTCACCTTCCTCCATATCTCACCCATTCAGCACAAACCCACCTCCTCCCCGTCCTCTGCCTCCCTAACCCGCTTCCTCCTCTGCTCTGTTGCGAGGACGATCTCCAACACTCCCTGAACGACCTCATAAAGTCCCTCTGCTCCTCCCCAGAACCCTCAATGATACTTTCCCGCTCCCTTGACGGTATCAACGCTATGGTAGTCACCTGTAACAAGAACGTCCAGGATGGTTCCACCACTTTCTGTTCAGCCACTTTCGTATATATAATTAATTTATATACTTTAGTCCTATCCAGTTGTGCTCCTCTCACTATCCTCACCTACTTGTTATTTATTTCGTATAAATTTGTGATTCACCGGGTTGGGGACAACTTCATAGCACGAGACAACATGACGGGGCCCCAGAAGCACCTGATTGTCACCCTCTGCTCCGGATCCTATCTCTCCGTCTTCTATAGGTGCAGCTTCAAGGGCTACCAAGACACCCTCTATGTCTATTCCCAGCGACAGTTCTTGTAGAGATATAATTTATGTTATTTGTAATGTTTCATATTTTCTATCTTCTTATGGACTCTTGATGTAATTTACCCATAGGCTACTCCACTATATAAGAGAGCCTAGGGCGTATGAAATAAACAACTCTCTTATTTTTCCCAACATTGTATCAGAGCGATGATCCTAGACCGGAGTTCTCAAACCAAACCCTAACCCTAGCCCCCACCTCCAAGCCCTCTACGCGCCGCCCCTCGGCCCCGCATCCCGCGCTGCCCCTCGGCCCTCGGCCCCGCGCCACCCCTCGGCCCTACGCCGCCCCTCTGCACCGTGCGTCGTGCCTCCACGCGCCTCGCCCCATGCCTCCGTGCGCCGTGACTCGCGTGCCTCGCACGCCTCGCCACTCCGTGCCTCTGTGCACGTGACTCGCCACTCCGTGACTTGCGTGCCTCCGTACGCCGTGACTCGCACGCCGTGCTGTGCCGTGCTTCCTTGCACGTCGCCTCCGCCCACCACGTCGCCTCTCTTTCCCTTTTGGGCCTCTTAGGTCTCGCGCGCGATTTCACTTCCTAGGGTCCGGCCAACCCTAGGGTATCTTCGTCATCTAGGAGACTTTCGCCCGCGTCTCCACATTAATGGGTTTGGTTGCTCGAGTCTACACATGCAACCGAACCCGTGAATGTCAGTGTAGACAATCATATCGTCAGTCTACAACCCTAGTCTTCTATTATCATCATGTCAGAAAGCAAGGCAGATATTCCATCTACAGACGCCTTCAGAGGTTCTGTGCCTATTGTGAAGATGGACGGGTCAAATTATGAACTGTGGGCAATGCAGTTCATGAGTATGATGAAGTCGACCGGTAAGAATCACATTCTTACTGAGGAAGAGCCTGCTGAGAAGACTGGGGTCAACACCTCATGGGAGGCAGATGATGCATACGCCAAGATTTGGCTATCAAGAACGTTAGCAATTGAGATTGCCAATGATATTGTCCATCAGCCCACTGCAAAAGCAATGTGGGATATTCTGGCTGCTACCTATTCACAGGCAAACAATGAGATGAAGATTCTGGAACTCCAGCATGACATCTTTACAATCAAGAAGAACGGACGGTCTCTACACTCATGATACACGTCTTTGCATGGGATGTTTGAGACGTGATTAATACACTCAGGACATCCTTACGGGCAACGATTGGGCGTGGCAATGAGCAGGGTGGCCTATATCGCCTCAGTCGGACTCCATATGCCCGAATCTCCTCTTTTCCTGCTGGACATGTCTCTGCACCTACCGGTGTGTCTACAGTGAGCTGTAAGTGGGTCTTCGCAGTTAAGTAGAATGCATATGGCAGCATTGGCAGATACAAGGCACGTCTGGTTGCCCGTGGGTTTACACAGACATATGGGGTGGATTATCTTGATACATTCTCGCCGGTTGCTTGCCATTCCACCTTACGGATCCTTCTTTCTGTTGCGGTTACTCGTGATTGGCCATTATTTCAATTAGATGTTAAGAACACATTTTTATGTGGTGACTTGCAGGAGGAAGTCTACATGCAACAACCACTTGGTTTTGCTGTTGAGGGGGAGTATTCTAAGGTGTGTAGACTTCATAAGGCAATCTATGGCCTTAAGCAGAGCCCTAGAGCTTGGTTCCAGAAGCTCTCAGATCTGTTTGAAAAATAGGGGTACAAACGTTCCAATGCAGATCATTCACTGTTTATACAGAAAACATCCAGAGGTATTATTGCAATTATGGTGTATGTAGATGATATCCTGATTCTAGGTGATGATGGACAAGGAATTCAGAGGGCGAAAGAAATGTTGGGTCCTGAATTTGTCACCAAGGATCTTGGAGTCCTTAGGTATTTTCTGGGACTGGAGTTCGCCCAGGGGGGCAACGTATTAAAAAAAGGAGAGAGAGAGAAAAAGAGATTCTTTTTCCGAAAAAGGCGCGTACAAGAAAAAGCCGTACGCAGTTTGCGAAAGCCGAATAAACACAAAAATTCAACGGCTTATTTAAAAAAAATATTATGGCTATTAAAAAAATTGTTGTTTCAAAAAAAATGATGAATGTTTTGAAAAGCCGGCAAATGTGTGATCGACTAAGTGGTTTTTGTTGGAGTATTTAGTAGTGCGCCTATTGAATTGTAGATGGGTAAATGGATACCTCCAGGATCCATTTACCCCATCCAGTGGTTTAGTCCTCCATCGTCCAGTGGTGGGACTTGGAGGCCCTGTGGAGGCTATATAAGGAGCCCCAGGCCTCCTGTAACAGATGAGAAAAAGTAATGCATAGCATGCCCGTTGAGGGCTTCTCTCGTGGTTTCATCCCGCTTCTTACGGAGTAGGGTTCCACGTAAAATCATGGTGTTCCCATGTTTATCTTTCTTGTCAATTGCTCTGTTTTATCATTCCGCTTCCACTTCCGATTTTCTAACATGGTATCAGAGCGGGTTTGATTCTCGGAATTTTAAGTTTTTCTGTTCGAGATTGGATTGTTTGTTCGTGAAGGTCCAAGATATTTTCATGATATTACGTGGTTCCAGTCTGGAACCCTAGATCTAGCGGTTAAGGCCATCCAATGCCGTGGTTCCTCCAGGCTGAAGCCCTGTGGTGTCGTGCATCAAACCCAACTGTGCACCAGACCACGAAGTTCCTTCATGGTGCCCGGCTATTTCTTCATGGTGCTTATTTCTCCAAGTTACAGGTACCAGCCCTAGCGGTTCTCGAATCTCTTGCGCCATCTCCATGCGCCTTCTCCCAGGAGGTAGGAGGCACCTCCCTGAAGCCGTGACCCCCCAGGCTCCCTCGTGCGTCGCCCTTTCCCACCCTCACGACAACGCGAGCTCGCGGGACCCTCTTGTGCGCGCAAACCCATCCCAGGTCGCGGCGCGCAACCCCCCCTCGCGGCATCAGATTCAGGCGGCTCCCTTATCTCCAGGCGAGGGAACAATCGCCATCTCCCTCCTTGCATCCAGACCCGAAGTCCCAGAGGGGCGGCATCGCAGCCTCCAGCGCAGGGACCGTGCGCTGCTCCTTCTACGCCTTGCCGCCATCACCCTCATCGGCGACGTCGCCTCTCCAAATGATCCAGGCGGCGCTGATCGTCGCGCGAAGAAGACCTATGCGTGAAGAAGCTTCTGGCGGCACCCCTATCCGCGTACGCGGGCTCCAGGCGATTCCTCTGCATCGTGCAACCACAAACACCACAGGCGCTCCCTCCAGAAGCCTCAATGTACGGCGGCGCATCCAGCAAGATGCCCTTCTCCGGCGGTAGTCCTCCAGCGCCCGAGATCCCACAGGCGGCGCTTGTTACGAAGGGTTCCCACGATGGGAACCCTAGGAGCAGCCGACCTTATTTTAAAAAAAAAGGGGTTATTTGCCTGAAAGGGCCCAAATGGGTTGTTGTGTATTAAAAAAAAGGAGATGCTAGAGTTTGGGCCATGTGGGCCGATATGTGTTTGGAAAAAAAGAGGAGAGATGTGGTTAAAAGAAAAAGAAAAAAAAAGAAAGAAAAATGAGAAATGGTGCGTACAAAAAAAACCGTACGCGAGAAAAAAAAAGAGAGTAGCCGAAAAAAATGAAACGGCTGGAAAAAATGTTGCAAGGAAGAGACGGGAAAAAAAATGAAACGGCTTATGAAAAAAAATAATATGACGGTTTAAAAAATGTGAAGAAAAGCCGCAAGTTTTTCATGTTCTAACCCCTATTTATCTTGTCTTCTCCCAACTGTCGATGTCTCCATTTTGACCAGTATGGGAGAAAGGGGGAGTATATGTAGAGTCACATGTCTGTTACATTGTTCCAGAATCCAGATTCAGATGCCAGTCTCCAGACCAGCCAGTTGATCAGACTCTACAGTTCGGTTTCAGACTCGTTGATTGATCCTGAGTCCTCAGTTGTCAGACACGCACGAGTGTGCGGTCATTTTCAGATGAGCATATGTTGCCATCATTGTCAGAGGTCCCCATCATTCTTCTTGTTGTCAGGACAGAGTTTTCATGTGAGCCATAGGGACTCCAGAGTAGAGGACCATTCCCTATGCCATATGTTGACAAGGGTTTTCATGTGGTATCATAGGTACACCAGAGCAGTGCACCATTCTCTGAGCCAGATGGGAGAGACCCAGTTCTCCGACGAGGAGACTTCAGGCGCAAGTTCAGACTCGATGGTCAGATTCCGAGTCTTCAGTTGACTCACACTCCAGCTCGTTCGTCCTCCTCACCTGCACGGCATGAGAAGCAACGTCCTCGACTGCAGCATATGCGAGTTGGGTTGATATTGTCTGTAGTGTCCTGTAGCGTTGAGTTGAGTTTCTTTCTGTTTGTTTGTCCAAGCTGAGCATTGCATGCTCCAACTTGAGGGGGAGTGTTGGAGTATTTAGTAGTGCGCCTATTGAGTTGTAGATGGGTAAATGGGTACCTCCAGGATCCATTTACCCCATCCAGTGGTTTAGTCCCACATCGTCCAGTGGTGGGACTTGGAGGCGTTGTGGAGGCTACATAAGGAGCCCCAGGCCTCCTGTAACAGATGAGAAAAAGTAATGCATAGCATGCCTGTTGAGGGATTCTCCCGTGGTTTCATCCCGCTCCCTACGGAGTAGGGTTTTACGTAAAATCATGGTGTTCCCATGTTTATCTTTCTTGTCAATTGCTCTGTTTTATCATTCCGCTTCCGCTTCCGATTTTCTAAAAATTTTGTTTTGTCCCCAATTTCTTTGTCTTCTCCCAACTTGGTCGTTGTCATGTTTTCCGACCAGTATGGGAGAAAGGGGGAGTATATATGTAGAGTCACATGTCTATTCAGATGTTCCAGATTCAAGAGGACATATTCAGATATTCGTCAACCAGCAGATTTTCAGACTCTACAATTTTTCAGATGAAGATTCTCCATGTGCAAGATTCAGACTCGACGTTCAGATTCCGAGTCCACCGGTGTGATGCACAGTTGTTCAGACTCGACAGATTGGTCAGACTACAAGATCGAGGCACTCCATGTTTGAGTGACCCATTTTCGAGTTCTCTAGAGAGAGATTCAGTTTCAGACACGCACATGTATGCGGTCATTTTCAGATGAGCACATGTATGCCATCAGTTCAGAGGTCCCCATCCTTTCTTGTTTTGTAGGCCAGAGTTTTCATGTGAGCCATAGGGACTTCATAGTAGAGGACCATTCCCTATGTCATGTTAGCAAGGGTTTTCATGTGGTATCATAGGGACACCAGAGTAGTGTACCATTCTCTAAGCCAGATGGAGAGACTCACTTCTCCGAAGAGGCGACAGACTCCATTCTCCAGTAATCGTGGACTCTGAAGAGGATTGCACAGTCATGGCCCTTATTCAGTTCGACCCTTTTCAGAGATGGAGCAGTTGTCCACATATTGTGGCGGGCCAGAGTACTCCGACGAGGAGACTCATTTCAATTGCAGTGACTCTGACAGGCGCAGTTAAGAGCACATGCTCTCCGACGAGGAGATTCAACAGATTCACACTCCATCCCGTTCGTCCTCCTCACCTGCACGGCATGAGAAGCAACGTCCTCGACAACAGCAGTTATACGCGTTGGGTTGATATTGTTCGTAGTGACCTGTAGCATTGAGTTGAGGTTCTTTCTATTTGTCCAAGCTGGGCATTGCATGCTCCAGCTTGAGGGGGAGTGTTGGAGTACTTCGTTGTATACGTCATGTATAAGGGAGATGGGTAAATGGATCCCTCTAGGATCCATTTACCCCATCCAACAGTTTAGTCCCATATCTACCAGTGGTGGGACTTGGAGGCTCTATGGAGGCTATATAAGGAGCCCCAGACCTCCTTTATCAGATGAGAGAAAAAGTATTGAAGCATATGCCGCTTTGAGGGCTTCTCCCGCGGTTTCATCCCGCTCCTTAGGGAATATGGTTCCATGTAAAATCCTGCGTTTTTATTTTCTTTATCTTTTTCCATGTTTTCGCTTCCGCTTCCTATTTTCTAACATGGTATCAGAGCGGGTTCGATTTTCAAGGAATTATTTTCATTAGATTTATTCGAGACTTGATTATCGATTGATCTTATTGATTCAACTTTTATAAGTTTTAGGGTTTCTATTGAAACCCTAAATTCTGAAGTTTTGTACATGATCCGTCTGAGTTTCTGAAGTTTGTTCTGGAGATCCTTCGGCGTGAGAAGCCCTAAAGCGCCGCCCCCCTTCATCTGCATCTCTTGGCGGTGCGAATCCTAGCGAAGTTTCCTTCTTGCGCCCTCCTCCTGATCGCCTGGGCCGCAGATCCTCCAATCCAGGCGATTCTCTCTAGCCTCAGTGTTCCTTTGCCGGCTTTGCTGGCAGTTCGTCTTCTCATTTTCAAGTTATAGATAAAGACGACTCCAGATCTTGGGCATCATTTTCCTTCAAGCCGCGGAGAAAAAAAATCGATCGCAGGAGCTCCAGGCGGAGCCCCATCGATTGCGCACTTCCACACGCATCTAGCAACCCAGATCAGTACAACTCCAGGATTGGCGCAACTCCAGATATTGGCACAACTCTACAGGTGCAGCGCTTCCTCGCCGCGCATCTCCTTCAACATCGCGCCAAGTCCCACCATTGGCGCACCACACATCTCAGGACCTCCAGGCCCTCCAGGTGCCTTCTCAGGACGCAACAACTCAGGCGGCATCGCCGCTCCTTCTCCTGCGTGACAACGGGCGATGCGCGATTACGCGCGTTCTTCGATCGTCGGGACCCCCACCCCTCCTTGCCTCCCTCGTACGATGGCTCCAAGCGGATCGCTCCTCCCCTCCTGATCTCGCCTCCAGCCTAGGTGGGGCTCTCGGCGCAAGGCGGCGACTCCCCTCCTTCCCAGGAGGCGCGCGGTGCGTGATGCCCTCATCAGGAGCTCCAGGCGGCGCTCGTCGCTCCTCCAGCTTCCTATCAGCGGCGACCTGCGACGACATCTACCCCTGGCGGCGGGCGTAGAAATGAAAGGTCCCATCGGGGGGGTCGTGGCTTTGGAGTGAAGGGGTTCCAAAGGGAATCCTAAGTATAGTTGCCCAAGTGGGCCCAGTAATGTAAAGGCCCAAATAGGCAGTGGAAAAAAAGGTGTGAATGAAAGAAACAGGGGCGGCAACGTATTAAAAAAAGGAGAGAGAGAGAAAGAAAAAAGGGATTCTTTTTCCGAAAAAGGCGCGTACAAGAAAAAGCCGTACGCAGTTTGCGAAAGTCGTATAAACAAAAAAATTCAATGGCTTATTTTAAAAAAATATTGTGGCTATTAAAAAAATTATTGTTTCAAAAAAATGATGAATGTTTTGAAAAGCCGACAAATGTGTGATTGGCTAAGTGGTTTTGTTTTATCCCCAATTTCTTTGTCTTCTCCCAACTTGGTCGATGTCATGTTTTCTGACCAGTGTGGGAGAAAGGGGGAGTATATATATGTAAAGTCACAGGTCTATTCAGATGTTCCAGATTCAAGAGGACAGATTCTGATATTCTTCTGACCAGCAGATTTTCAGACTCTACAATTTTTCAGATGAAGATTCTCCACGCGCATGATTCAGACTCGACGTTCAGATTCCGAGTCCACATGTGTGATGCGCAGTTGTTCAGACTCGACAGATTGGTCAGAGTCCAAGATCGAGGCACTCCATGTTTTGAGTGGCCCATTTTCGAGTTCTCTAGAGAGAGACTCAGTTTCAGACACGCACATGTATGCAGTCATTTTCAGATGAGCACATGTATGCCATCAGTTCAGAGGTCCCCATCCTTTCTTGTTTTGTAGGCCAGAGTTTTCATGTGAGCCATAGACTCCAGAGTAGAGGACCATTCCCTATGCCATGTTGGCAAGGGTTTTCATGTGGTATCATAGGGACACCAGAGTAGTGTACCATTCTCTAAGCCAGATGGGAGAGACCCAGTTCTTCGAAGAGGCGACTTTTCAGACTCCATTCTCCAGTGACCGTGGAGTCCGAAGAGGATTGCACAGCCACAACCCTTATTCAGTTCGACCCTTTTCAGAAATGGAGCAGTTGTCCACATATTGTGGCGGGCCAGAGTACTCCGACGAGGAGACTCATTTCATTTGCAGTGACTCTGACAGGCGCAGTTCAGAGCACATGCTCTACGACGAGGAGATTCAGCAGACTCACACTCCAGCCCGTTTGTCCTCCTTACCTGCACGACATGAGAAGCAACGTCCTCGACAACAGCAGTTATGCGCGTTGGGTTGATATTGTCCGTAGTGTCCTGTAGCGTTGAGTTGAGTTTCTTTCTGTTTGTCCAAGCTGAGCATTGCTTGCTCCAGCTTGAGGGGGAGTGTTGGAGTACTTCGTTATATGCGTCATGTATAAGGGAGATGGGTAAATGGATCCGGGATCCATTTATCCCATCCAACAGTTTAGTCCCACATCTATTAGTGGTGGGACTTAGAGGCTTTGTGGAGTCTATATAAGGAGCCCCAGACCTCCTGTATCAGATGAGAGAAAAAGCAATGAAGCATATGCCCCTTTGAGGGCTTCTCCCGTGGTTTCATACTGCTACTTAGGGAGTAGGGTTCCACGTAAAATCCCGCGTTCTTATTTTCTTTATCTTTTTCCATGTTTTCGCTCCCGCTTCCTATTTTCTAACACATATGATAATAAGGTATCTTAAATCATCTCCAGGTGCAGGTCTATTGTTCAAGAAAGACAAGGAGATTGCTATCTCAGCGTGTGCAGATGCAGACTACGCAGGATGTCCCAAGGATAGGAAGTCCACCACTAGATTTGCTGTATATGTTTGAGACTCTCTTGTCTCATGGAGAAGCAAGAAGCAAACTGTTGTAGCCAGATCCAATGCTGAGTCTGAATATAGTGATATGGCCCAGGTTAGTACAGAAATGATGTGGGTGAAAGCTGTTCTTACAGATCTATATATAGAAGTCCCACTTCCTATGGCTATGGAATGTGACAATCAAGCTGCTATATTTATTGCCAATAATCCAACATTTCATGAACGAACCAAGCACATAGAGGTTGATTGTCACTATATACGAGATATGAGTCAGAAGGGTTTTATTTCTACATCTCATGTTAGCTCAGGGGACCAAACTGCAGATATCTTTACCAAGGCGTTACTTAGAGGGCCATTCCAGAAGTGCTCGTCCAAGCTGAGCATGATCGACATCTATGCTCCATCTTAAGGGGGAGTGTAGAGATATAATTTATGTTATTTGTACTGTTTCATATTTTCTATATTCTTATGGACTCTTGATGTGATTTATCAATAGGCTACTCCACTATATAAGAGAGCATAGGACGTATGGAATAAACAACTCTCTTATTTTTCCCAACAGTTCTACCGCGACTACGACGTCTACGACATCGTCGACTTCATCTTCCGCAACGCTGCTGCCGTTCTCCAGAACTGCAACATCTACGTACGAAGGCCGATGAGCAACCAGAAAACACCATCATCGCATAGGGCAGGACAGACCTGAACCAGAACATCGGCATCTCCGTCCATAATTCCAAGATCTTTGCCTCCTCTGACCTCAGCCCCGTGCATGGCTCTTTCAAGACGTACCTCATGGCCTCAAATTTCATCGAAATTCGGTCGAATATCGATATCCAGTCGAAATCAAAATTCGACCGAAATGACCGAAATATGGGGGTCCTAGTACAAAAAATGACCAAAATGATCGAAATTTCGTTTGAAATTTGACCGAAATTCCATCGAAATTCTGTTTTGGTCGTCACCGAAATGGTGACTGAAACCGACATTTAAGGCCTTGACGTACCTTGGTCGGTCGTGGAAGCAGTACTCGAGGACTATGTTCATGAAGAGCAATCTTGATGGTTTGATTGCACCCGTGCGATGGCTGGAATGGAGTAGCAACTTCGCCCTCCACATCTTGTACTATGGAGAGTACATGAACAGTGGTGCGTGGGCTTCCCCCGGTGCCTGTATGAGTTGGAAGGGCTTTTGCGTGATCTCGAACAGCGTAGAAGCGGGGAAGTTGACGGTGGGCAACTTTGTAGCCGGCAACTCTTGGATCCCTGCCACCAGCGTACCATTTACTCGTGGCCTTTGAGATGCAATGGCTTTCCTTTCATAGCATGCTGTGTGAGGAGGAATTAGACTGAGAGTGAAGAAGGGGTAGGAGGAAGGAGAGAGATTGAAGATCCACTATTCGATTTTCTTTGGTTAGATTAACTCAAGTTTAACCCAAGTTTAACCCAAGTAATTGATTCCAATAAAGTTAAAATTGACGATAGGGTCTGTGGGGTAAGACGGAACAAGTTTACAGGGTTAAGGGGGGAAATACGTTGTTTCAAAGGTCGTGGAGGTAATTGACAAAGATTATAGGGTCTGTCGTGTAAAAATCCCATTTTAGAAATATAAAATTTATACTTTTAAATGTATAGATGATGCAATTTCGCTGTCATCTCAACTTTCATATTTAAGGGAAGTACATAAAATCATTCTATTAGATTAAACACATTTTATAGAAATGTGTTTTTTTAAAATACATACTAAAACTAGTACATATTCACCAAGAATTGAATTGAATTTTTTTAAGTACATTAAAGAAAGCAAGAAAAACATGATATTCGTTTAGCAATTGACTTTAAACTTGAAGAATAAAAGAATTCTCTCATCACAAACTTACACTGCCATTTAAGTTTACAAATTACTCAATAACTTATAATGTAAGAAAAATGGTTAATCTAAATCACAACACCTTACTACTTCATAAATTATTATCTAAAAAATTACAATTAACTAAAAGTTTGTTAATCTGACCATATTGTTGGAATATCCATATGTGAAGAAATATAATGTCCACTTGTCAATATTGCATGCCACGTAATAGGTTTGCCAAAAAACCTATCATGGCTGGGAAGATCATCCCAAAATCATAGTCAAAGTAAGGTTCAAATCAAGAAAGATGCAAGATATTGAAGAGAAAAACGAAGGAGCAAGAAAGTGGAGAAAAAGTAAGATGAAGCAAGGAGGAGACAAAATAGAAGGAAAAAAATTCTCATGCAAACTTATAGCAGCTCTTGAAGTCTGCAGGATTCCGACTTAGAAAAACGAAGGAGCAAGAAAGTGGAGAAAAAGTAAGATGAAGCAAGGAGGAGACAAAATAGAAGGAAAAAAATTCTCCTGCAAACTTATAGCAGCTCTTGAAGTCTGCAGGATTCCGACTTGCCAATATGTAGTGGCATGTCCCCTTATTTTTGTTAGGATCATGAGTAGGTTAGGAATCGTAAAGGAAGTGGACTCCTAATCTTAACATGTATTGAGTTGTATTCTTTGTAGAGTCCTTTAGAAATAGGACTATGGGTCCTATACTTTTGTTATTTATAGAGATGGTGGGGGCATTATCTCGTACAACAATAACCATAAGAGAAGGCAACACTGTGTGAAAGAGGAAGAGAAGAAATGAAGAGAGTGAGAGAACAGATGAAATTGTATTTACTATTCATAGTGATTCTTTATGGTCATGAGAGATAACGAACCATCTTTATATCATGTTGTTTTTTCATTCTCATGCTCCCATGGTGCAAGTTGATTGCACATCTGCATCCGGTTGTTCATATCCCAACAATCAGTATCATAACGATGTTCGAAATCAACAAGAGGACAGACCGTTGTATGTGCTCATCATTCAGAAACTGTGGAGAATTGGCAGTTACGGTGAACCATCGAGAGTAGGAGCATCCTTAGTTCGTTCAAGGAGATCCATGAGCACAGATAGGGGTTTTAACGCTCTCCGGACGAGTTGGTCAGTACAAATTAGGGGGATTTTGCTTCGATTTTAAATTTTGCCAAGTGTTACATATTTTGTTTTCGAGGCAATTGGTGGAGATCTAAACCAATCGTGATATTGAGTGTATTGTGGTAAAGGAAGACCGCAGTACTTTGTGCACTTCTGCATTGACATTGAAGCACACATCGTTTTTAGTGTTGTGAAAGCTCTCAAGGCCTTGGATAAGAAGCCAAAGGAGATGACGGAAGAGTGGAAAGAGATGATGGATCTCACGAACAGTAGAATACAATTGTTTTTGGTTTGGTCTGGATAATGGTTAATGTCTAGAAGAAGCTTGAGGGTAATACACGTCTAAATCTTTCTATGATCATATTGTGATAACATTGCTCTCCGACGAGGAAATCATCACATTGGACGCGACAATTGCTTCACTGCTTATGAATGACTTTGGACAGAGATCAAATAAGCCAACAAATGATGAAGGTCATGTGCTGACGAACAAGAACATGCTTTCTAGTTCAAGGCATATGAAGACTGAAGTTAGAGGTTGATCTTAATCACATGGTCCGGCTAAATTCTTCTATTGTGCAAAGGAGTCACAAGCAATGTTTTAAATTTCGATATCAGGTATTGTATCGATACCATGTCGAAACGAAATTTCATCGAAATGGTAAATTTCGATGAAATTTCGTCCAAATCGAGCAACTTTTGTGAAGGAAGGCTCTTATATCAGTATTTTGCTTGAAATTTCGGTTCCATGTCGGAATTGAAATTTCAGCGAAATGTCGCCGATATTTCGCGAAATCTGAAACCATGATCTAAACCAACCGTGATATTGAGTGTTTTGTGGTAAAGGAAGACCACACTACTTTGTGCACATCTGCATTCACACTGAAGAGTGCATCATTTTTAGTGTTGTGAAAGCTCTCAAGGCCTTAGATAAGAAGCCAAAGAAGATGAATGAAGAGTGGAAAAAGATGATGGATCTTGCGAATAATACAATACAATTGTTTTTGGCTCGGTCTAGATGATGGTTAACGTCTTGAAGAAGCTTGAGCGTAATACATGTCTAAATCTTCCTATGATCATATTGTGATAACATTGCTCTCTGACGAGGAAATCATACCATTGGACGAGACAGTTGTTTCGCTGCTTATGAATGAGTTTGGACGGATATCGACAACTAAACCAACAAATGATTAAGGTCATGTGCTGACAAACAGAACACACGTTCTAGATTAAGGGAGATGAGGTTTAGAGGTTGATCTTAATGACATGGTCCAGCTAAATTCTTTTATTGTGCAAAGGAGTCCGACTCAAAAGATTGATGATTGTTGGAGACATGAGATGAGAACGCGAGTAAGGTGGTATGCGATTAAGACTCAAACTAAGAGGCTTTCATCGTAGTATGTGATGGAGACTTATTAGCGTGCTCAACAAATATGAAGATGGATTTAGCCTTTAGGATAACTTTAGGATTTGACATGTTCAGATCATGTGTGCTCATCTAGGGATTATTTGAGTATATATCAGGCATGTGATGATGGCATAATCAAGATGGCAAGTCGAGAAGCTCATCACAGTAGAGGCGTTGGATTGATGCAGTTTCATATGTTTAATCGAGTATAACTTTGACAGATATTGGGCACGATAAAACAAAAATCTTGATTTTGCTGGAACGGGTTACCTTTTTAGGGGGAGTTTTCAATGGAGCACAAGTGATGATGCAGAGAACGAGGATGTTGAATACTGTGCATAAGCTCGAGGGAAGGGTCATGACATGTGATGGAGCTCAGTCATTGACTCATTCTTAAAGAGCAGTATGAGAATAGAATAACATGTTATTGTGCAATTTTGTTTATCAGAGGAGGATGACACAATGTCTATTGAAGAGTTTTATATTGTATCACCTTTTTAGTCATTTGTATTTCTTCTTCTTTCCACAGTATGTAATTTACCCATTAGGGTTTCTCACGCTTAGGGTTTCTCTCTCTTATATAAGAGAACCCTTGGGCACTGTGAATAAACAAGTTCTAATTTCCTCTCTACATGGTATCAGAGCGGTGGTCCTAGATCGGAGCCCTGAATCGAAAATCCCTAGCCCTAACAGCCAACCCCCCACTTGCGTCACCTCCACGTGCTACCTCCCTCGCACCACATGTAGCCTTGAGGCTCGGCCACCACCCCTCCAGCGGTTCCCTGCCTCACAGCGGCTTCCTGCCGCACAACGGCTTCATCACTGCCCCTCCAGCGGCTTCTTGCCGCACTGCGGTTCCGTAGCCGCGCCCTCCAGCATCGTCATCTGGCCGCTGCCGCCTCAACGGCTTTGCTCGGCCACCGCCGTGTGGTCTCCCAACGACGCTGGCAACAATGTCCTATCGTCCTAGGGCTATCCAGGGGTCTGTTGAGGCCCTAAACGGGAGGCTTCAGGTTTGATTTCATCTTTGTAGGGCCTGATTTACCCTAGATTTGTCAAAATTCAGACTTCTTTCTACGGTCCTGATGGTTGTGACATGAATTCAACATCCCAACCATCATATTATATGATTGTTTAAACACAACACAAAGTGTTTAAGGTTTCTGTGATTGTTCATGATGTCAGAAAGTGGGTTTGATACGTCATCTAAGGGTGCATTCAAGGGTGCAACACCTATAGTTAAGATGGATGGTACAAACTATGAGTTATGGACCATGTAGTTCATGAATATGCTGCACAGTTATGGCAATAAGCATCTTCTAACGCAGGATGAATCAATGGACAAGACAGGAACCAACGCCTCATGGGATTCTGATGATGCGTACGCTAAGGTATGGCCATCTGGTACAATTACTGTGGAAATCGCAAATGACATTTTAGGTCAGCCAATAACGAATGCTATGTGGGATCATCTCGCTGCCACTTACATGCAAAGAATGAATAAAATATATTACAGCTCCAACATGATATATTCACAACCAAACAGGGTGATCGGCCTCTTCATGCATTATATACATATTTGCGGGGTATGTTTGAGAAACTTTACAGTTACATACCCCTTATGGCCTCTCCATAATCGCTAATGGCCTATAGAGACTCGATCATGGAAGATGTATTTTTGGTAGCCCTCAACCTAGAATATGATACGGCTTGTTCTCAGTTACTCACTGATGCGTCTATACCTCCCATGGAGGAAGCATACCGACGACTGAGCTGTCTGAATATCTCCACACCCTCCAGACTTCATCAGCTATGGTTGCCTCACGTGGGAGAGGCAGATTTACTCGTGGCAGAGGCGGCTTTTGCGGCTGAAGTGGCTCATGTCCAGTTCAGATCTGCTCATACTCTCATCGATTAGGTCATACGGAGGACACATGGTACTCAAAGCATGGATTCCTGCCATCAGCTCGAGCCACTGAATAGAGTCAGATTGCTCCAGATCGTACCGATCATTGCGACGATGATTTTGTTGCTCAACCGCATGAGATCATGCCTCCAGTTGCTGAATCTGCAAGCACCCGTCCACCAGATACCGGTGCCTCTGCATCCACGAACACATCTGGTATTATACATGCTTTCACCAGTCGCTCCAGATCGGATCATCATCTATGTGGAGATAGACTACAGTTTGGCACATATAGTCCAGTGCAACATGGTCGATCAATGATCATTGCTGATGGGACTCAGCCCCCCATTACTGGAGGGGGGGAGATTCATCTAACCCCCTCAATACACCTACAGAATGTTCTTCATGCGCCGGCTTTCTCTATGAATTTATTTCCCATTAGCCAGATTATGAAAGATTTACATAGTCGTGCAATATTTGAACCTAGTTCTCTTGTTTTTCATGATTTACTCACGTGCAGGGTGATTGGATGTGGTCGTGAACATGGAGGGCTATATCGTTTGTTTCAGTCTCCATATGTTGGTGCCACATCTCTTTCTACAGGATCCGTTTCTCCCTATACATGGCATCTCAGATTTGGTCATCTACCTCTGCAGGAAATTTGTCGTCTTATTCCTGGAGTTCCTATTAAGTCTATTTCAATTATGAGTCATGTGAACTCAGAAAGCATCACAGGTCTAGTTTTCTGAGCCGTCAGAGTCGTAGTAGTCATGGTATGTTTGATTTAGTTCACCTTGATATGTGGGGTCCAAGTCGTGTACTTGATCATCAAGGGCACATGTACTATCTCAAGGTTGTAGAAAGCGGTAGTCAGTACTCGGTCGGCGGGGTCACCGACTAAGGATTAATCGGCAGTCGGGCGATTAATTGGATTTAGTCGGCCATTAGTTGGTTTTGATTTTTTTTAATTATTTTAAATATATAAATCATTTTTATACATAGATTTGTACATTTTCTATACTTTCATAATGAAATAAAAGAAGTAATTGACTTTACATATAACATTATTGCATATTAGAACAAGTTTGCTTATGTATTAACATAGATTTATATATTTTCTATACTTACATAATGATAGAAAAGAAGTAATTGACTTTAAATATAACATTAAGCATATTAGAATAAGTTTGCTTTTAAAAAAAAGCAAAAAACAAAAAAATATAAAAGCTTGTTGTAAAAGTCGGCCGATTGGTATGTTATTAAGCATATTATTTGCTCTTTGTTAGTTGAAGTGACCAGATTGGTATGTTTATGTAGAATGTGGACTTAATGTTGAACGCCATGATGGTCATTGATTGGTGTGTTATGATTGCATGACTTCTTGTCTTCCAAATATTTCTTTATGAATTTCTGCAACTTTTCTTGTAGTTAAACCCCGTGGTTCAACCCCCGTTCCTGGTAACGACAATGACGATGAAACAACCGGGCTGGCTGCCATAACTTGACGTTTCATGTTTCCCGGCTCAATGCAATTTTATTGGATTAATTTATGCACATAGAGAAGTTGAGTATGAAATCCGAGGCGACACATGCTATAGAGCCAAGTTCTGGAACGCTGGTATATTGTTTGTGATTTCTTTTTGTATTCTGTATGAAGTGAAGCGGCCAAAACTATTTATATTACATTTGTGTGTCCGGTATGACAGCAACTTGTCAACATGTGTGTTATCTGCTGCTTATAGTTTTCTAAACTGTTTGTAAATTGGTTCTTGTACAGTTCACTATCACAACCTAAAATGACAGATAGAATGCCCATTTCTCCAAGTAAATGGAATTTTGTTCTCCAAATAATTAGACGGATTATTTCATTTTCCTTTCATTGAGGGTGTCTGCTGTTGAAGTTGGTGTTTTCATCATGAAATTGTTTTGTTTTTTTATTTAAATCGCTTACTGTTTTCTTTCACTGGTTATCAGAGGTCATGTTCTGATGTCTATATTTTTGAGTAATCATGCATGATGTGGTCTTGCATCCTTTTTACCTGCCTCTAGTCAAGTTGATGTTAACTGTTCATGCCACAAAATTTACAAGTTAATTGCTTTTTATTTTCAGTCGTGTAAACATAGCGTTGGATTATGCACAAGGAGGGATTGGATTTTGGTACGCAGAAACATTCTATATATTCGTAAAAATGATAAGATTGACATCGTTGATACAATCAACGTTATTTAAGTTTTTCGTGGATAGTGATTGATTGGTTATATATCCTTCCTTGCTATTGCTGTCGTAAAATCTTTAATGGAATGTCACGTATGCTATGAGAATAAAAGTATCAATGGTATACTGTCAATCAAATATTTTCTCTGAAATTTTTTTATATCCATCATATTTTCATGAAAATCTATGGAAAGGGTTTCGATGCCCTACATTATTGATATTATTATATTCAGATCAAAATCTGAATCTTCAAGCCGTTACCCATGTCTTTATTTGTTTTCGATTTTTCTTCCACATTTTATATCCATATTCGATCGGAACAATAGTTTTAACGTTCGAATACCGATATGAATATGCGGTAATTCTTCGGATATATCTGTATCTATTTTAGGTACAACTCATTTATTGCCCGTTGTCGATTATCATCCCACGCAGCTATTGATGTTGGGTATGTTGATGGCAAGCATTATTATAAATTTATAATGGAACATGGACTCCATAATTCGGCATTTTCCAATTCTGAAGAGACAAGGCAACGAGATGAGATAAATGCGGGGCTTGTGTCATGCGATAGTTACTGTATTTATGATGTGGTTTGGCCTTTGCTTTTTTGGGGTCCGCTTTATTATGTACCATCCCGCGAGTTGCGGTTCCCCTTTTCCTATTACCAGGTGATTTAAAAGTGTTTAGTAAATCAAACTTATAATGCAGAAGAGATGTGCCGTATTCGATAGTGGAAAGGATTACCCGAGAGGTGGAGTCATCTCTACGAAGAAATATGAGGAAAATATTACCCGAAGCATGCAACTGTCACTAATGTTGGAAATAAGTGATAGGTCATATCGCAACGAGGATGTTGCGAATATAATGAGGTAAGTTGTAACACCCTAATCCCCAAACATAATCTCGCATCTAAAACTCATGAAGTGCAGGTGTGGTTATAAGTGGTTGGGAACACTACTTGACAACTTGAGCTTAATCATTACGAGTGGTTGTCAATGGGTCCATTCAAGTTTGAACCCAACAAGTTGTCAGGGACGTTTTACTCGATAATGGACTAGTGACCTAAACCTGAGACGTTACACTGTGTGATGTCAATCTGGGTTTACCCATTGGGTACCCGATCCAAACCTGCCCCATTTAAGGACCCGAAACCCGTCCCATTTACTTTTGGACGGGTTTGGGTTTTGAATTGACTACCCATGCGGGTATGGGTATGGGTTTGGGATTGCCTTGTGGGTACCCGAACCCGAACCCGCCCCAAACCCGAATAAAAAATATATAAAAAGATAGATGTGTGTGTTGCATTTTAATTAAAGTAGCCCCAAATCCATTTCATATCTAATAAATAAAAATTATCAACACAAAAGAGTTAAACACTTAACATATATAAACCTTTAATATTATCTATATATTGCACATTTTTATTACACGATCTCACTCCATTTCATCTATATGTGAAAATCTTGTATACATTTATAAACAACTTAAGATTTACCATGTCGAAGATATGGGTACCCATTGGGTACATGGGTATCCGACGGGTATATGGGTACCCACTAGAAATTACCCATTTAATAAATGGGTGGGTATGGGTAGTGATATTATAAATGGGTATGGGTTTGGGAACAGTAATACCCGCCCCAAACCCGACCCGCTGACATCCCTAGTTACACAAAGGGCTCGATGACCGTCATTAGTCACGAGTTGTATGCATTTTAGGGGGGAGAGAAAAATGAGTTCTCTCTGGATTATAAAACCCAAACAGAGCCTATCGGTTCAACTGGTTAAAGAAATGGAGAGAAAATAGCAATCAATCGGTTTTAATTTACTTAAAAATAGAAGGGCAAATTACAATTTGGGTCCCTATTTATGGGTCCGATCCCATAATGGGTCCTGATCTTTAAATTGTAACGATTCGGGTCCCAGGGCCATTTAGGAAATGAAAATTTTGGGGTTCATGACGAATATGCCCTTGTCGGGAAGGGAATTGGGGTTGGGTTCCAACTTTTAAACAAGGGCGTCATCAGCCGCAAAAAGTTCATATTAACGGCCCTGGGATCCGAATCGTTACAATATAAAGATGAGAACCCATTCTGAGATCGGATCCATAGATGGAGACCCAAATTATAATTTACCAAAAAATGAAAGCAATCAAAGTCGGTCGAACACCGACCCCATGAACTAACCGAAACAAATAACATGTTTGACCATTGATTTTTTTGATAAAAGTATGCTTTCTAATTACTAAATATAATGTAAATTCATATGCTAATATTTTTATATAGCCTGCTGGAGCGAATCTAGGGTTCACTTTATTGAGACTTTTATATTTCTTTTGAGTATCATTAGTAGGAGGGTATGACTTTTTAAGGGCTCCATATCGTTGACCTGCGAAAGTCATCTTTTTGGGACTAATTAATCGAAGCATCAAGACCCTCTGCCTTTGCCTGATCATGATTTTCGGATCTTAAAGAAGGAAAATCAACATCCTCTATGCTTCTTCCTCGGCATGGGGAACATAGTTAAGAACTCTTTTTCAAGTG
This sequence comes from Ottelia alismoides, assembly GCA_037367405.1. Taxonomy (NCBI): domain Eukaryota; kingdom Viridiplantae; phylum Streptophyta; class Magnoliopsida; order Alismatales; family Hydrocharitaceae; genus Ottelia; species Ottelia alismoides. The sequence continues at coordinate 748,757 of JAZKJV010010469.1, forward strand.
GGAGGGAAAAGGAGGTCGGGTCTTCTTCATGTTTCCATCAGCTCAAGTCTTATTCTCCTTCTAAGTTTATATAAAAAATTCCAATGATTTCATCCCTCTGAATTAAGAGCACGTGTGTCGATAATCTAACATTACCCTTTTCTTTCCTCACTCGTGAGTATCGCCACTCCCTTCCTCCATCACAAGCACCATCTCTCTCATCCTCCTTCACAAGCATCGTCTATCCCTTCCTATCTTGTGCATGTTGTATCTCCTTCTGACAATAACAAATGATACCTCCACGTCAAGGAGAAGTAGTCATCGTCAGATTAAGAGAAGCAATGAGTTAGCAACCATTGTTCTAAATTAGAGTTTTAATACTTATTCTAAAACTGTTAATTTTAGACTTAACAGTTTAAAGGAATTTACGAAATACATTTAAATATATTTAAACGAGAATGTGGGAAAAGGTTTTGTTGTTGTTTATTGAATTTACAAAATACATTTAAATATATGATATACTAAAATTCGAATTTATTTCTATGAAATACCGATTTGATTTGGTTAGTCCGTACGAACCAAACTAATTATCTAATGCTTCGTTTTTTTTTCTAATTTATATGAATGGATGACGTAATCTCATATTCGATTGGTACTGTCTTACTGGTTCGATCATGAAAATCAACAACTACAACTGATACTTGTTCGATTTAGTTTTTTAAAAGTTACTAAAGGACTGTTACTTGCTTACTAAACACAATACATCATATATTTAATCTTATTTGATATAATATTGTATTGGAAGTTTTTTACCATTGATCTCCATTTTCCATTCACATTCCATTGCCATTCAGATATGGATATCTATATGGGAAAATGGGGCTGCCCCCTCGGGGGAGCCAACATGGCTGCCCCCATCCCATTTTTCGTAAAATTTTTTTATTTTTTTGGAAAAATATCATCATATATATTCATCCATATATCACTATATATGTCATTCGAATTTTGTCAGAAACAGAGACTTCTACGGCCTCCATCCAAACCTCATTTTTTTAATGGTCGCGGGATTTTTTAAATCGACCATGTCTGGATGGAGGTCGTAGGAGTCTCTGTTTCTGACAAAATTCGAATGAGATATAGGAGGGATATATGGATGAATATAGATGGTGATATTTTTCAAAAATATAATAATAAATTGCCAAAAAAATGGGACGGAGCACGCATGTTGGCTGCCCCCACCGGGCAGCCCCATCAATCCCTATCTATATTCGGTATTTTTTTCTTAACACAATAGTACACGGATGTGCTAATTTTAATATATATAAACAAATTTAACATTTATAAAGCTGACTGTCAAATAACAGGAGCATACTAACAAAAGTTCCAACATTAACTAGAGTTTACTTTATCCACATTGAGAAGTGGTGACATAATTAATTAATATAAATTAAATTCCTCTCTGATATGCATTTAAATCCCCAAACTTTTTTGGATCAAATTTTCGCTTATTAAGGCATTCCTCACAATAAGCAAACAAACCGTTATAGATTTTCCCTTGGAAAGATAATTAAATGCAGTTGAATATATTAATTAATTCTATTAATTGTATCCAACACCAAACGGTGTTTCCCCTTCCTTCAACCCTAACTTACTATCTAATACGCGCACCTTAGCCATAATCATAGGGATTTTACGTGGACTAAATATTATAAAAGACCCTCATAATTTACATAAGTACTTGCATGGCCCTGTAAATATTACTTTGCTTACACATGTCCCTCTGCTAGTTTCATTACACCTACAAAAGTATCCAAAAGAGTGAGACAATGAGCATCAAAGGGTTAATATCACGTTTTTATTTCTGCATTATATTATTCGAAATTTGTCAAATTAGACAAAATATGTGTTAAAAAGAATTATAATATAGGGGCCGACGTGCAATTATAAAGATAATAAGTAGGGATGTCAATCTGGGTTTACCCATTCGGTACCCGACCCAAACCCGCCCCATTTAAGGACCCGAAACCCGTCCCATTTACTTTTGGACGGGTTTGGGTTTTGAATTGACTACCCATACGATTATGGGTATGGGTTTGGGATTGCCTTGTGGGTACCCGAACCCGAACCCGCCCCAAACCCGAATAAAAAATATATAAAAAGATAGATGTGTGTGTTGCATTTTAATTAAAGTAGCCCCAAATCCATTTCATATCTAATAAATAAAAATTATCAACACAAAAGAGTTAAACACTTAACATATATAAACCTTTAATATTATCTATATATTGCACATTTTTATTACACGATCTCACTCCATTTCATCTATATGTGAAAATCTTGTATACATTTATAAACAACTTAAGATTTACCATGTCGAAGATATGGGTACCCATTGGGTACATGGGTATCCGACGGGTATATGGGTACCCACTAGAAATTACCCATTTAATAAATGGGTGGGTATGGGTAGTGATATTATAAATGGGTATGGGTTTGGGAATAGTAATACCCGCCCCAAACCCGACCCGCTGACATCCCTAATAATAAGGATGAATCGCCATGACGAAAATAACCCCGTTTAATCGTTAGTACATCAATGGGTTTTTCTGGTCAAGAACACCAAACTTCTTAGCATTGCAAAATTCAAAGGACATTTGTAAATTGCTTAAACGTTTAGAGGTGCACACGTAAATTATGAAAAAAATACACGAGTAATTATATGACGTTAGATATGTGCGAGGGATCATATGATCGGATTATTTAGATGGGATTGGATTAATATTTTTTTAATCCGAATGTCGGGTGACACGAAGATGAGAGCATACTATTCCACAAGAACGTGTAAATATAAAACAATACTATCTAATCTGATCCACTCTGTAGCGTTGAGTGGAACTGGACTTGAAAGTTCAATAAATTGGATTTAAAGGATTGAAAAGCAAAAATCAGATTCAATCCAATTCATACACAATTTGTGAGGGAGGATATGTGCCATGGCAACTATAAATATGTGCCAAACCACATGAGTATGAGAGACAAATCATTTGGGAGATGGAGACTAAGGTGATCATCGTTGGGGCTGGCCCGACGGGCATCGCCGTCGCGGCGTGCCTCAACCTTGCCTCCGTTGCGAACGTAGTCCTCGAGCGCGACGATTGCTTGTCGCCGTTGTGGCGCAAACGCACATACGACCGTCTCCACCTCCACCTTCACAAGGAGCTGTGCCAGCTCCCCAACATGCCACACCCCCCGTCCACGCCTTCCTTCATCCCCAAGGACCAGTTCATCCAGTACATGGACGACTACGCCTCGCGCTTCGCGGTCCACCCCTTATACCACCGTGAGGTAGTGTCGGCATCCTACGATGCCGGCGCCTCACGGTGGAGAGTAAAGGCGAGGAACATGGGATCTTGGGACAAGGAGGAGTACGTGAGCCGCTTCCTAGTCGTGGCTAGCGGCGAGAACGACGTCGCGTTCGTTCCGGAAATCCCCGGGATCGATACGTTCCCCGGGAAGAAGTTGCACTCCAGCCTCTACCGTGCCCCCGATGAGTACCGCGGAAAGGACGTGCTCGTCGTCGGCGCGGGGAACTCCGGGATGGAGATCGCCTGCGATCTCAGCGAGCACGGCGCTAGGAGAGTCGCCATTGTCATAAGGAGCCCGGTTCGTATAGTCTTATCCATGTTTTAAATACTCCAATCGTTAATTTAGCTTTAACTTTCAATTATGGGTTGCTATTTGTTCGAATCGGGATTAATTGGTTGCAGGTCCACATAGTGTCGAAGGAGATTTGGAGAACCGGGATAGCGCTATCCCGGTTCTTGTCGTTAAGGTGGGTGGACGCGGCTGTGCTTCTTCTGTGCTACCTGAGGTTTGGGGACATGAGCTCCTACGGGATACGAAGGCCGAAGAGGGGGCCATTTTACCTAAAGGCCCACACTCCTGTTTATCCTGTGGTCGATGTTGGCACCGCTGCCAGGATCAAATCTGGTGATATTGAGGTACTATCCTTGACATTTACCCATTCTATTCTCCGATCAGAGTTTTCTTATTGTAATTATGCACGAAACCCTTGTAGAAGTAGGATTCCATTTTCGATCCTTGGTGTACTTCTATCCTATCGCTGAAGATAATCTTTGGTTATTTTGTACGCGACAACTCTATCTGTTCATGTTCGCACCATGATCCTTAGCATTAAGAATTTTTACATAAAGGGTTGCGCATGACTTAACAACCAAACCGTAGGGCTTTAATTTAATATAAACACCAAGCAGTAGGACTTTAATGCAATTATATTATATTTCTAAAAGTCGGATAGGTAGATGGAGTTAAAGGAGCAGCAGAAGATGGCATTGGAGTACAGACAGGAGAAGATAGCAATATGGTATTGGTTAAGAATTGATTCTGACGGTGTTCAAATGATTTAAACGTTATCTCCCAACTTGACATTATTTTGGCCCACACCGACACCCACTCTCTTGTAAGTTACTCCAACTTGTCAATACAATTCCCTTAAGGCATGAAATGCGTGCTTCATTTTTTACAATTTTACATTTTACATTCTGAATTTTTCTAATAATACTTATGACTTTTTATTTTGCCAGTATATATTGGTTACAAAATGCTCTTCTGCTACAACGGAAGGGAAAATATATAAAGAGACGAATGTAATTACAAAAAGATCAGTACCCCGATTATTATAGATTAAAATCGGAAGGGAACGAGTGCGGCAATCATACAGTCCTAACTTCGTGGGCTATACTCATTTGAGCTTCTTTGGGTGTAACTTTTGCAAATTTCCCAAACATATTACTGTGAATAATTTATAACTTGATTTCTGAGAGTTTGATTTAGTCCTGTTGATGTTAATAATACACTGGAAGGTACTGGGAGCTGTAGAGAGCATATGCAAAGACAAGGTGATATTTGAGGATGGGACGCAACACTGCTTCGACGCCATCGTCTTCGCCACCGGTTACAGAAGCTGTCTCAGGAATTGGCTCAAGGTATATATCATTTCATTTAATCATCGTGGAAATAGAGACTTTAATTTATGACATTTTAAGCATCAAAAGAATCCTTTGACAATGGTAAGGTAGTCAAAGAAACGACGTGTTCGTTGGCTCTACTTCGGCAAAAAAATTTTGTTGCACATAATGTCTAACGAACCAGTGAGTGATGAAAGCATCTGATCTCACTTGGTGACAACCATGGACGTAGGATGATGGTGATGATCTGATCGGAGAAGATGGGATGGCGAAGCACAAGTACCCCGACCACTGGAAGGGGAGGAATGGGCTCTACTGCGCAGGTCTTGCGAGGAGGGGCCTCTACGGGTCCTCGGAAGATGCGCAGAGCATAGCTGCCGATATCCTCGCCATCCTCAAGGATACTTAGAAGAAGATATCCATCGCTATTCTGGCTGTGCATATTGATTCGCGACCTTCTGTGGGAATCTTATATTGATGATGACGATGCGGATCATAGGCGCATTTGATCGCAGTTAGTGTTGGCTCGTGTTTGGATTATCTTAATGTAAACATACGAAGTGGAATATTTTCCGAATAATATATTGGAACAAATGGTTTCCCCATACGAAGTGGAATATTTTCCGAATAATATATTGGAATAAATGGTTTCCCCATTACCGGTGCAGAATAATTCACTGCGTGTTGACCGCCGCAACTGTTTACTCACGTGATGTTGCGATGGGTGTTTGCGGCGGATAAAGGATTTTTTTTAAATAATTATTAAAATATTCAGATTTAATTAGATAGAAACAGGTTTAGAAATTTTAAAAAATAGTATCTATCGACACCTGAGGTATTGATTTGAGGCACCATGCACATGTGTTGATTTACGATATTCGGCTATTTTGCATTATATATTTTGAGGATTTTTACACTTACTCTGCTTTCAAGTTTTTTCAATAACATCATATCCATAACTTTTTTTTACAGTTACATATGTGTCATTGCACTTTTAAGGAAGTCATGGTAGTGATCTTTTACTTATTCGTCGTAATATTCTCTAGCCATATCCACCGTACTATTCTCGAAAAAATTGGGGGTATAAATGTTCATCGGACGCGAAATCATCGAGTTGAACTACTCCCAAACTCGTTCAAGTATGTTTTATTAGGTGCAAACAGAACCTTATCCATCGTAGTATTCTCTAGCCTCACATTTGACATTCATGTAAGTTGAAAGAAAACCAAGGTGCTATGGATTAGACCATTGCAACCCAAGGGCATTAGTCCCTCTCATTCAGACAATACTCTTACACCCATAGTTCAGAATGGATGCTATGCATATTCCAAAAGATGATATACCTATGGATTAAATTGCATTTTTATAAATTCTTAATAATTCTCAGAATGATGCGAATTCCTGTGGAAATGTCATGGTATTATCCGATGGATGCATTTTTTTATCCAAAATGAGTACTAAAATTTCGAACGACATCTAATAAAGATCTCTATAATTTATAATGTAAATAATCAATAAAAAATAAATATCAAGACATTGATCATGCCATATTCATAAACTCAACATTCCACATTATAACATCTAACCACTTAAAATAAAGCTGATATTATATTAAAATCATTGAAGTTTTATAAAATTTCAAGAAATTATAGAAAATAGTTTACAATATTGGATGGTATCCATTTCCTGAAATTCCTCCTAAGCCTCCTCCTCCTTCTCCTTCACCTCCTTTGTCGTTTCCTTTGCCATTGTCTCCCATCATCTTATGACTATCTTGTGCGTTGTTCTTTTTGTCTTCTTCTTGATATTCCATTTTGAATGCATTGGTGTATGCTCGAGAGGATGTGACTTAGCTGAGGACTTCCTTGGAGGTTCAACTGGTTGAGTAACTTGATCTCTTGTACTTCTCACACTTGTTGACTGTCGTGGTGGATCTGACTATGTAGGCTCATTGATTCTTACTCCTACTGGTGATCTGTGAGGCAGCTCTAGAGGCTGTTGCGGTATTATCATGAGAATTACCAAAGAATTGTCACTCGAATTCGGTTGTCTCAGTTTGACGATGAAGGATATGAAAAGATCCTTAAGCACATCATGGAAGCGTGAAGATCACATCATATGCAATCGAAGTGACTATTCACACTAGTTGCTCGGTGCAACGGAATTTAAAATTTTAAAGCGATGAAACCACATGATCCAAGAACAATTGCAACAGAATTTAAAATATTTAAAGCGATGAAACCACATGATCCAAGAACAATTCTTGGATCGTTTCATCTAACGACAAGTAAGATGTAGAAATACCTCTTGAAGTGTGGTTGTGATCGTGTCTCTAAAGTAAGAGACCTCCTGTCTCAAGTCCGATCCGATGAATGAGATGCTTGCGAGCGCATTGATGAAACACGTGCTCCTCGCAATCCAAATTGACGATCCAAGCGACCAATCTCCTGATCTTGTCACGTGAGATCCGATGTCTTCTTTATGAGCAAGGTGCACAGAAGAAGACGGAGATCCACGAGCGGTCGAAGCGATAGCATGACGGTGTGGTGACGACTGCGATTCTCTGTAGGGCACAAATTGGATGACCACTTAGAGAGAGAGAGAGAGAGATGGGGCATGTAATATGAGAAGGAGAGAGATGCTATTCAATATTGTATGTAAAATGAAGAGTTAGGGTTACCTCTTCTTTTATAATATTTTGAGAGTCCATGGATCACAATCCATAAACAACACAAAATCAATGGTTGAGATTGATTTGTGTTTCTTTCGATGACCATAATTTTATTATAAAAATATAATAATAATTAATTAAATTAAATATATATTGAATACTAATCATATAAACTAATTTCAATTAAATCAATCTACTTTGGAGAAATAGGAAGGAGGCAAGCCTCCTTCCATAAGGGGGGTGGTCGGCTATCAATTCCAATTAGGACTTGTGGTCGTCCACCTTCTCCTTTAAGGAAGGTGGCTTTCTCTTCCTATTACATGCGATTACATTATTCCATGATTTTCTACAAAATTTACAACAACATTTGTTGTAAATTATTTCACAAAAAATAATTCCAAATTATTTTGGTGAAATATCAATCTTGCCATTGGAAATTTATGAATCACATTCACAATCCAAAATAATATGTAAATTACATTTTCAATTAAATGTCCAATGTGAATCCAATTCACATCAACATTTAAATTATAAATGTTATTTACAAATAGCTCTCTCTAATATATTATAAATGGGATATTTACACCCATAACCATGACTAATTTAGTAGTTACCTCAGGAATCCTCGATAATCATGAATTACATCCAGAACCCCGAATAATGCTTAACCATTACATGGCATAACCATGTGTCAAGTTCCATCTTAATTCTCCGTTAACTCTGACAGAAAAAGTCATATGTTGACATTGCCCTTTCGAAACACATCATATTTATAACATGATGCCATTCTGGAGATCAAACAAAATGAAACCCCAAGCCTCCCGCTCGCCCGCAAGGCCTCCGGTCGGAGCTTCCCCTGCGTGCACCTCTGCCCGCAAGCTCCCCCCCCATCCCGTCGCTCGCCCGTAAGCTCCAACACCCCCCCGCCACCACCCTGCAGCCCCACCCCCTGCCCCTGCACGTGCCTCCTCCCTGCAGCCCTCCTCCCTCTCGCCGCTCACCCACAAGCTCTAGTACCCCCCTGCCTCGCCTGCAAGCTCCAACCCTCTCCCATCCCGACGCTCACCTACAAGCTCCTCCCCATCCCCCCACCCCTTGCCCCACGCATGCCTCCGTAGCTCCTCCTCCCTCCCGCCGCTCGCCCGCAAGCTCCAGGACCCCCCGGAAAGCTCCAGTGGTTCGGCTCCCTGCCCGTCACTCTAGGCCAAGCCCCATGTCAGATCTCTCCCCTACGCGCACCTCCACCCATCTACCTCGTCGCTGCCTACCGCCTTCCGTGAAAGACCCCACCGCCTGCTGAAAGCTTCAGGATCGAACCCACCTCCTCCTCTCCTTCCTTTCTTTTTTTTGATTAATATCAACCATTAGATCACGGATTGGGTTAGATTAACTCAGCCATCTAGTTGAGTTAATGAACTAAAGTAACAAAAGATTATGGGTGTAAAACGAAGCAGTAATTCATGGTCTTGGGTGTAATTCGTGATTATCGAGGGTTCTTAGGGTAATTACAATTACTCAAGGTTATGGGTATAAATATCCCATTATAAATCACATTTGTAATATATATGAATAATATGAATAGTGTTATCAACATTATTTATATCCATAGTAATCAAATCACATTTAATAATATTGGATCATCATTCTCATGCATTTAAATAATATGAATCACATTCACATTATTTATGATAATTAAATCACATTTAATTATCTTTTTCTCAATGCATGGTTACATATTTATCAATGGAATTATTCTTGAACTCTTTCAAATATAATATGTTGTCTCCGCAGATACTTGGAGATAATGACATGGTACGTTTCACGTATAATGACTTGGATATTGAGATCACATCTCAAATCAGATCTCGGGGACCTCTCATAGATGATTGGTTAAATCAAAATCATAGATCTAATCTTCTCATTGCATCTGAATCACATTCAGATCACTATCCATCATTTGGACTAAGAATAGATCACTTCTCTACTGAGAGGAGTCACTAAAATCCAAAACTGTTTCATCACTCCCTCATAATGGAAGTGTCATAGTTATACAATTATTTATAATCACATCATCCTCATGTATTCCTAATACATGCACATCCTGCATACTGGAAGACCTAGAAGAAACCCGAACATATAGATCAATTTACACTGTCATCTTCAATATTTTATCATTAAGTTTCTCATTTGACCATTGGAAGTTGGTATTGATCATATATTTTCCAAAAGCATATATCATACCTAAAAATTCTTACCATGCTTTCAAAGTAAGGCGGACATGCATGGAATTTGATCGGTCCCAGTACCTCATAAGTGAGCTCATGTCTTTCGATACTCAAGTGAACTTGTATGATCCCTTTAAGAGATCGTATTACTTGTATACCCTTGTATGCACACCAACTCGCTGGTGTATAGACCTTGATTAGGCCATCAACCTATCAGTCTGCCAAATATACATAATTAGACATATAATAATACATTTGTCTCCAGTCAGAGGATGCATGCCTATATCGTGACAGTATACGACATAGGACTTGGTTATCTTGATCTTGTTACGTCAACTCTTTGACCAAACTAATCTGACACCTCCGAATCTCTATTCCTATGTAGAGGACCTGCATCAAAAGGTCGGCTAGAAAACAACCAATAGAGAAGGATTTCCATCTCCTTCTCAGGCTGGAGATCATCTCTTAATAATCATTTGATGGTACTCGATGAGTCCCCAATCTAACTCTTTAGATATTCATCCAAGCACTAACCTCTATGATTCAACAATTGAATCAACATTTTTATGGTCATTAAGACAACCATGGTACATAATCCTAATTGTAATAAGGGACCTCATAGTGCATTCATTCATTTAATCTCAGATAGGGAGTGAAATAAACCAATAACTTTATTGATATATCAAACATATTGTAGGAATGGTTTGCCATTTGGCTCACATGGCAAATAGGAGAATCACGAAAAATATCTCAACTTGAAGACCTTCTGAATTGTATTGAGTTGGTAGTGTGATCTGAGGGGACCCAGCGTCAAATTGACTTGAAGGACCATCATATAACGATCCCACAAACTATGATTGACTCCAGCGTCAATATATTCTATAATCATGAAATAATAATGTTATATTAATCAAATATTTAAAAAAGTAAACATTTAATTGAATATAAGATAATTATATATAGAAATTATTGCAACTTGAAGTCCCAATAGGTTGTTGTTCTTGTGACATCCCTTATCTGCTAAATCCCTCATAATGCATAGCTAAAATATTTGAATTATATTCAATACCATAAAAGTAAATATTAAATTGAATTATTGAGATAATTATATATTTAAATTATTGCAACCTGAAGTTTCAAATGTTGGTTGTTGTTTCTCATATCTCTATCCGCTGAATCCCGCATAATTCATACCTAAAAAAGTAAAAAATAAATTGAATTATTGAGATCATCAGATAAGCAAATTATCAACTTGAAGTCTCAATTTGGTTATTATTGTTCAGATCCTTATTCTATTAATCTCTCAAAATGCATACCCAAAAGATTTACATTATACTCAATACCTAAAAAGGTAAAAACTAAATTGAATTATTGAGATCATCATATAAAGAATTATTGCAACCTTAGGTCTCAAAACTTGGTTGTTTTTATTGAGACTCCTTCATCTAATATCCCACATAACTCATACTTAAAGGGATTTGCATTATATAACTATAAAAATGAGTTAGACCAAAAGAGAACTAACTAAATCTAAACAAGTGATGAAACTTGATGTTCCTAGGTATGCAGCTCTTGTCGTGACATGTATGGCTAGTCATAGTGATGGAATGGATGCATCAAAGAGAACATGTTGATTGTGTCATCAAAATATGTAATTGTATCTTTGACTTTTACCTTCATAGTTGACAACAAATATGTTGATCATCTAATTTCATCTGGACTATTCCTTCCTTGCATACTTGCAGAACTATGAAAAAGTCATAAATTCTTAGCGTGCCTATCTTTAAACCTATGTTCAGCTCAGAGTACATGTGTGCTAAAGCAGCAACACCCCAAGTAAATTGAGCACATTCTTCCAATTCAAGTAAATGGAGCATGTACATAATTAAACAAATGAAACATTATTAATGAGTAGTAGTATATCGGTTGAGGACTTGATATTAAAGGTTGCATATGCTTACCTAAGAGGCATCATATCTCCATTGCTATCTGTGAGAACACTGCACCCAGTATGATAAAAATTTAGTGCCCTCACCCTACACGTTACTTCCTGCTTATCTTCAATATCTAGTAGTAGATAAGCATCTCCAAAGAAGGTCTCTCTTATCCATGATATCCTCACCTTATCACTCTTTATTCAAGTGGGAATAACACCTAACAAATTTAAACAAAGTGCCTCTCATCCCCCAGATGGAATATCCGGACTAGTAATAAGCAATCCATTGACCTTCAGCCCACTGATCAATCCCATATCTTGTAATGTAATAGTCGCATCACCAAATAGAAAATAAAAAAGTATGAGTCTCGTATTACTACCGATCCAATAAACTAGTCAATAATTAAAGGTCCATCTGTACCCTACCCATGTTAACTACGCATGGGAATCCTGATAGTTCAAGTAATCTCTCCATCACCGCACTCTTCTTCTAAAGAATTTCACTTAGCATTTCACTGTGTTCTACAAATCGAATCTATACAGAATTTACAACATAGAATTACGCTAATTTCTTGCATAAGAAGATATTATGTTAATAATAAAAATACTTCGACAAATTTAAATACTAACCGAACAGTTAGGATTTGAAGAACGATGCTCATTCGATATGTACAACACATATGCATCCACTGGACCTGATACTCTATCCATGTGTACCATCTATATTTAAAAAACATTATGTTTATAAATAAAAAATACTAAATTAAACAATATTTATAAATATATTGCTTATTAAATGGTGATAATGTTGTAATTAATGAAATATTAACTTACATGTCTCTTATCGTAAAATACAGTCCTTACTTTTTCCGTGGACAACCTGACTTGTTATGACTAGATTTCTTATAGATTTTACACAATTTCGACCTCACACATATTTCATCCATTTCATTTTGAATTCTTCTTTATACAGGGCACCTGGATTTCCTCTTTCTGATAATCAAAGGTAACATAATGATTTCTTCTTCTTCTCCCCAATAGCGTTGATCTGGGATCAGATGAAAGAAGAATCTGTATGCCTGACGATAATACTCGCTTGAATAATATTATTAGGTTGTAGTTATCTAAATGTGGCCGCGTGTCGGCGGCTACAACTATGACATGAGGGCTAATGAAGTGCTTCATTTGCATAAATCCATATGTGCAATCACTTTCCTCTCCATTTAAATTTATTTCATAGGCATAACCATCTCGATCTAACACTTGAAATTATGCTAGTGTAAATCTTCAGATGTGACATGATCTGGCTTCTCTAGTATTTGTATCAAGTAAGTCTTCATATTTATTGGTTAAATGTGTCGTTATTTCCTCTTATTCATCACGCCGATCGTTGAAATAACCATTGATTCTGAAAAATATTGTTAAAATCATTGATATAATGGGCAAACCACTGGCTCCACTCATGACTCCATTGAAACTTTCAGACAAATTTGTTGTCATGTGTCTGTATTGATGTCCGTTAAATTGACTTAATGTCCAGTAACTTTGATCACCATTACCTTGTGACACGATCCACCCGAAAGCATCCTTATCGAGAATGCTAATATATTGCATCATGCTATTGAACTTGTTTTCGCACGGCTCTTCTCCAACAACGTAAATCTATTTTGAATGGAGCAAGTCTTGTGCCCAACCCTATGCATATTTACACGCATGTGAGAAAGACAATGACATTGACTGAATCTCTCTTTAGATGGAAAATAAACCGTTGACATCATCCTTCAAATCTAAAAACTGATCACTAATAAAGCAGGTATCCCTCCGGTTGATGAATTGCCTCACCAAATTCAGAAACCATCAACATGCAAAAACTCATTCTTCTCAAAAATAGCAAATGCAAGTGGAATTAAATTATTATTCGCATCGATGGCGATGGCCACATACATATGGCCAGCATATCTCCCATACTAATGTGTTCCATAAATACTTAAAACAAATAGATAAAATCTAAATGCTCTGCAGCATGGACCAAATGAAACAAATAATCTCTTAAAATGTACCTTCATTGTTTTTTTACATTATTCTGTTTGAAACCATGTATAAGTTCTAGGATTGTATCATTCTAAAGCACAAATCCCATAAATAATATCGATTGCATGTCTCCTTGCATTCCAAGCTATCATGTAATTAATCTCTGTCCGCAACACATCTTTTATTTTATACATAATTGCATCATGGGCCATACTAACTTGTGCTCTAAACGGGGATAATATGTATTATGCTATAAATACCGATGTGCATTGGTGGTGTTTGAGTAAGAGCACATGGCACTTTTCTTTATACCCTGAAACATACCGGTTAGCATGGGATTTCCTATCAGATGCGTGCAAACTATATTCACAATCTTCATAAATACATACAACAGTCATGATTTGCTTGTTTGAGACTTTGGGTTTATATTGGACATGATTTTCCATACTCCATCTTTGAAGGTCATATTGCAAATACTTCTTAGACTTGCAGCTCCTAAACAACCAATAATAATCCAAAATCGTCGATAGGAGTACCTTGTCTCTACAAAGGTAGCATCTTCTGCCTCTATAATTTCATGGTCAAATACATGAGGCAATTTCTCCATAGATACTTCGACAACATCGTCATTATTAGCATAATAAGAATGACCCCTATCTTCATTGTCTAAGGCCAATGATAATGAACCATATTCGAAATCATGACATGTGTAAGTATTCACGTTTTCCTCGACAGATGAATCAGATTTAATTTCAATCATCACTATTTTCTTTAGATATTTGTGTCGACAAATCAATATCTTCGTTTAATTGTGAGGGTCCATCGATATTCTCAACCACAGAATCATTTGTTGGTTGGATTAAATTATATATTTATCAGTTTAAAATGATGAAAACATGATTATTACATAATTTAAATTTGATTATATTACCTCGATGATGATGACATATTTCCCTGAACAATAAGGGCAGCTTCTACGAAAAGGTGAATGAACCTGACTTTGTCGATTGTCCATCATCGCTAAAATGGATTCGTCATCATGAATTAGAACTGGATAGAGTGTGGATCCTTCATACAACTACCTACATGTAAATGTATGGATGTATCGATCGAGTGGAATACTGGTAGCTTTGTATACTCGATCCAACGGATCAAAATAAGTTATCTGACGTGGGAATATAACCATATGCTTTTGTCCCCCAATGTAGACTACATGATCATCTAACATACTCAACAATCCATCCTAATATAACAATATGGGAACATTGTTGGATGCTATATCTAAGGAATTAGATCTAGTTTAAGAGTAAAAGAACAATGATCAATACATTTTGACGGATGTGTGTACGTAACTATTTCTTATTTCTGTATATTTTGCTTAATCATAACACTTACATTCATGTGAATATTTAAATCCCACAATGATGAATATTTAATCTAATATGTAATTTACTTTATGAAATTAAAATTTATTTTTAAAAATACATAACTACTTTTATTTTTCGTATAGTTTCCTTAAAGATGACACTTACATTCATGTGATTATTTAAATCCCACAAAGATGAGAATTTAATCTAATATGTAATTCACTATATGAAATTGATATTTATTTTTAAAAATACCTAACTACGTTTAATTTTGTATATTTTTCTTAAAAATGACACTTACATTCATGCAAATTGTGATCAATTATATTCTATAAATTCTACTACTGAAACAAAAACACAAAAAGAAGCTGCGAATCTTTTTCTAAATATTAAGTGTTAAAATAAAAGTAAATTCCATACTACTCCTAATTATATTTATATTATTTTTTCTTTATCTCATTCACAGAGAGCAGATTAAATTCTGAATCTTTTTTGGTAACCAATCCGATTGTAATATCATAATAGGTAGAAATTGGATTAATTTGGCTATTCTATACTATACGAGACTCCATACCATAAGTCTAAGTGGCATAATTTTGTTTCCAGAAGAGAAGTGCTTTATCAATCCATTTCCATTTGTATTTTCGTAAATTCAAAATTGCAGGGAAAATTTTCTTTATTCTTATGTTCCGTCTTTCTTAATAGGTATGAAATCTATAAATATGGATAAGGTTGGCTAAAATTTCATGTGATTCAGTAAACATGATATATATTCCATCATTGCTAGATCGATCCATATGATTATGGTTCGACGAAGGATATTTAATTTGGGGCGTTTTGATTTAAGCTGGCACTAACATTCATGAAAAATAGTTAAATTACATAAAGAAGCGTACATAATCTAATATCTAATTTGATCTATGAAATTAATATTTATTTTTTATATTGTGTATTTGTTATTTGATCTATGATGTAATCTATATTTTTTAGCTAATAATTAATTGCATTCGTAAGAGGACAACTAATTTTAACATTAGAATATCTAAATCACACAAAAAAATTCCTATTCAAACATCAGCTTCTCATTTTTAATCTTAAATGACTATTAAAATTGAATCTACAATATTAATATATATTCTAAAAATTGTGTAATTATTTTTAATTTCAGTACATTTTGCTTCAAAATGACACTAATGATGAATCGCTTTATATCTTACTTAAGAATGATATATTGTAGTATAGGAAGGCAGAAAATGATCTATCAAAAATCATAATCTTTGAATGTTGTGGAGAATTTTTACTTGGTAAATCTATCAAGGTCGAACACAGGGACACGAGCTTCCTCATCCGTTTATCGAAAATAAATTATTAAAGTTGAGTAATTAACTATATTCAATTAGGTCTTCATTATGCAGACAAAAATGGACATCTCAACATGTGTAAAATGCATAAATAATATGATGCACGAATGAAGTAGATGATGCAAGACAATAAGGCACACATAACGATAATGTTTTTTTTGCAGAATATGGGTAATGCAAGAGAAATAGGATGCAATGAATCAACATGCAATTTTTATTTGGTTTTCTGCAAGATAGAAATGATGCAAATGTCATGAATATTCAAATACAAATATGCCCTAAAAATAGCCATATCAGTGGGCAACTAAAAAGGGAATCAATTTCAAAGATCCTTGTTGCATTATAATAGACCAACATTGAGCAAATGGAATATTAAATAAAAGAATATGAGACACCATGTGCAGCGACGGAGCCAGAACAATTTTGAGGAGGGGGCACGAGGTTTTAAAAAAAAGTCTATCAATTACAGTACAATCATATTCATTATATAACAATAATTGTTATGGACAAATTATATCTATAGTTTTCACACATATTTTTCATCAATTTTGAACTTATTCATTATATATTAATAATAAATTTTGAACTTATTTTTAAATCACCTATATTTTTTTATTCAATTTTACATAAATTGATATCATATATGTTCCACAATGTCAGGATTTTTTGTAAATGATATTTATATCTTTTTTTAAAAAGTAAGTTATATTCAAGTATTTAATTATTTTAAATTCAATATATAGATTTTGATTAATTACAACATAAACTACTCTTGTTCTGAATCTGTATCAACTCAAAAATATAAAAACCTAATTCTATATTTTTATCAATAACATGAAATATTAATATCTATGAAGAAAAATATGCCGATAAAGAATATACGTGCATTTGACCACTTTACTTGATAATAAATAGGACCAATGAATAATATATGAGACTTGACAATAAATGATTTTTTTAAATTTAATTTTTTTAGATTGTGAATTAAACCCCTTATTTGTATAAGTGATAATGAGATTGGATGAAAGATCGATTCATTCTATAGTTCAAATCTAAAAAAATAGATAGCCAATAAGATTAGGGTAGGGATCTATTATAATTTGATCAATTGAAGAAATTATCCAATATAGGTTGATTTGAGGTAAAATCTATTATTTTTTTGTAGGAATTTATGTTAAGAGACATATTATCTATTGGTAAAAAATATTGAACTTTTTCTAAAAAAATGAGGGGCATGTAGGAGTTTTACCCTCAAAAAATCCAAATGGGGTATTATAATTATGAAATATTATGACTATTTTTACCTTAAAAATCTATAGGAAAAAAATTACATATACATATATTATGTAGTTCCAAAATTAAAGGGGGACACTTGCCCCTCCTTGCCCCCCCTTAAATCCGTCCTTGACCATGTGCTTTAGAATTCAGCCTTATTAATTAAGTGCCGAATTAGGAAATATCTATGCTATTAAATAGATAATGAAACAAGAAGAACAATGAAATTGAAATCAACTGAAATGAAGTTCATATGCTCAAAATATTCAATAAAGAGTGCAAGAGCATAAGTGCAATAAAAACTATAGAAATAAAAAGATAACTATGCATATAGCCCCTGGGTGGGGCATTTATGCAATACGGGAAAGCTAGTGGGGGTCCTCTACAATTTACCCAGGCACGATTTGTGAAACATGCATGCCTGGATGGGGACCTAATTGCAAATTCAGAGAGGTCACGGGGGTGAACTGCAATATGCGGTCTCGCATGTGCTCTGACTCACATGGGCCTGGCTCGGTGCAGATGAGGGTCGGATGCAGGTTTGGAGGCCATGTGGCATGGCCTCCATGTTATGAAGTAGACTCGGTTCCGTCGAGACAAGAGGTTCGTGGCTGGGGCTTGGGAGCCCTTTGGGCCATCCGATCCAGATGATCGGACGGTGATTGTAGCTTGAGCCATTTGTCCTCCGTTGTCGTCATGAGGTGATGATGACTGTGCTCCATCGACTACTCCATAGCTCAGTTGGGGCCTAGTTGTCCAACTGAATATCAGATCACCTCTGCGAGGTGACCATGAAGATCATTCGAGCTCTAGAAAGTAGCAAGAGGTCTCAGATCAGCGAGGCGACGGAAGGTAGCTGGAGGAGGTGCTTGATGAATCATACCTATTTGACATGTTATTTATTTTTTATCTGATTTGTGTAAAAATGATTTGAAAACTTTTATATACCTGTTTGACATGGTTTTAAAAAATATTTTACTTTTTTGTGAAAATGCGATTTTACTTGTTTTGAAAATCTTAATAAAATAGTAGGAAACCCTATAGTTATGTGACATGATTTGTAAAAAAATTTCAATATTATTTTCAATCTTTAAGGGAGTAAATGGAATTAACTTGTAAATAGATGCTAACACTTGTATCTTTTCAGTTTCCACCTTGTATCTTGAGTATCTTAGAGGGTAAATGTTCATTGAACCATCATGTTTTACTGTTTATAAGGTTGTCTATCCTTTGATTGGTCACACACATGGAAGAGAGTCTAGATCTAAACTCTATATTTTGAAAGATCAAATTGATAAAGAGTTCTTTGAGAAGAGTGATGACGCTTGAGGAAGATAACATTTTACTAGAGGAGTTAGATATGTAGGAGCATGTTCCTATCTTTGAGAATGTTCAGTCAGCTGAGTGTCAATTTATTTGTAAGTTAGGTAATCCTCTTGTGTCTAGTTTTTCTCTCTTAAAGAAAACTCATAGGTCTGTTGCAGAAGCCATGGGTTAGATATGTCTTCTTTCTATTTTAGAGAAATTTAGATCTTCCTATGTTGATACGGACATTATATTTGAGGAAGAATGGAATCATTCTAGACGATTCATTATCCAAGTTAATGAAGATCTCTCTTATTCAAATTCAGAGATTTAATCTATGAGGAAAAAGCAAGTGAAGCACAAGGCAACCTGTGATTTCAAACCTTGAAAATTCAAATCAGATTGTTGTTATTGAGGAACTGAAATAAGTTGTGTTTAGGTATCCATGTATCGGTCGTGTTCAAGTCTGTTGTGTTTTGTCTTAAGGGTACCTTTTTTGTTATATTCAATAAAAATTCTTCAAGTAACTTCTAACTTCTTAATTTGCTATCTTTTTGATTTGGTACCTTTCCCTGACATTTTCACTATGCACTCGAGACTTGAGATAGTCTTTAACACTTGGTTTAAAAAGTCCAGAGACTTAAAGTGAACCAGTCTTAATCATTAGGGTATTGGACTTAAAAATTCACACTCTCCTAATTGGAAGATATATGTGCTATATTGCATGCTTAATCTCCCTTAAGATAATTTGACTATCACATCACATGCACAACTGCACTCATGATTGAGATGAGTCGAGGTATCACTTGAGGGGCTGGGATTTGAGGCTTGAATTTGGACTTGATCTAGATGATGCTCGAGGATGGGATAAAATTAATGATGGCTTCATGAAACCTGAGTCTCAGCATCTTAGACAATATGGGACATGGTTCTCATAATATCTCTTGACTTTGACCTAAAGTGCCAAGGTTTGATGACATAAAATTAATAAGTTGATCAGTGTACACCAATCCTTGGTAAATAGAGTGGATCAAGCCAAAAAGAAGGTAAGTTCCCTCACAAAAAATGGTGAATGAGAATAATGAAAAGCTCATTACATTACAAAGCTACATCATATGAGCTTACATTCAAGGTGTGCACCTCCTAACTTTTAAGTGTCCACTGGGACCAAGTCTTAGGCTTTTATGAGTCAGGATAGTACATCAAAAAGGGCTTTGCATCGTTAGTGCTACAAGTCTGGATGCAACTATATTAGATACTTTAAAAAGATGCACCCTGGTGTACTCCCAGGAAAACAAATACAAACAACTCAATCTCCTTTGATGGACATACTAATTAACATTTAAAATATACAAATGTGTTTAGTATTGGTGGCAGATGTGAGATTGCCTATGCTAAATTAAATGTCGTGGATTGGATAATTGTTCGCTTAAAATAATGTGTCTTTTCGTTGTAGGCGGGCAATCGGAATCGGTCAAGAGAATAACCACAATTATTTAGTCAAATTTTATCAATGCGGTTTATGTTTATTTTACTTGGGAAAGTCCCAAGGTTGAACACAAGGAGTCAAAGGAACAACCTAGAACGTTGTCTATCAAAGTTCGTACACAGTTTTTGAGACGGTCTCTTTTTTTAGAAAAAAACGCAATTAAGGACGCAAAATGCGACTTTGGCCTATTTTAGGGACTAAAATGTAAAGATCAATCAAACGATATCCGAAAAATATGAAACTTGTCCATGATGACAATTACGATGAAATGAATGCACTGTATTTTTTTTGGAATTTTAGGACGCAAGATGATTTTTTTATGAATTTTTAAATGCAAAAAAAGTAAATTTTAATATTTAATTATAATAAATATTAAACCTAATTATTTTCAAGAGATACAATTATCCAAGATCCATCACTGGGTAATCGATCTCAAAAAAATCCTAAACCTCAAAAATATGAGATTTAATACCCCTATTAAAAATTAAACATTAAAATGTGCAAAATGATTTTTACTAGACAAATCATGCATGCAAATGCAATTCTTTTTGGACATAATGTTAAACACAATTAATTCCACAATCCGAGATTTTTCGACAATTTTTAGAGCAACGTTTGATCAATGATGAATTTCAGAGCTCAAAATGGGCAAAGTATGCAACTTTCTACAAAACAATTAATTATTAATTAACCATAAGTAACAAAAATATCAGACGATGTAGAGAATTAATTGTAGAACAAAATGCCTATTTTTGAATAATAAAAATACGCAATGTAGCTGTCCAAAACAAAGGAGGAATACAGGGGTATTTTTGCAATATATAAATATAAAAATAAAATAAAATGCAAAAGGACTGATGTATAATTACCGAAAGCTTTGGGGGGTGTTTGGAAAACTTCCAAGAGGTCACGTGCCAAGCACGTGACCCTTGATTGGCGGGGACTTCTGCACAAATTGGGAAATAGTCGAGGGCTTCGTTGCAACTTACCCACGTGGTCACGTGCCCCGCACGTGACCTGTGGGGATGATGACGTTCCCCCGGAGCGCACGTGCCTCACATGTGCACGGGGGGCCTCGGGACCACCGCCCAGTCGGTAGAGGCGGAGGGAACCGGAGTGCCGACGAGGCTACTAGCAGAGCTTCTAAAGAGCAGCTGAAGGTTGATGAGGGCTGGGCCGATGGAGCAGAGGAGGATCGGAGGCACTTCTGGATAGTGAAGGTTAGTGACGCCTGGAGGCTTGTCGGATGACAGCGGGGGATCGTCGACAGGAGCGGGATGGCGGAGCTTCTGCGCCCGACGGTCGTCGAAGCAGAGATGGACGTGGTTGTTGGAGGAGACCTTGGCAGTTGTCGGAGATGTAGCGTGGCTGAAGTCAATGCAGTTGTGTGAGAAGATTGGCTCGACGGGAAGAAACCCGGAGCAAGCAGTTGCACGGCGGGGCACGGCTGCAACTGCGTCGATGATAGGCGCTGGATCTCGCAGGGTTGAAGATGGAGGGGCGGCGCTGTCACCGCCATCCCTCATCTGTGAAGGGCTATTGGTGGATGAAGGCGATGAGGTGTGCGACAGAGTTTAAATAGGAGAGGGGATTTAGCCGAAGAAGGAAGGTTGGCGGTGTTTGATTGATTCGCGAGAAGGGGGTATGATGGGATTTGATCGGCGATCTGATACTGGGGTGACGCGGCAAGATTTGCGGGATTGCGGCGGCGGTGACATGGAGGGAGATGGCGCAAGAAGAGCGACGGAGATCACGGGAGTAGCAGAAAATTTTGGGAAAGTTGCTGGGAGGAAGACGACGGTGTTGGGGCTGTCCGATCGGTCGAGATCGGACGGCCCAGATGGGCGCACATGGCGACAAAACGAGAGGTGAGGGGAGCAGCACGTGCTTGGCATGTGCATGGGAGGCATGTGCTACGCACGTGCGTGACTTTATTTTTTAATATAAAAATGAAATAATAAACCCTCAAAAAATGAGTGACGCATGGCAGCTCCAGGAGCTGCCCCGTGTCACCCCCACCAAATTCGAAAAATTTATATAAAAAATACAAAATAACTATCAAATGACCTTGGATCGAAAAAGTTTCTTCACAAAAATTGCTTGTCTCGATGAGATCTACAACTTTCATGAACACATCAAAACCAAAATCGATCATTTGCACAAAGTGATATTTTTGGGGTATCCCATGTACATAGAATACCTTGATTTTTGTGTTTTATAATTTTTTGTCATTTTTAAACCAGATAAAAATCCGAAAAAATATGATAAAATCAAAGATAAATATTTACACATTAATATAATTTTTTTGAATTTTTAAAAAGAAGAAATAAAATAAAACACGAAAAGACCAATTTTGTACAAACAGTTAGTGAAGACTTGGACTGAGTTAGTTTCTTTGATTTCAAGCTCAATTTGGATTTGGATTTTTGCGTATTTTAATAAAAATTTTATTAAAGAAGAAAAAATGAAAAGAAATAAAATAAAATGGATTATTATGTACATAAAATAATAGGTCAAAAACCGTTAAAATACAAAATGTACAAAAGAGGCCCAAAACCCAACTTTCATATATGAGCTCCGATTCACTTGAACTTAGTCTTGTTTTGAAGGTAATTGAATGTACATAGTGAGTAGGATTAAAACGGACACTGGATGAGGAAGATATGAGGGTTTTAGTCCGTAAATCCTTGAACTAGGTTTTGGGTCTTTGGTCCACTTATTTGAGTAAGTGATTTTTTGTAATTTTCATTTATTCTTGTTAGTGATATGTACATAGTGGAAGTAGTTTTGGGTCATTCGGAGTTGACAGAATTAGTTAAAAATCAGGGAAGTTAGGTTAATTATAGGTCAATTTTGGCTGGGATTTTTGGCTTCTTATTTTGTGCAAAAATAAGTCATAAAATGCAATTCTTATCAAAACATGCATGAATGCTAATTATGTCGAATAAATGGAGAAATGCCAATGATTTCTAGGGATTAGAGCTTAATTAATCAATTTTAGAGTGACGAATCTAAGATTCATCATCCCCCTATACTTAAACCATGCTCGTCCCTGAGCATCAAAAGAAATGCCATGAGGTGAAATGAGATTGGGTTCCATACCAAGACCATGAGCTGAAGGTGAAAATGAAACTAGAATCGACCTTTGGATTATTAGTTTGGAAGAACTTCTGTGAGATTTAGAATTTTAAAATCAACAGCCCTCAAGTTCTACACATCATTGTCACAGTTTCAACTCAGAAGTCATCTTAGATCAATCCTCTTCCCAAAGCATACCCTATGAACATTGAACAATCAACTCATGTGTGTGAAAGGTTTTAGCTCTTCCCATCCAGAATGCCAGACTACCATGCAAACCTCTTCTCCAGTAACTCGTCCTCGGGGAGTCAGGTATTTCCTTCTAAGGTCTGTCGCGCTGTATTAACAATCGAAATAGGGGAGAAGTTAGATAAGGAGAAAAGAACTGGAGGGTGACTAGTGTAGTCAATTCTCCTTGTGAAGCTGGCCAGTGTAACTGATTCTCCACCAAGATCTGCAGGTTTTCTTTGAAGCTTGGACATTTTTGGTCAGATATTTATTTGGTAGTGGCTTTTTTGTATTTGGATTTTTGGTGGTTCTGCTTGGATCTTGTTGTGCCCCTACGGATATAGAATCTTTTTGTTTCCTTACATGTTTTGGGGTCTTAAAAAAATTGTGCCCAGCCATCTATCCCTTTTCTGAAGCTTTATTTCAACCCGTACTCCGGACTTTAGATTTCTACGCTACCAGAAAAGAAACTCAAGCAGTCTTCCAACACCCCGTCCGAGTTGAGCTAAGTGCATAGTGCGAGAGTACAAATTAATTCCCTATTCCAGAGTCGTACCCAGAATGAAGAGATCAGGTTAGACACTAAGAGTCAAACGCTGCACATTGTCATGTGGAACTCAAAGAATTAAGTCAAAGACCTAAAGCTTCTGAAATCCTATTTCTCGGTGAAGTTCCTATGAAAATTAGGTGGATTAAGGTCAAATCCAATCCAATCTCAGTTTCTGCTCATAACTCGGTTCGTAACCCAACAGCTTTTCACAGATGCAAATGAATGTAATGCTGGATCAAGTGTAGTTATGTGAAATACAGACACATTTTTTGTGACTTTTCATAATTTTTTTGATTTTTTATGCAAGGGATTTTTTAAGTTTTTTTAGTGTAAAAATGAATAAGAAGCCATTTTTTTCAACAATTTTGGGTTGGACACAGTCAGTGTTAGTAGCAAAACTCTTTTTCTTTTTTTTTTCTTTTTTTCGTATTAGTTACCCATCCCGTAAATACATATAGACTTACGCGAAAGTATGAGATATGGGTAAAATATATACAAAGTATATATACGGACCCCCTATACTTTGTGAGTGATGTGTCCTTAGAGCACAAGAAGCGTAAAGAAGACATAGCTCGGGCTAAGCGTAAGAGAGTGAAAAAGAAAAAGAAAAAGATAGATCGATCCGCCCCCCTATACTTAGACTATAAAAAGTCTAAGTATAGAAGAAGAGAAAAAAATAAGGTGGTCGGGATATGTGGATGAAGAGAGTATATACAAATGGGCATTGGTTCCCCCATATACCTAGGCTCTGGTCAGCCTAAGTACAGAAGAAGGGTGGAAATGGAGCGATTGTGAAAAGGAGTTTGATGAGGGAAATGGTATATATAGATGGCATCATCCCCACCTATACTTAGGCCTTGGCCTAAGTAGAGGAAGAAGATGTACAAGGAGACCGATGTGTTCGGGAGGGAGGGTGGGTAGCCGATGTTTTAGAACTGCCGAGCAGACCTCACTCATGTAAATTACCTTTTGCGGACCTGATGAGGGATCATTAGCTGATTCCTCTTCCGGAAGGTCAATGGTGACTTTCTTTTTCGATGAAGGAGTAGTCATTTTGTTTCGTGAAGTTGTTGGTCCATTTGAGTCTCCATATGAATAACCATTGGAATTCTTCTCCTTGGTCGGTGTTCGCCCAGTATATTTGTTCTTAGTCTTCTTAATGTTGGTGCACTCCTGATTTGGAATGATTTGGTCAAGGTATTCAGAGTAGGTTGACCCAGGGTGCGACCATGCATACGTCTCAGGAACATATAAGAAACATTCTTCTAGTGTGAGATCCGTAGGAATTGAAATAGTGTGGAGAGTTTTAGCATGTTCGTTCTCAATTGCCTTAACATTGGAGCATTTCTATGTCGAGTTGATGCGATCAAGGTAGTCAGAATAGGTTGAGCCAGGGTGCGACCATGCATAAGTCTCCGGATCATATGATTCATATATTTGATTTTCCATGGTGAGAGCGGCTGTGAAAGGATCAATGATGAATCCACATTTCATCATCTTTATTCTATCATTTTGGCACCAAAAACCCTAGCAAATGCCTGTAAATAACCTTAAAACCATCATCTTAGCATCCATGCATGTGCATCTAAACAGTGTGTAAATTACTGTAATTAAGGCCAAAATTATAGAATAAATAAAGAAAAGAAAAAGAATAAAATATTGTAAATATTTTATGACCCAAAACCCCCGAGACCTAGGCATCTTGATGAATAGGTCGACAAGGAATAAAGTAGGGGGAGATAAGGCCAAAAACACAGTCCAAATACCTATACTTGTTATTCATTCTTTATTCATTTTGGGACCTATTTTTGGTTCCACTTTTTATACATCAAATAAAGAAACTTTGTACATGAAAGTTGTAGATAAAGTCGTAAAGAAAAAGACAAAATTGATTTCACAGAAAAAGAATGTACAGACAAAAAGTTCTGGTCTGAATAAGAATCCAAAATCCCAACTTCCCAGACCCGTATCTCACAAACGACAACCCCAAATGCAGTATACTCACCTTTAATTGTATATAGAATAAAATACTCTATCCAATGGCAGT
This sequence comes from Ottelia alismoides, assembly GCA_037367405.1. Classification (NCBI taxonomy): domain Eukaryota; kingdom Viridiplantae; phylum Streptophyta; class Magnoliopsida; order Alismatales; family Hydrocharitaceae; genus Ottelia; species Ottelia alismoides. The sequence continues at coordinate 775,287 of JAZKJV010010469.1, forward strand.
GGTTTCGCATTTGGCAGAGCTACGGTTTGAAAGTTGAGTTTTGGACCCTCATTGTATACTTGTACTGAATAAAATATTCAATTTATTCTTTATTCATTATTTATTCATTTTTATATTTTTATAATTTTGTAATTATTACTTATAAGATATATGTGCATTAAAATTGAAATAAAATGCAAAGAAAAATAAAAATAAAAATACTTGTACAAAGACTACATAGGTATACTGTATATACTTATACCTGTATAGAATACACTTGTATTTTATTAAATATACAAAACATCTCAGAAAAATAAAATAAAAATATATTTATGTATATAAAAGTATGTTATAATTTTACAAAATCATAAATAAAAAAATAATAAGATTAAAAATACATAAAATAAAATAAAATATTAAAATACATAGGTATTATACCTATATAGGGTTAAAAAGGTAACTTGTAAAAATATAAGTCATAAAAATAAATAAAAATCAGAATTAAATACTACATAAAATTCTAAGCATTTTTTATTTCATAACTTTTATTTAATTCGGCCTTTTAATATTTTAAATTGATTTATTAAGGGTTTTTTCCAGGGTTTTTCCTGGTTGGTCCACGTGGACCAACCAGGAGGGTCTGAGAGTTGACCTCGGTCAACTCTCTGACCCAGACCCTGTAGCTCGTCAGACTAGGTTTGACCCCCCATCTTCTCGATTTTTTCGCGGGCGCCCCTTTCATCTTTTGAGCTCAAACCCTTCTGCAAATCTGCTCCCCTACTATCCCTCTACCTCGCCTACCTTCCTCCTCGGGCAGAGGATCATCACAGCGCCCGTGATACCTCCTTGAAGACCGCCCCTCGACCACATTCAAAACCAACCCCCTGACTTTCCCTTTCTCCCGGAACCACTCCGCGGCCTGGCTTAGACATCCGGGGGGTACTTGCGAGTCTCCGGTGACAGGGGAGCTCACCCAACCCTTTGTAGAGGTACGACGACGCCAGGAGTTGGCTTCCCCTCCACTTCCAGCCACCTTGGCCGTGAGGTCCAACCTCGCCGATCTGGGCTTGAGGTACTGTTTTCTTTTCTTTTTCTTGTGTTCTTTATGTTTCTGGTAGCATTAGGAATCGATTTCCATCTTCATTTCGCCGTTCGCCCAACTTCGCTACCTTCACCGTTCAACTCGCCGGAGTTCGCTCCGGTGAGCTCCTCCCTCGCCATTCGCCACCATCTTCCGCCGCTAAGGGGAGCGAGGCATTTTGCCCTCGCTTTCCTGTAACCTTTTTGCAGGTACTGGAACTTCACGCGTGACTGGGAGCAATTTGCTCGTCCACCGGAGGTACCTGGAGGACCTCGGCTCCTCCTCCATCGCTGGTGAACATCGGAGCCTCTCCGGTGCTTTTGAAGCTCTCAGTCGAAGCAGGGATCTCCCAGGAAGCTTCCGAGGTATTTTGGGACGTCAACTCGCGGCGGAGGAGGTAGATTCGGGCCGGGGAAACTCGCCCTGCGGCGGAGCTTGCCCTGTTCTTCGTCGACTCCTCCTCGCCGTTCGATCAGCCTTCGTTCTTCCTGAGGCACAGCTGCCCTTGGATCTTGGAGCCCCTACAGCCGTTAGATCGTCGGCCAGGATCTAATCCTGGCCGTTATAATCAAAGGGGTACCGGGCGACCTCGCGCGGACACGTGGCATAAGTAAAGGGTCGTCAACCGTCGGATCGCTGGGTATTTTGCATAACTTTCCCAGCGAATTTTGTATTTAATATTTGGCACACAATCTTTCATCAGCAGTTATAAACTTTTGTATTATTTGCATTCAAGCCCCGCGGATTTTGTAATATTGCTACTAGGTCCTTGCCAGGTCACGTGCACAGTGCGCGTGACCTTGGCAATTTTGCAGGTACCCCCTTGCGGGTTTTGGTAATTAGTTTTTAGTCCATTAAGTATTTTGTCACGTTATATATTTCTGGTTATTTTGCGTCTAAGCCCCCGAGCTTTCAAGATATTACATCCGTGCCCCTCCCAGGCGCGCGTGTAACGCACGTGAGCCTGGGAGTTTTTGCAAGGAAGTCCCTGCAGCTTGTAATTTTATCATTCACTCCAGGAACTATTTTATTTAGTATAAACTTTTGTGGAAAAATTGCAAACGTGCCCTCATCTTTTCAGATATTTGCATAAAGGTCCCTGCCAGGCCTTTAATTTTTGCTTGCTTGTTGTAATTATTTGGAATATCATTTCAAGCCCAAAAATTCCACAAAAATAGGTTTAAGTTTCTGGATAGGTGTAATTTAACGCCATCTATTTAGTTTTTGATTTTATTTTATTTTTATATTTATTAAAAATCAAAACTTCCTTTTTGTGCACTGTCTAGTTTAGAAAATACCAAAAAAATATCAAAACACCTCTAAAAATTCTAAAAAAATCTCCTTGTGTCTATTTTGTCCTATTTTAGTGTCAGTCCAAAAATCACTAAAAATCTCAAAAGAAAAACACTAAAAATTTAAAAACACTCAAAAACTTCAAAAAAATAGATAAAATAGTAGAAAAATCCAAAAAATATAAACTCAGCTTCTGTTTATTACTTATTTTATTCTCTTTATTAGAAAAATAGTGTGAAACATTTTGATTATTGGTTGGTATTTTTAACTTGCATTTTTGTCACAGCCAGCCCTATTTCCACTGTTTTGCTTTATTTCAGTAATTAAAAATCCCAAAAACATCTTGAAAAATTCCCAAAAATCACAAAAACAGTAAAAAAACCCTAAAAAGACTAAAAATATTTTGTTTCTGAATTTTTGAGCATTTTTGTGCATTTTTATAAATATTCTACCTTGCCTTTTATTATATTGCCTTTACTTTCCAATATTGAAAAAGAAAATAAAAAAATATAAAATATAAATTATAAAAATCAGAAAATTAAAAATCAAATACAAAATTAAAAATTAAATAAATAAAAAAAAATTAAAAATTGAAAACCCACAAAAAATAGTAGTAGTTTGCTTGCTTAGTGTAGACGCTTCACACACTCACACACTTGTGCATTCATTTGCTTGAACTACTCTGTTTGCTCCCTGTGTTCGAACTCTATGCATACTTGCCCTTTGCATCATTTGTGCAGAGTTAAAAATAAATTTTAACTCCACATTTATTTCTAATTATTGATTTTTAGTGTGGGTTAATTGTTGATCTTAGCAGGATTTAGCGTGGTCAACACACGACTGAGTTCACGCTTTGTGCTGAACTTAAGACCACCTATTTTTGGCTAAATCAATCAAGCAGAAGAGTTTCTAAACCAATAGTCTCATCAACAACTGATATCTCAGGTGTAGCAATGGGGTAGGTCTCTTCTACCGCTTCATGATTACGGCTATCGAGGACTTCATGTGTTGCCTCAGAAAATCGTGGTTCCTCAAAGACTGGGTGAGATCGAAGTGCTTCCAAAGATGTAAAATTGATTTCCTGAGTCTCACACTCAATAATTGCCTTAGCCAATGCTAAGAATGGATTTCCGAGAATGATTGGAGACTGGGTGAATTCTTCTTGATGCTCAATATCAATGATCGTGAATTCCACTTTGAGCGAAGCACCTTGGAATGTCATGATGACAGAAATAGTTCCTCTCGACCGCTTTATCGATCAGTCAGCCAATTGAATGATCTCTCGTATCTTCCTGATAGGTCCGAGTTTGAGCTCGTGAAATACAGAGGTTGGGAGGATATTAATCGGTGAATCGTCATCAATTCGAGCATAGTTAAAATTTTGTCTTTGATTTCACAGTCAAATCTGGGCAAACTCTTCACTTTACGGCTCTTGGTTTTTCTCCTCAACACCAAGGAGGAGGCCATTGACAAGATATGTCGTTCAGTCTTTGTTCTTATCCTGCCTGACTTTTTCATAACTAATTTGTCCATTACAAATCCTTTAAGGTCGGGAAAGTGTTCAATAGCATGTATAAAGGGAAGTTCAAAAATCAATCTTTTCTCCAGTGCTTCCCTTAAAGTAGGATCCAAACTCTTCGGATCTTCTCCAGTTTCAATTTTTATGTATTTTTCGAGATTTTTGATTTTTTGGGTGTTTTTGAATATTCCAATTTTTTGGTATTTTCTGTGTGGTGTGGTGATGTGGTGTCTTCCGTAGATGAGAAGGGACTTTGGTGTTCCGAGTAAGAGTCAGGGGCATAGTCATCCCTAGGGGAGTAATTTGCAGAATTATCGCTATCATTGTCGTCCCTAGGATGATCATAATCTCTTGGTTTCTGATTATCCACATAATTTTCAACATGAGATCCAATCTTTTCCTCATCCATTTTTATGTCCGATCTACCATAGAGTGAAATTAATCGGTCAGTAAACTTTCAAAATCTATCCTCCATTAAATGGAATCTCTTATTTATCCTCAAAATATCATCCTCAAATTTTTTTTCATGATCAATCATGGGAGCAGTCGGTGTGTGTTTTTCTATTTGAGATTCAATAATTTCATCTTCCATTTTCCTGTATGTGCTGAGAGGAGAGTTTCTTGGAATATCCGATATATGATCATTATTTTCTGAAATTTTTCCGCAAAAAATATGGAAGGAGGCTTCTCAGTGGAAGGATTTTGCGGGAATGTGTAGGTCTCATACTCAACATGCCATGACTCAGGCATGTAATGCTAGTTTGAGTAGAGTCTACTTCCATGGTCATGATTGATTGTATCCTCAAATAATGGAGTCATACAGGGTGCATATGTGTCGATATCATCCATTTGGTCATGTGTATGTGTAGGTTGGTCGAAAGAGTGGTATTCAGGTTGGTCAATAGGGATCTGATCGTCACAGTCAATTCAACGCTGATGATCAATAAGTGCGGGTCTCTCCATCTGAGTTTGGTTTCTCGGCCAGTCAAGAGCCTCAAAAATGATTTGATCTCCAAAATGGTTCAATTGCGAGAAATCGAGAATAAGACGGTTCAGTCCAAGATGGTGAGTGGTCATGGGTGGTAGGATGATTCGAGTAGAATGGCTTGAAATTCAATGAGGAGATCGAATTCATCCGAAAGTCAGAATCTCTTTCGAATATTGGGGGATTGTTGAAAGACGAGGGTTTAGTCGATTTTGGCCTAATCGAGACAAATTCAATTTCATAATATAGGTCAGATGGGTATTCGGACCATTGTCCAGTTTTTGTCAAAGGAGGTTGATGGTGAATCGTCATGTTTGATCTCAGTGCAAGTACGCGGGATATTCAAAAGAAGTTTTTATCAAGGAGATTGATGGCACAAATGTGAGGCTTTTTGATCTTCGAAAGCGGTTTACGCACACCAATGCAAACACAAATCAAACCTCAGGTTCACCAACTCACACAATGAAGCCGCAAGAGTTTGGCTATTATCTTTTCAATTTTAATTGGTGATAAGATAATCTTAGAAAATAATTAGCAAGCTGTTAGGTACCAAAGATTTTCCTAAAGACTGACCCGAATTCCTACGACTAGTTGCACCTACTTTAAGCCAGTATGGGTGCAAGTACGGACCGTAAAACGGCTACCCATGTTACTCAAGGACGGAGCCTTACGCAGTGTCCTTTAAACCACCCACTCTGCTAAGGAAATCCGGACTGTTTACCAGCTACCTGTAGATCCTCACTGAAAAGTAGCTAATCGTTTTTAGAATCAGTAGTCTGAATGAAAATTTCGAAGCTGGGATCTATCCTTAGTATTGTCTCTTGCTCACTTAGAAAATAAATGCATCCAAGGACGGGGTTGCTCTCCCACAAAAATTCTTGATTTTATGGATTAATTTAAAATCGGCTATATTTAGCAGTCTCAATTTTAATTAGGTGATCATTGAAAATATAAGGTGAGCACAAAAGCACGTCTACCATCCAGTCCCAATGTCCTTTAAAATTATGTGATAAAATAGGAGGGAGAAATTCGGGAAAAGCTGATGCACATGAAAAACGATGATGTATGCTCAGCTAGAAGACTTACAATGATTCCTCGCAATCTCCATGTGGTATGCAATACAAGAATTAAAAATTTAGTATATATGAATGCAAGCCGATGAAAAACCACACTTATCAAAAAGTTCTATTAGCGGGGAATAATTGAGTTGAATTTGATTAAATTGAACGATCTACTGTGCATCTCAATTAAAGTGAAGTTTGGCCTTAGGACCTACGAGCACAATCAAAAAATTTAAATGCTTTAAGAGCCGTAAGTGCAGGTCCATCCTAAGCACCACTCAAGCTGGGCCCCACCCTCACCGGAGAGTGAAACAAGCCACGACACATAACAGAAAAAGTTCAAGGTATTTTTTTTACACACACGAGAGTCCAAATAGACACCGCTATAAATGAGCAATTAATTACAGAAATTAAAATTGCAGAAAATAAAATCCTAGACTCTACGCTCTCTCACGACTCGACTCGATCTTAAATTAATTATGTCTTTTTTCAGAAGTTGGTGAAGATGCTTCGGTTTCCAAAAACCGCTCCACGTACGCCGGGTACCTCGCATCAAAAAATAAGAGAGAGAATGTAAGAGACTGACTCAAAAATAAATCAAAAATAAAATAAGAAAAATAAATGCTGAAAATAAAAAAATACAGAAAAAATGGAATTTACAGTGAAAATTCAGGGATCAGACTACCCGAATGCGAAAAGCCAAACAAAAATTTTGTAGACAAAATCTAAGCCATTTGCCTCCTCGGCAACGGTGTCATCTGACGGATCTGAGATTACCTATGTTAAATTAAATGTCGTGGATTGGATTATCGTTTACTTAAAATAATGTATCGTTTCATTGTAGGCAGGCAATCAGAATCAATTAAGAGAATAAACACTATTATTTAGCCAATTTTTATCAATGCGGTTTATGTTTATTTTAGTTGGGCAAGTCTTAAGGTCGAACACAACGAGGCAAAGGAATAACCTAGAATTTTGTCTATCAAAGTTCGTGCACGGTTTTCAAGGCGGTCTCTTTTTTTTTAATTTTTTAATGCAATTAACGATGCAAAATGCGACTTTGGCCTATTTTAGGGACTAAAATATAAAGATTAATCAAACGATGTCCAAAAAATATGAAACTTGGTCACGATGACAATTACAATGAAATGAATGCAGTTTAATTTTGTTGGAATTTTTGGATGCAAGATGGATTTTTTTATGAATTTTTAAATGCAAACAAAGTGAATTTCATTATTTAATTATAATAAATATTAAGCCTAATTATTTTTAGGGGATACAATTATCCAAGATCTATCACTAGGTGATCGATCTCAGAAAAATACTACACTTCGAAAATATGAGATTTAATACCCCTATTAAAAAGCAAACATTGAAATATGCAAAATGATTTTTACTAGACAAACCATGCATGCAAATGCAATTCTTTTTGGGCATAATGTAAAAACAATTAAATCTACAATCCTTGATTTTCGGCAATTTTTAGAGCAACGGTTAATCAATGATGAATTTCAGAGCTCAAAATGGGCAAAGTATGCAACTTTCTACAAAACAATTAATTATTAATTAACCATAAGTAATAAAATGTCAGACATATGCCATAATGTAGAGAATTTATTGTCGAACAAAATGCCTATTTTTGAATAATAAAAATATGCAATATAGCTATCCTAAACAAAGGGGGAATACAAGGGTAGTTATGCAATATATAGATATAAAAATAAAATAAAATGCAAAATAACTAATATGTAATTACCGAAAGCTCTAGGGGGTGTTTGCAAAATTTCCAAAATTGGGAAAGAGTCGAGGGCTTTGTTGCAATTTACCCACGCGGTCACGTGCCCCACACGTGACCCATGGGGATGATGATGTTCCCCAGGAGCGCACGTGCCTCGCACGTACGTGGGGGGGCCTCGGGACCACCGCCCGGTCGGTCGAGGTGGAGGGAGCTGGATTGTCGGCGAGGCTACTAGCACAACTTCTGAAGAGCAGCTGAAGGTTGACGAGGGTGGGGCCAATGGAGCAGAGGAGGATCGGAGGCTCTTCTGGATAGTGAAGCTTAGTGACGCCTGGAGGGACGTCGAATAACGGCGGGGGATCGTCGAGAGGAGCGGGATGGCGGAGCTTATGCGCCTGACAATCATCAAAGCGGAGATGGACGTGGTTGTCGGAAGAGAGCTTGGCGGTTCTCGAAGATGAAGCATGGCTGAGGTCGATGCAGTTGTCGGAGAAGATTGGCTCGACGGGAAGAAACCCGGAGCAGGAGCAGTCGTGCGGAGGGGCACGGCTGCAACGACGTTGATGATAGGCACCGGATCTCGCCTGGTTGAAGATAGAGGGGCGGCCCTGTCACCACCGTCCCTCTTCTGTGAAGGGCTATTTATGAAGGCGACGAGGTAAGAAACGGAGTTTAAATAGGAGAGGAGATTTAGCCGGAGAAGGAAGGTTGGCGGTGTTTGATTGATTCGCGCGAAGGGGGGTACGATGGGATTTGATCGACGATATGATACTGGGGCGGCACGACAAGACTTACAGGATTGCGGCGGCGGTGACATGAAGGGAGATGGCCGCGAGAAGAGCGGCAGAGATCGCAGGAGTAGCAGAAATTTTTGGGAAAGTTGCTGGGAGGAAGACGACGGTGCTGGGGTCGTCCGATCGGTCGAGATCGGACGCCCCAGATGGGCGCACATGGCGGCAAAACGAGAGGCGAGGGGAGCCGCACGTGCTTGGCACATGCACGGGAGGCATGTGCTACGCACGAGCGCGGCTTTAATTTTTTTTATAAAAACAAAATAATAAACCCTCAAAAAATGGATGACACGTGGCGGCTCCAGGAGCTGCCACGTGTCAGCCCCACAAAATTCGAAAAATAAATATAAAGAAAAACAGAAAAGAAATAACAAATGACCTCGGATTGAAAAGTTTTCTTCACAAAAATTGCTCGTATCGATGAGATCTACAACTTTCAACGGAAATCTATCATTTGCACAAAGTGATATTTTTGGGGTATCCCATGTGTATAGAATACCTTGAATTTTGGTTATAATTTCTTTGTCCTTTTTAAACTAGTTAAAAATCCAGAAAAATTATGATAAAATCAAAGATAAATATTTACACATTAATCTATTTTTTTTTGAATTTAAAAAAAAGGAATAAAATAAAACACGAAAAGACTAATTTTGTACAGACAGTTAGTGAAGACTCAGACTCAGTTAGTTTCTTTGATTCAAGCTCAATTTGGATTTGGATTTTTACATATTTTAATAAAACTTTTATCAAAGAAGACAAGCAAAAAAAATTAAAATAAAATAGATTAATTATATACATAAAATAATAGGTAAAAAACCGTTAAAATACAAAATGTACAAAAGCGGCCCAAAACCCAACTTTCACATATGAGCTCCGATTCACTTGAACTTGGTCTTATTTTGAAGGTAATTGAATCTACATTAGTTCAAAAGTGAGTAGGATTAAAACGAACACTAGAAGAGGAAGATATCAGGGTCTTAGTCAGTAAATCCTTGAACTAGGGTTTGGGTCTTTGGTCCACTTATTTGAGTTAGTGATTTTTTTGTATTTTCATTTATTCTTGTTAATGATATGTACACAGTGGATGGGTTTTGGATCATTCAGAGTTAGCATGAATTAGTTAAAAATCAGGGAAGTTTGGTTAATTACAAGTCAATTTTGGCTGGGATTTTTGGCTTCTTATTTTGTGCAAAAATAAGTGATAAAATGCAATTCTTATAAAAACATGCATGAATGCTAATTATACCGAATAAATGAAGAAATGCCTATGATTTCTAGGGATTAGAGCTTAATTAATCAATTTTAGAGTGATGAATCTGAGATTCATCATCCCCCTATACTTAAACCATGCTCGTCCCTGAGCATCAAAAGAAATGCCATGAGGTTGAAATGAGATTGGGCTCCATACAAAGATCATGAGCTGAAGGTGAAAATGAAATTAGACTCGATCTTTGGATTATTAGTTTGGCGGAACTTCTGTGAGATTTAGAATTTTAAAATCAACAACCCTCAAGTTCTACACGTCATTGTCACAATTTCGGCTCAGAAGTCATCTTAGATCAATACTCTTCCCAAAGCATACCTTATGAACATTGAATAATCAACTCATGTGTGTGAAAGGTTTTAGCTCTTCCCATCTAGAATGCTGGACTACCATGCAAACCTCCTCTCTAGTAACTCATCCTCGGGGATTCATGTATTTCCTTCTAAGGTCTGTCGCGCTGTGTTCACAATCGAAATGGGGGAGAAATTAGAAGAAGGAGAAAAGAAGTGGAGGGTGACTAGTGTAGTCACCTCTCCTTGTGAAGTTGGCTAGTGTAACTGATTCTCCACCAAGATCTGCAGGTTTTCTTTGAAGCTTGGACCTTTTTGGTCAGATATTTATTTGGTAGTGGCTTCTTTGTATTTTGGATTTTTGATGATTCGGCTTGGATCTTGTTGTGCCCCTACGGATATAGAATATTTTTGTATCCGTACATGTTTTGAGGGCTTAGAAAAAATGTTCCCAGCCGTCCATCCCTTTTCTGAAGCTTTATTTCAACCCATACTCTGGTCTTTCCACGCTACCAGAAAAGAAACTCACACAGTCTTCCAACACCCCGTCTGAGTTGAGCTAAGTGCATAGTGTGAGAGTACAAATTAATTCCCTATTCCAAAGTCATACCCAGAATGAAGAGACCAGGTTAGACACTAAGAGTCAAACGCTGCACATTGTCATGTGGAACTCAAAGAATTAAGTCAAAGACCTTAAGCTTCTAAAATTCTATTTCTCTGTGAAGTCCTCTGAAAATTATGTGGATTAAGGTCAAGTCCAGACCACTCTCGGTTTCTGCTCATAACTCGGTTCAAAACCCAACGGCTTTTCACAGATGCAAATGAATGTAATGCTGGATGAAGTGCATGTGTGTGAAATGCGGACACATTTTTTTGTGACTTTTGATATCTTTTGATTTTTTTATGCAAGGGATTTTTTAAAGTTTTTTTAATGCAAAAATGAATAAGAAGCCATTTTTTTCAACAATTTGGGTTGGACACAGTCAATGTTAGTAACAAAGCTCTTTTTCTTTTTTTCTTTTTTTCTTTTTTTTCTTTTTTTTCCAAATTAGTTACCCATCCTGTAAATACATATAGACTTACGCGAAAGTACGAGATATGGGAAAAATATATACACAGTATATATACAGACCCCCCTATACTTAGTGAGTGATGTATCCTCAGATCCCAAGAAACGTAAAGAAGACATAGCTCGGGCTAAGCATAAGAGAGTGAAAAAGAAAAATATAGATCGGTCCGCCCCCCTATACTTAGACTGTGAACAGTCTAAGTGTAGAAGAAGAGAAAAAAATGAGGTGGACGGGATATGTGGATGAAGAGAGTATATACAAATGGGCATCGGTTCCCCCTATACTTAGGCTCTGGTCAGCCTAAGTACAGAAGAAGGGTGGAAATGGAGCGATTGTGAAAAGGAGTTGATGAGGGAAATGGTATATACAGATGGCATCGATCCCCCCTATACTTAGGCCTTGGCCTAAGTAGAGAAAGAAGATGTACAAGGAGACCGATGTGTTCGGGAGGGAGGGTGGGTAGTCGATGATTAAAGCGGTTTTCGGTCGATCTTTTTGTGAGCCTGTGGTGGGAGATCGTAATGATGAGATGGAGATGAAGCATATGATTCCCAACTATTATCGGTGTTATCCTCAGAGAAATCCTGTTGGATATTAGATGAGGCGTATGAGTCAGATGAAAGGTGGCCATCATCAGAGTTATCCTCAGAGGAATAGTATTGGAAAGTGGACACACTCCAGATATTCTTGTCTTTTTGTTTCTTCAGTTGTTTTCTCAGAATTCGTTCCTTCATGGGATCAAGCTAATTGTCCTCGGATGAATACTCTGAAGCACCAGTGTCAATCAGCTCATAAGAAATAATTCCAGTGTATTTGATGAGAGCAGGAGCACCAGCTTTTGATGAATAATAGTGAGGAACGGGAGTCGTCCCACGGGAATCGAAGTTTGGATCTTTACGAAGATATGGTTTTAGAACTGCTGAGCAGACCTCACTCATGTAGATTACCTTTTCCGGATCTGATGAGGGATCATCAGCTGATTCCTCTTTCGGAAGGTCAAAGGTGACTTTATTTTTCGATGAAGAAGTAGTCATTTTGTTTCTGAAGGTGTTGGTCCACTTGGTCTCCAGATGAATAACCATTGGAATTCTTCTCCTTGGTCGGTGTTTGCCCTACATTTTTGTTCTTAGTCTTCTCAATGATGGTGCACTCCTGATTTGGGATGATTTGGTCAAGGTATTCAGAGTAGGTTTACCCAGGGTGCGACCATGCATACGTCTCAGGATCATATAAGAAACATTCTTCTATTGTGAGATCCGCAGGAATTGAAATAGTGGGGAGAGTTTTAGCATGTTTGTTCTCAATTGACTTGACATTGGAGCATTCCTGTGTCGAGATGATGTGATCAAGGTAGTCAGAATAGGTTGACCCAGGGTGCGACCATGCATAAGTTTCCGGATCATATGATTCATATATTTGATTTTCCATGGTGATAGCAGTTGGGAAAGGAGAAGGGGAAAGAGTCTCTAAAACAATAGTCTCATCAACAACCGATATCTCATGTGTAGCAACGGGGTAGGGCTCTTCTACCACTTCATGGTTACAGATGTCGAGGACTTCATGGGTTGCCTTAGGAAATCATGATTCCTCAAAGACTGGGTGAGATCAAAGTGATTCGAATGCTCTAAAATTGATTTCCCGAGTCTATCACTCAATAATTGCCTTGGCCAATGCTAAGAATGGCTTTCCAAGAATGATTGGAGACTGGGTGAATTCTCCTTGATGCTCAATATCAATGATCGTTAATTCCACTTTGCGGAGCACCTTGGAATGTAATGATGACAGAAATAGTTCCTCTCGATCGCTTTATCGATCGGTCGGCCAATTGAACGATCTCTCGTATCATCCTGATAGGTCCGAGTTTGAGCTTGTGAAATACAGAGGTCGGGAGGATATTGATCGGTGTATCATCATCAATTCGAGCATGGTTAAAATTCTGTCTTTGATTTCACAATCAAATCTGGGCAACCTCTTCACTATGCGGCTCTTGGTTTTTCTCCTCAACACCAAGGAGGAGGCCATTGACATGATATGTCTTTCAATCTTTGTTCTTATCCTTCCTGACTTTTTCATCATTAGTTTGTCCATTACGATAAGGTCGGGAAAGTGTTCAATAGCCTGTATAAAGGGAAGTTCAAAAATCAATCTTTTCTCCAGTACTTCCCATAAAGTAGGATCCAAACTCTTCAGATCTTATTCAGTTTCAATTTTTATGTATTTTTCAAGATTTTCGATTTTTTAGGTGTTTTTGAATATTCCGATTTTTTTGGTATTTTCTGTGTGGTGTGGTGATGTGGTGTCTTCCGTAGATGAGAAGGGACTTCGGTGTTCCGAGTAAGAGTCAGGGGCATAGTCATCCCTAGGGGAGTAATATGCAGAATTGTCGCTGTCAGAGTCGTCCCTAGGGTGATCATAATCTCTTGGTTTCTGAATATCCACAGAATTTTCAACACGAGATCCAATCTTTTCCTCATCCATTTTTATGTCTGAGCTACCAGAGAGTGAAATTAATCGGTCGACAAACTTTCTAAATCTATCCTCCATTAAATCAAAACTCTTATTTATCCTCGAAATATCCTCCTCAAAATTTTTTTCATGATCAATCATGGGAGCAGTCGGTGTGTGTTTTGTATTTGAGATTCAATAATTTCATCTTCCATTTTTCTGTATGTGCTGAGAGGAGAGTTTCTTGGAATATCCGATATATGATCATTATTTTCAAAAACAATTCCTCAAAAATTATGGAAGGAGGCTGCTCAGTGGAAGGATTTAGCAGGAATGTGTAGGTCTCATACTCAACATGCCGTGACTCAGGCATGTAATGCTGGCTTGAGTAGAGTCTACTTCCATGGTCATGGTTGATTGTATCCTCAAATAATGTAGTCATACAGGGTGCATATGTGTCGATATCGTCCATTTGGTCCTGTGTATGCATAGGTTGGTCGAAGGAGTGGTATTCAGGTTGGTTAATAGGGATCTGATCGTCACGGTCAATCCAATGCTGATGATCGATAAGTGCGGGTTTCTCCATCTCGGTTTGGTTTCTCGGCCAGTGATTAGCCTCAAAAGTGATTTAATCTTGAAATGGTTCATTTGCGAGAAATCGAGAATAAGACGGTTCCGTCCAAGATGGTGAGTGGTCATGTGTGGTAGGATGATTCGAGTAGAATGGCTTGGAATTCAATGAGGGGACCGAATTCATCCGAAAGTCAGAATCTCTTTCAAATGTTGGGAGATTGTTGAAAGAAGAGGGTTTAGTCGATTTTGGCCTAACTGAGACAAATTCATTTTCATAATATAGGTCAGATGGGAATTCAGACCATTGTCCAGTTTTTGTCGAAGGAGGTTGATGATGAATCGTCATGTTTTATCTCGGTGTAAGTGCACGAGATATTCAAAAGAAGTTTTTATCAAGGAGATTGATGGCACAAATGTGTGGCTTTTGATCTTCGAAAGCAGTTTACGTACACCAATGCAAACACAAATCAAACCTCGAGTTCACCAACTCACACAATGAAGCCGTAAGAGTTCGGCTATTATCTTTTCAATTTTAATTGGTGATAAGATAATCTTGGAAAATAATTAGCGAGCTGTTAGGTGCTGAAGATTTTCCTAAAGACTGGCCCGAATTCCTACGACTAGTTGCACCTACTTTCAGCCAGTATGGGTGCAAGTACGGACCGTAAATGGCTACCTGTGTTACTCAAGGATATAGCCTTAGGCAGTGTCCTTTAAACCACCTACTCTGCTAAGGAAATCCGGACCGTTTATCGGCTACCCGTAGATCCTCACTGAAAAGTAGCTAATCGTTTTTAGAATCAGTAGTCTGAACAAAAATTTCGGAGCTGGGATCTATCCTTAGTGTCGTCTCTCGCTCACTCAGAAAAATAAATGCATATAAGGATGAGGTTGCTCTCCCGCAAAATTCTTGATGTTATGGGTTAATTTAAAATCGACTATATCTAGTAGTCCCAATTTTAATTATGTGATCACTGAAAATTTAAGGTGAGCACAGAAGCACATCTACCGTCCAGTCCCAATTTCCTTTAAAATTATGTGATAAAACAGGAGGGAGAAATTTGGGAAAAGCCGATGCATGCGAAAAACGATGATGTATGCTCAGCTAGAAGAATTACAATGATTCCTCACAATCTCCATGTGGGATGCAATACAAGAATTGAAAATTTAGTCTTTATGAATGCAAGCCGATGAAAAACCGCACCTATCAGAAAGTTCTATTAGCGGGAAAGAATTGAGTTGAATTTGACTAAATTGAATGATCTATTGTGCGTCTCAATTAAAGTGAAGTTTGGCCCTAGGTCCTACAAGCACAATCAAAAAATTTAAATGCTTTAAGAGCCGTAAGTACAGGTCTATCCTAAGCGCCACTCAAGTCGGGCCCCACCCTCACCGGAGAGTGAAACAGGCCACGACACACCACAGAAAAAGTTCAAGGTCTTTTTTACACACGCAAGAGTCCAAATGGACACCGCTATAAATGAGCAATTAATTACATAAATTAAAATTGCAGAAAAATCCTATATTCTATGCTCTCTCACGACTCAACTCGATCTTAAATTAATTACGGCTTTTTCAGAAGTTGGTGAAGATGCTTCGATTTCCAAAAACAGCTCCACGTACGCCGGGTACCTTGCAAGAAAAATAAGAGAGAGAATGTAAGAGATTGACTAAAAAATAAAGCAAAAATAAAATAAGAAAAATAAATGCTGAAATAAAAAATAAATTCAGAAAAAAATGGAATTTACAGTGAAATTTTGGGGATCAGACTACCCGAATGCGAAAAGTCGAACAAAATTTTGTAGACAAAATCTAAGCCATTTGCCTCCCCAGCAACGTCGCCATCAGACGGATCCGAGAATGCCTATGTTAAATTAAACGTCATGGATTGGATTATCGTTCGCTTAAAATAATGTGTCGTTTTGTTGTAGGCGGGCAATCGGAATCGGTCAAGAGAATAACCATAATTATTTAGTCAATTTTTATCAATGTGGTTTATGTTTATTTTACTTGGGCAAGTCCCAAGGTCGAACACAAGGAGGCAAAGGAACAACCTAGAATTTTGTATATCAAAGTTCGTGCACAGTTTTCGAGGTGATCTCTTTTTTTAAATTTTTTTAATGAATAATAAAAATATGCAATGTAGCTGTCCAAAATAAAGGGGGAATACAGGGGTATTTATGCAATATATAAATATAAAAATAAAATAAAATGCAAAAGGACTAATGTGTAATTATCGGAAGCTTTGGGGGAGTATTTGCAAAATTTCCAAGAGGTCACATGCCAAGCACGTGACCCTTGGTCGGCGGGGACTTCTGCGCAAATTGGGAAAGAGCTGGGGGCTTCGTTGCAATTTACACACGCGGTCACGTATCCCGCACATGACCTGTGGGGATGATGATGTTCCCTCGGAGCGCACGTGCCTCGTACGTGCGCAGGAGGGCCTCGAGACCACCGCCTGGTCGATCGAGGTGGAGGAAGCTGGAGTGCCAGTGAGGCTACATGTGGAGCTTCTGAAGAGCGGCTGAAGGTTGACGAGGGCGAGCCCGATGGAGCGGAGGTGGATCGGGGGCTCTTCTGGATAGTGAAGCTTTGTGATGCCTGGAGGGACGTCGGATGACACCGGGGGATCGTCGAGAGGAGCGGGCTGGCTAAGCCTCTGCGCCTGGCGGTCGTCAAAGCGGAGATGGACGTGGTTGTCGGAGGAGAGCTTGGCGATTGTCGGAGATGTAGCGTGGCTGAAGTCGATGAAGTTGTCAGAGAAGATTGGCTCGACGGAAAGAAACCCGGAGCAGGAGCAGTTGCGTGGAGGGGCGCGGCTGCAACGACGTCGATGATAGGCACCGGATCTCGCCGGGTTGAAGATGGAGGGGCGGCGCTATCACCGTCGTCCCTCTTCTATGAAGGGCTATCAACGGATGAAGGCGACGAGGTGTGCAGCAAAGTTTAAATAGGAGAGGGGATTCAGCCAGAGAAGGAAGGTTGGCGGTGTTTGATCGATTCACGAGAAGGTGGGGTACGATGGGATTTGATCGGCAATCTGATGCTGGGGCGGCGCGGCAAGATTTGCCGGATTGTAGCGGCGGTGACATGGAGGGAGATGGCCGCGAGAAGAGCGGCAGAGATCGCGGGAGTAGCGGACGTTTTTGGGAAAGTTGCTGTGAGGAAGACGACGGTGTTGGGGCCGTCCGATCGATCGAGATCGGACGACCGAGATGGGCGTACGTGGCGGCAAAACGAGAAGCGAGGGGAGCAGCACGTGCTTGGCCAAACATAGGAGGCATGTGCTACGCACATGCGTGGGTTTAACTTTTTTTATAAAAACGAAATAATAAACCCTCAAAAAATGGGTGACACGTGGTGGCTCCAGGAGCTGCCACGTGTCAGCCCCACAAAATTTGAAAAATAAATATAAAGTAAATTAGAAAAGAAATAGCAAATGACCTCTGATCGAAAAAGTTTCTTCACAAAAATTGCTCATCTCGATGAGATCTACAACTTTTATGAAGACATAAAAACCAAAATCGATCATTTGCACAAAGTGATATTTTTGGGGTATCCCATGTACACAAAATACCTCGATTTTTAGGTTTTATAATTTTTTGTCATTTTTAAATCAGATAAAAATCTGAAAAAATATAATAAAATCAAATATAAATATTTACACATTAATCTATTTTTTTAGATTTTTAAAAAGAAGAAATAAAATAAAACATGAAATAGACCAATTTTGTACATACATTTAGTGAAGACTCAGACTCAGTTAGTTTCTTTGATTTCAAGCTCAATTTGGATTTGGATTTTTACGTATTTTAATAAAAATTTTATCAAAGAAGACAAATAAAAAAGAAATAAAATAAAATTTATTAATTATGTACATAAAATAATAGGTCAAAAACTGCTAAAATACAAAATGTACAAAAGAGGTCCAAAACCCAACTTTCACATATGAGCTCCGATTCACTTGAACTTGGTCTTGTTTTGAAGGTAAATGAATGTAAATTAGTTCAAAAGTGAGCAGAATCAAAATAGACACTAGATGAGGAAGATATGGGGGTTTTAGTCCGTAAATCCTTGAACTAGGGTTTGGGTCTTTGGTCCACTTATTTGAGTTAGTGATTTTTTGTATTTTTCATTTATTCTTGTTAGTGATATGTACAGAGTGGAGGTGGTTTTGGGTCATTCAGAGTTAGCATGAATTATTTAAAAATCAGGGAAGTTAGGTTAATTACAGGTCAATTTTGGCTGGGATTTTTGGCTTCTTATTTTGTTCAAAAATAAGTGATAAAATGCAATTCTTATCAAAACAAGCATGAATGCTAATTCTGTAGAATAAATGGAGAAATGCCAATGATTTCTAGGGATTAGAGCTTAATTAATCAATTTTAGAGTGATGAATATGAGATTCATCAATTGGCACTTGAGAGAACCTTGTTCCAATGAGAGGAAGAGAAAAGAATGACACAATCCTATTTTCCTCCATTATCTGGCCTGACATCTACACTTTTAAGCCATACAAACTAAAGAGACAGTGGATTGAAGCAAGATTAGATTTAGTCCCTAGTGTTGAAGGTTGGGTCCTTAGGAGAGCTTATGAGATTGGGACTTTTGGTGAAGTCTTGACTTTACTCTTATGGATGCAGTCAGCACAGTCATACTTCTTATATATTATTTTGAGAGTCCGATAATTAAAGGAGTTGAATACCTTTTGATTAACACATGGATTAACATAGAGTTATAGGATTTCTAAAACCAAATGTTCTAGGTCAATTCAAGCCTTATTCTTACACAGGTACATGTTAGGGGATGTCATTAAGATCACTAACTCTCTAACTTTTTATTTATTTATTAGCTCGAGGACAAGCTTAGCTTAAGTATAGGGGGTGATAAATCTCATATTTATCATCATTAGATAGTATTATTATCTCTCTTGCTTAAGAAAATAACCAAGATTCAATGAAAATTAATCTTAATTATTAATTTGTGTGTTGTACATAAATAACCTTAATTATACTTTATTAAATAAGATATTATTGTTCTGTCATTTTATGTATTCTTTTCTCATTAAAAATCAAATAATGTTGTACATAATTAATTTAGCATAAAATATAAAATAAAACTCCAAATATATATAATAAGAAAAGAAAATAAAAATAAATATTTTCATTATTTTAATATCTATGTATAGATGACATTTTTTTTCTCTTTGAGTTCTACATAAAAGTCGTAGATCTCATCAAGATATACAACTTTTGTGTTCATCATTTTTTCTGATTTTGATTCTAATTATTTATTTCTTATTTTACAAAGTTTTTTTTTCATTTCTCTACTTTCCTATTAGGCCACGTGGCCCAACCTCGTTTGGCCATCTCAGCCGGCTCCTTATTATTAAGCACCTGAATTTCTAGCCATCTGATCTCTGATCTAATTCATCTCTGCCTCTCGTTTCCACCTAATTATTTATCGTCTAATCTTGATCAGACGGTCACCCCATCACCTTCAAACTCTCGTCTCCACAACTGGTGAATCTCCATTTTATCACCTTTATTCTATCATTTTGGCCTTAAAAACCCTAGATAATACATGTACATAACATTATTTTATGCATATTAACATTCATTATTTATTCCAAATATTTTATGTAAAATAATGTTTTAATGTTAAAATAAAAGAATAAAGGAAAGAAAAGAAAAAGAATAAAATACCAAAGTTATTTTATGATCTTGAACCCTGAGACCAAGTCAAGAATTGAATTGATCGACCAGGAATAAAGTAGGGGAGATAAGGGCCAATGATGCAATAACAATCCCATTTAGTCAGTCACCATTTATTCATTTTTTAGAACCTATTTCATTTTTCACTTTTTATACCTCAAATAAAGAAACTTTGTACATGAAAGTTGTATATCATAATGTATAGAAAAAAATAAAAAAACTGATTTCATGAGAAAATAATATACAATGTACTTTCTATACAGAATAAGCCAAAATCCAAACTTTCCAGACCTATATCTCTCAATTAAAAACACAAAATGTATCAAAATCAATTTTAATTGTATATAACTTTCAATACGCTATTTAATGAAGGTGGTTTCATATTTTTTGGAGTTAATATGTGAAAGTTAGGTTTTGGATCCATATTGTACTATATACATGAATAAAATATTTATTTTCTTTATTCATTATTGTTTTTATAACTTTACAATCTTATAATTTTGTAAATATTATTTATAGTATATGTACATATTA
This sequence comes from Ottelia alismoides, assembly GCA_037367405.1. Lineage (NCBI taxonomy): Eukaryota > Viridiplantae > Streptophyta > Magnoliopsida > Alismatales > Hydrocharitaceae > Ottelia > Ottelia alismoides. Next base: position 795,624 of record JAZKJV010010469.1, read on the forward strand.
AAATAAGAATAAAACCGTAAAAAAGGTATAAAAATAGAATAATGTACAAAAATAAATAGATAAAATACTTGTACTTATACTTATGTACTTTATACCCCTGTTTATTTAAGTATATAATAAAATCAGAAAAATATAATAAAAATATATTTGTTCGCCTAAAAAATAAATTGTAAATATATAAATAAGAGAATACAATAATAAGATAAAAAATATAAAATAAAAATAAAATATGCAAAACATAGATGAATATACCTATAAATACACCCCTAAAGATTAACTTGTAATAAATAACACCAATAAATAAATAAAAATCGTATTAAAATACTACATAAAATAATAAACATTTTTTTATTTTATAACCAAAATTAATAAAATTATTTACTATTTTTAATTAATTATTTTCGAATAAAGGGAGCTCTTTTGTCCTGTAGCGGGTTGACGTGGCCCAATGGGCTTTCAGGGATTGTAGACATCGGTCAACTCCCCATCTTTCGTCTGACTTCTGTCAGAAGTCTCGAGTGACCCACCTTCTTCGATTTTTCCAGGCCGCGCTATTGCTCCTTCCACCTCGAGCTCTTCATGGATTCTATTCCCTCTGTCACACCAGATCTTCAAATCCTTCTGATCCTCCTTGAGTGTGGCAATAATTCATGTCAAAGTCCTCCAGAACTACATGTCTATAAATAAACCATCAGTTCCTCTTTCCCTTCTTGATCCTCCTAGAGCCTGTGATCGAGTCTAGGTGTTCATGAGTGGAGGTCAGGTGACAATTGAGCCTTCCCTACGCTTAGAGTACCTTGGAGCAGGGAGAAGTGGCGGTCCATGACGAGCTCTGACCGCCTTGCTCCCTGAGCCTCTCTCAAGTATAAGAGTTGTTTTCTTTCCTGTTTAGGTAGCTTTCATTCTCGCATTTCATTTCCAGTCTTTAGTTTCAAGTTTTAATTAGTTGTTTAGCATAGATTAGCTAGAGCCCCTCATTGGAGCTCTCGAGCTCCGGCCTAATTTCATCGTGATATGACCTATCTCGGACCCCCTCATCACACCCATTCTCTTCCCCTGCACCTTCTTCATCTAAACTGACCATCCATCTAACCGGATCGACCCTCGATCTGAATAGAAGGCCCCACTTCGGCGCTTGCCGGACCTTCGCCATCCACCTCCATTCCTATTCAAGTCAGCTTCAAAATGGGCCGAGCTTCATCGTCTCAGACCCATAACACCCCCATATAGGTCCCAGGTTGAACAGACCCCTATTGGGGGCATATCGACGCCAGAATTGACTCTTCAGGTGCCCAGAGCTCCATCGACTCGCCAGGACTCATCGTTGGGTCCTGGACCTTGTGAAAGATACCATTGGATGCAGACCAACAACAGGAACATGGAGAGAACCTCAGCATCGCGGGAGCAGCCTCGGAGTTCGAGGAATCGTCAGAACAAGGAAGAAGACGCTCATGTTCTTTCCTGTTCTTGGAGAGGGACCCTACACCATTGGATGGAGCCCCATGCTTTAGATCACACCAAAGGCATCAGATTGTCCCAAGCTCAGACCGTTAGATCGCAACCCGCGATCTAATCGCAGACGTCTAGATGTGAAGGGTATCAGTCGTACAGATGATGCCACGTGTCTAAATGATCATCATCCAATCGTTCGTCCCACGCAAAGATGGGGTAAATTGCATACTTATCCCCTCAATTTTTGTATTTATTAATTAGTACCGTAAAAAATATATAGTGTAAATAAATGAGGATATTGGGCTAATCAACCCGTGTATTTATTGTAAATTACATATGGGTCCAGTTCACATCGCTCACGTGTCGTTCCACATGAGGTGGTGAAATTGCAGGAGTACCCTTGCATGTTTTTGTATTTAATTATAGTCCATTAAATTTCAATAAACATTGCATGTTTCTGGGAAAATTGTATGTATGGTCCTGATGTTTATAATATTTGCAAATATACCCTTTCTAGTTCATATATTTTTGGTGCTTAGATTTTATTTATTAAATATAGCACCCATGCTCTAAAAATTATGCAACAATAGGATTATATGTCTGCTAACATGTACTTTCACAGACCATTTTTATTTTAGAATTTTGGGTATTTTAACTAATTATTAAAAATGAAATGAGCATGTTTTTGTTCATATTTGTTTATAAAATACCAAAAAATAGAAAAACATTTTGAAAAATTCCAAAAAATTATATGTTTATATTTTATCATATTTTAACTTCATACAAAAATCCCTAAAATTAGAAAAAGAAAAAGACTAAAAATTAAGAATCTCCAAAATCCAACAAAAATATTAAAAATCACTATTTTTTTTAAAAAAAAATATGTTTTTCTGTTTATGAGTTTTTTTTCTTATTATCTATTTATTAAAATTGATTTGAAGAATTTTGGGTGTATTTTTCTATTTTTAATCTTTATTTCAATCTCGAACTATCATTTAATACCTAATTTGGGATAATTTTTGGCGTTAAATATGCATAAAAATTAGCAAAAATTTCATAAAATCACAAAAAAAAACATTATAGAAATATATAAAACCCAAAATACTTTATTTTTTGTATTTTATTTATTTTTACTAGTATCTATAATGATATTATTCTATATGGCATGTATAAAGCCTTATACATAATATTATATATAAAAAAGAATATATAAAAATCATAAAATAAAAATAAAAATGTTATATATATATATTTAATATACATATGTATAATATACAAATAAAAAATAATATATATAATTAGAAACCCACAAAAAATGCATATGATTAAGGACATGTTTGTACATAATATACTGTGATTAGAAATAATCGTAGGCTATCAATTTTGCTCTCTGTAGTTTAACCTCTACATGCTTATTTGTATACACTTAGTTTTGTTGAGAATAATAAACTTTAACTCTACATTTTTTATATTCATTGTTCAATATATATAGTGGGTTAATTGTTGATTAATTAGGATTTATTGATTGGTCAATGCATTGACTGCGGTTTCGCTTTGTGAAATCGTACGATCATTGAAATTTCTCGGTTATCAACAACCTCAATGTGAAACGAGTCACCAGCTGTCTAAATTCTCCCATTTCTTACAATCTCCTCTGATTATCTCTTAACATGATTTCACCACCAACTTCCAGCTTTAAGTATCCTCTTCCTCACCAAACCTCCAAGTCCATCTCTCTCAGTCACAGGACTTTTCGAGAGGTAGTTGAAACCTCCACTATGAACCATTGAACTGCCTCTTCGTGTTGATCAAAACTCCTTCACCAACTGCTGGAATTATGATCCACCACTTTGGGAACCAATCCCCTAGCCTATCTACCGTCTAGTGACAATAAGGAGGTCTTGAGATGAGCGACAACAAAGGACTTTGCTCCGGTGAGATCCACAAATATTGCCTCACATTGCAGCCTCCATATGCATTGCTAGAGCTTCCATGCAAGCCCTAGTGGTTAAGCGAAGACTCTTGGAGCTTTTAAAGCTTCAACCTGGCATCGATTCATCAAATATGTTGTCCACTTCATCTCCATTCCAGCTAATGTTTTCCATCTTGTTTTCTTGGCAGTTTCATTGATTTATTCACTTACATTTGTAGCACCATTGTATCAAAAGATCTGCTATGTTTCTTCGCCTGGCTTCATATATCTATGCGAGTACTTCTACTATTCTTGGCCATTTACCCATTCATGTTTTCCTTCCAATCCATTTTCATGTTATGGTCGAATTAGAACACATCGGGGGCTCAATCCTCCATCACCTGCATCCCTACACTTCACCTCTATAACATCTTATCATATTCACGTTGGCACATGGTATCTTCATAACCATTTGCAGGTACTCAATGGTCGGAACTCCGCTGGAGTTCATTTGAAGGTCTACACCTCAGACAAGCTTCAATCGGCCCTGCAATGCACAGGTTCTCGCTGAGTATTGAAAGCATCATCTTCTTCACGGGAGCAATACGAAAGTCTCCCGACCTTCACAGCACGAGGAGAGGCACAGAGGAGGAGAAGGTTTGTCATTGGAGCACAAGCCCCTTCACCGCATGCGGAGGATGGAGGAGACGAACCTGTGCAGCAGATATCGTGAGATTAGCCTCTTTGAGCGAAATCTTACGGTCTATTGTCGCCCATGTCTCCAAGCCTAAGCAGTTGATCCGACCGGTGGTTCGAGTATCCCAACCAAACTCGAAGCACAAGAGAGTGACACGACGATCAGATCTATGCCAACCGAACCTAGCCTCAGTTGCGTGTTCTTTGTACATGAAACTTGGGTTAATTGCAGACGTGCCCTTTAGAGTTCTCCTAAATATAGATAAGTCCCACCCTTTGGTAAAATTACGTACCTACCTAGGCATTTTTTTGTATTTGCTTTTGAGTCCACTGTTGGACCTATTTGTTGTAAAACATAACAATTTTCTTAAAATTAAGTCCCTGGATTAAACATTGGATAACTTTTAATTCCTTTATCCAGATTAAGTGATTTTAATCTTGTTGGAAAGCTTTTTTAATTCTCTACATATTTGCATGTTTGGATAATTTGTTTGACATCATGCTCTCTCTTTTATAGAAATGTATTGACAAGTTTGGCTCCTTGATTGAATTGGAGATTGATATCTTGTGAATTAATCGATCCATTAAAGATATGAATTGATTGATTCCTTAATCAGGATCATTAATCTATTTGTTAATCTCTGTATTACTGATTAGTTCATCAACATTTAATTCTTTGGATTCATCTTCCCATTAAGTACATGAAAATGAAGAGACTAATTTGATGAATTGAGATCTATTCACTTCGCTTATTGAATGGTTTATCACTGATTAAAAGATTCATCGATAAATTCAGGAGCTTTGTTGTTATGTGCATTATTATGTATTGTCTATGTATTTTTGTTTTCATTTAAGTTAAAAAGCATAAAAAATCTTTCTTTTAAAAAATTATAATACTTTGTATTTTGAATTAACTTACCATAGATATCCTCTAAATCATTAGGTTAAATATTTGATACTTGAATTAAATTATAGAATTGCTCGTATCCTAGTGTTAGACCCTGGACTTCCCAGGAATAAATTGAAATCGAGAAGCTCTTCGCAAAGATGATTTTCTCAGTTCAGAATGGTGCCTTAATTGCACGTGCTACAACGGATACTTATTAACATTTTCATATGTTAGTAAGTATCCATTGTAGCACAAAAAATTAACGAACCATTCGAAATCGAGAGAATTATCTCTGTGAAGAGTCTCTCGATTTCAATTTATACATGGGAGTCCAAGGTCGAACACAAGGAGACGAACAATTCTATGATTTAATTCAAGTATCGAATATTTAACCTAATGATTTAGAGGATATCTATGGTAAGTTAATGCAAAATATAAAGTAGTGCAATTTTTTAAAAGAAAGATTTTTTTATGCTTTTTAAGTTAAATGAAAATAAAATACAAAGACAATACTTAAGAATGCACATAACGACAAATCTCCTGAATTATCAATGAATCTTTTAAACAATGATAAACAATCCAAATAGTGAAGTGAACAGATCTCAATTCATCAAAATAGTCTCTTAATTTTCATATACTTAATGGGAAGATGACTCCAAAGAATTAACTATTGATGAACAAGTCAGTAATACATAGATTAATAAATAAATTGTTGATCAGATTAAGGAATCAATCAATTCATATCTTAATGGATCGATTAATACACAAGATATCAATCTCCAATTCAATTAAGGATCCAAATTTGTCAATACATTTCTATAACAAGGAGAGCGTGAATTAAGTGTCAAAAGAATTATCCAAATACACAGACATCTAGAGAATTAAACAAGCTTTCCAACGAGATCAAAATCACTTAATTTGTATAAAGGAATTAAAAGTTATTTACTATTTAATCCATGGGCTTAACTGTAAGAAAACCATTAAGTTTTACAACAAATAGGTCCAACAGTAGACTCAAAAGCAAATACAAAAAATGCCTGGGTAGATACACAATTTTACCAAAGGGGCAGGACATATCTGTATTTAGGAGAACTCTGAAGGGCAGATCTGCAATTAACTCATGTTTACATGCGAAGAACACATGACTGAGGCTAGGTTAGGTTGGCACAGATTAGGTCCATGTGCCACTCTCTTGTGCTTCGTGTCTGGTAGGGATACCCGAACCACCGGTTGGATCAACTTCTTAGGCTTGAGACGTGGATGACTGTATACCATAATATTTCACCCAAAGAGGCTAATCTCATAGTATCTATTGCACGAGTTCGTCTCCTTCGTCCTCCACGTGCGGCAAAGGAGCTTGTGCTCCAGCGACAAACCTTCTCCTCCTTCATACTTCTCCTCGTGCTGTGAAGGTCAGGAGACTTTCATATTGCTCCCATGAAGAAGATGATGCTTTCAATACTTAGCGAGAACCTATGGATTGCTAGGTCTGTTGAAGCTCGTCGGAGGTATAGACCTTAAAATGAACTCCGATAGAGTTCCGACCATTGAGGACCAACAAATGGTTACAAAGATACTACGTGCCAATGTGAATATGATAGGATGCTATGGAGGTGAAGTGTAGGGCTGCATGTGATGGAGGATTGAGCCTTCGATGTGTTCTTGCTCGACCATAACAAGAAATGGATCAGAATGAAACCACGAATGGATAAATGTCCATGAACAGTAGAAGTAATCGCGTAGATATATGGAGCGAGACGAAGAAACATAGTATATCATTTGATACAATGGTGCTACAAATGTAAGTGAACAAATCAATGAAACTGCTAAGAAAACAAGATGGAAAACATTATTAGGAACAGAGATGAAGTGGACGATGGATTTAATGAATCAATGTATGGTTGAAGCTTTAAAAGCTCCAGAAGTCTTTGCTTAACCACGAGGGCTTGCGTGGAAGCTCTAGCAGTGCAAATGAAGGATGCAACATGAGGCAATACTCGTGGATCTCGCTGGAGCAAAGTCCTCCATCGTCGCTTGTCTCAAGACCTCCTTACTGTCACTGGACAGTGGAGAGGATAGGGGATTGGCTCCCAAAGTGGTTGATCTCGATTTCAGCAGTTGAGGAATGGGTTTTGATCGACACGAAGAGATAGTTCAATAGTTCATAGTGGAGGTTTCAACTGCCTCTTGAAAAGTCCTACGAATCGGAGAGACGGACTTGGAGGTTAGACGAGGAAGAGGATACTTAGGGCAGGAAGTTCGTGGTGAAATCAAGTTAAGAGTCATCAGCGGAGTAAGAAATGGGAGAAGTTAGACAGTTGGCGACTCGCATCACTTTGAGGTTGTGGAGACGAGAGGTTGAAGGTGATGGGGTAACCATCTAATCAAGATCAGACGACTGACAATTGGGCTGAGAGGTAGAGATGAACTGGATCAGAGATCAAACAACTTGAAATTTAGGCGCTTAATAATAAGGAGCCATTTGAGATGGCCAAAAGAGATTCAGAAAGTAGAGAAATGAAAAAAACTGTAAAAAAGAAATAGATAATTACAATCAAAATCAGAAAAAATGATAATCACGAAAGTTGTAGATCTTGATGAGATCTACAACTTTTATGTAGAACTCAAAGAGAAAAAATGTCATCTATACATAGATAATAAATAAACAAATATTTAAAATAATGAAAACATTAATTTTTATTTTATTTTCTTTTACATATATACTTGGATTTTTATTTTATATTTTATGCTAAATTAATTATATATAACATTATTTGATTTTTAATAAGAAAGGGATACATAAAATGATAGTACAATACACTGTTATTTAATAAATTATAATCAAGGTTATTTATATACAACACATAAATTAATAATTAAGGTTAATTATAAGTGAATCTTGGTGATTTCTTAAGAAAGAGAGATAATAATACTATCTAATGATGATAATATGGGATTTATCAGTGCTCTAGAATGGAGAATGTTGCGGAGCTCTGACCAATGAAGAAGGGGGGTACCTGTAGGTGTTAGAAGTGTAGTTGAAGCGTGTTTGCGTGCATAGGTAAGGTGGATGAGAGCCGGAGAGGGGTGAAGAATGTAGTGGCTCTGTAGGTTCCTCTACCGTGATAGTAGAGGAAAGGAGACAATGGAATGGAGATTCTGACAGAGAGAGGCGATGATTTGAGGGTTGCGCGTGGATGAATGATTATCGGTAGAGGTCTGAGGATGCTGGATTGATGGAAGAGGTGCTTGTGCAAGGTCAAGAAAATTAGATAAACAAGATAAAGAATACGATTAAGAAGCTTACCTGATTGGAGTGGGTACTCAAGCGGAGGATGTTCCTGTGTTGAGATTCATGCGAAGCTCCTGTCGTCGCTCAACTCACTCAGCTACGGCGAGGGGCTCGAGCAGCTACCAGGATGAAGTTGCATCATGGCCGATGGTTATGGGGCGCATCGCGGTGGTGGGATATCATGGCCATTTCACCTGCCTCATTGTCATAGGGATGTAGCGGATAGCTAGGTTTTCAGCCTCAGATTGGTGAACGAGGAGGAAGTGAGGTAGCGATGGAGGTTTTATAGGTGGAGTTCCGAACGTTGCATGGGAAGGGGTGATTTTGTAACGATCGAAAAGAGAGGATGCTGTGGTGGCAAAAGTAGTAATGGTATGCGTGATGGATAGAGGAGAGAGGGATATGTGGGAGGGTTGTTAGCGAGTGGAGAGAGTGGTTGAGCTGGCCTCCAGAATAGGAAGGGGGAGCGGTGGTCGACATGGGTTATGTGTTGGGGGAGGATGCTGGAGGAGGAAGATGGATCACAGGTCGTTGGATCTTGCGATCCAACGGCCAGGAAGAGGGTGCGAGGGGGTGGACCCGATCTGATCACCAGATCAGATCAAGCGACGGGGAGTGTGGTGCAGGTGTGCGGCTGAGATTATATCTGAGGGTAAAGACCATATGGTGGATGTTTCAACGGAAGGGGACGACTGAGATGGAGGCGACTGGGTGAGATGAATGACTAGAGAAATGGCAGATATGGATGGCTAAGACGAAAGCGGGAAAAAAGGGATGGATGGTTAGGGAGGAGGCCGGGAGGCACACGGAGAATGGAACATGTGGGCGACCCAGAGGGTGCCACATGGCTCAATCAAATTATTTAGAATTGAGAAAAAATAGAAAATAAGAAAGAAATAAAAGGAAGAAGAATAGCAAAAAGTCGAAATAGAAAGTTGTAGATCTCGAGGAGATCTACAAGTTTCATGTTGAACAAAAAGCCAAACAAGGTCAAATCAACAAAGAAATATTTTTTTGGAAGTATTTTCTATAGATAGAAAATATTGCTTTTAATTGCTATGAGATTTTTTATATTTTTAATTTCTTTTAAAGCTCAAAATATATGCAATAATTACTCTAATTTATTAGGTTTTCTAATAGGGAATAAAATATAAAGAATAAAAGGGTTAATTTGAACATAGAAACTAGGGTTAATTTCATGTGAAGGATTTATTGATAAAGATGCAGAATTAATGAAGATTTGCAATGACGTTCTTGTGCTTCGAGGATAGAAAGGGAGTATAGTAATGGTAAATCAGAGATTCATGATCCCTATACTTAGACTATGCTCACCCTCAAGGGTCAATTCATCAAAGACACTTAATTTGAGTAATCTTAAAATTCAGGGTTCAACCATGCTCTAGTCAAAAGGAATCCAACTTCTCTAATTATCAAACTTTCTGTTTGTACATATCATATAATGATATGACATTTAGTGTACTACAGTCATGAGAGTCGAGTCGAGATGTCACCCAAGGTTCCAGTCTAGGAGACTCTCCTCTAGACCTAATCCTCAACACTAGGGAATTTCTTGCGTTCAATCCACCATCTCATTAGTTTGTCAGACTTGAAGGTGTGTATGGAAGGCCAGATAATGGGGGATTTAGGATTGTATATTTTCATCTCTTCCTTTCATTTAAACAAGGATCCTCTTGAGTGCCTTATTACTCAACGCATGTATATTTTTGGTTGTTGACCAGTGCATCTGTCAAAAGTTTTTTGAGTCTCTTGCACTTGTTTTCCTAAGAGTACACTGGGGTGTGCCTTTTTCGGTTATCCAATATACCTTCTACACCCATACGCGTAGCATTTACAATGCAGATCCCTTTTTTGGGTACTAGCCCGACTCCTTGGCCCTACTTAACTTTGGTCCAATTGGACACTTTGAAAAGGGTTGGGAGTGCTTGCCTCTAATGTAAGCTCTTTGATTTTTAACTTTTAATTGAGAGATCTTTTCAATAATTCTTTATTTTCTTTTTTTGTGGCTAGCTTCACTACTTTTACCAAGATTTTGTGCACATTGATCAATAAATTATTATGTTTTATAAAATTCTGGCAAATAGGTCAATATAAAACGATAGCATGAGAACTTGTTCACATACTGGGTAGGGTTTGTTGACACTTAGGTTTCTTGAAGCCTTCATTGACTTTATCTCATCCTTGAGCATCATTAAATCAGGTCTAGACTCAGATCACCAGTCTCGGTTCCTCAAGTGATAACTCAACTCATCCCATCATTCATACAGTTGTGAAAGTGATGTGCTGATCATATTCTTTAGAAGGTAGAGATGGAGTGTGCAATATAACACACATATCTTTCAAACTAGGGAAGTGTGGATTTTTAAGTTTCAGACACTAATGACTAAGGCTGGTTAACGTAGACTCTCAAGATCTCAAAAATCAAATGTCATCAAATCCTTAAGCCTTAAGTGATTTTAAAAGTGCCAAGAATACACAAAGTTCAAAGTTGGTGAATTTTTGTGATTTTGAATTTTGCAATTTTTATGGGATTTTTTTAATCTCAAGAGAAATACTGATTGGCCCAAACTCGTATGAATAGTTGCATCATTTCCAGCCAATATGGGTGTAAGTATGGACTGTTAGATGGCTACTCGTATTACTTCAAGACAATGCCATTCACATTGCCTTTTAACCACCCACTCTGTTAAGGGAGACCGTAGTTCCCTCACCGAGAAATGGCTACTCATTTTTAAGCTCAATAGTCAGCATCGCTGCTCAAGAAAAAAAACTGATTTTTCAGATTTTTATGGGATTTTTGAATAAGGCTAATTGTTACAAAACAGTTAGTCCCTCAATTTTCAAAAAGATTTTTGAAAATATTTTCCAAATCATGTTACATAATATAGAGATGTTCAAAACATTTTTTCAAATGAGTCAAATCACCATTTGTCAAACCGTTGTCGAATAGTTTTCAAAACAGTGTCACATAGTTAGAAAATTTTTCAAAGCATTTTACAAATATTTTTACAAAAATCAATTAAAAATATTTATACCCTAGCCCCGAAAAGTTTGAAAGTTTTCAAAATATGAGCTATGGCTAAAGTATATATATTATATATAAGGTATACCCCCTATACTTAACTTTTGTTATGTCCTCATAGCACAAAGTGATAAGAAGCCATAGCTCAGGTTAAATACAAGGTGATATATCATAACTGACTCAGTTGCTCCCCATATACTTAGGTTAAAATAACCTAAGTACAAGAAGAATAATAAAAGGGAAGCAAATAATTGACATGGGTCCGCCTATACTTAGGTTGTGAATAACCTAAGTATTGGATCTACAATAAAGGTGGAGGGAGTCGTGGTGAATAGTAGTAGTTGTACAAGGTCCCTCCTATACTTAGGTTGAAGAGTAGCCTAAGTATTTGGATGCGGAATTTAGGATGGAGAACCTATGTTAGTCAGGGTTAGAGATGGAGTGGATCTACAGAGATGAATGAATTTGCGGAGGGGAGGGTGGTGGATCATCTAGGGTTATGGGAGGGGTGAGGTGAGTAGTCATCCAAGTCTCAATCATTCAAGAAATAACCTCGATTCACTAACACACACATAAGGAACGCGAAGGTTCGGTCATATTTATCTTGTCTATTTTATTGGTGATCATCCAAAATTGAAGTCCATTATGCATATTTAAAGATACGTTTAGAGCACTATCCTAGAGATACGTCCTCACCTCTCAACAATCAATCATAAGTTGTGTACAATGAGAGTATTGCTCTCCCATAATCCAATGTTGTTTTTTTCATTTTATTTGATCAACTTGCATTACGGTCTCAATTTTATGCTTAGGATATCATTGTATTAGTGTGAGCACAATTCAAGCATTCATTGTCTAATCGGTCATTCCTAATTTCATTTAATATCCTAAGTGATTAATCAGGGGAAAATCAAGAAAAATAGATTCATTCGTGAAAATCATGATGCATGCTTGAGAGAGAAACTTACAATGCCTCTAGCAATCTCCATGCACGTACAAGATTGTATTTAAAGTTTTATGCTACATGAATGCAAGTCAAAGAAAACGCACCCCAAACATGCTTCTATTAGAGGGAAAGAATTCAATTAATTTACCTAAGTGAAGCGATATATGTGTGTTTCAGGAATTATGTGTGTTCTAACCTACGAAGTAATCACAAGTGATATGAAAATAAAAGAGCATTGAGAGCTGTATGCCTAGCCCTAAGTCGACACTCAAGTGAAGCCTCATATGGGTTAGGGGTGAAATGACTTCACACGCCACATGCAATGTACAAGTTCAATTTACACAAGCAAACACTCGAACGAGGACTGCTGGAAATGCAAATATTACATTACACTTATATACGAAACAAAATGCATGAACAGAATGTTGATTAAATTCCTTATTTTCTCCCAAGTCTCTTCTACGGCTCCTCGCAACGGGAGCTCCCAACTCCACACCTCCAAGTAGATCGAGTGTCCTCCATCTTCATGGACCCTTGCACAAACAGAAAATGTCAAGAAAAACATCAAGAATTTTAATCAAGAATAATGCAGAAACAAACACAACATGAGGACCTAAATTTTTGAGAATAATCGACTCAAAATAATACAATGAAATTTAATAAACAAATAAGGATGAGCCGTGTCACCGGCAACGACGTCATTTGATGAACTGTTTTCTACCTCACTTAAGAATGATATATTGTAGTATAGGAAGGTAGAAAATGATATATCAAAAATCACAATCTTTGAATGTTGTCGAGAATTTTTACTTGGTAAGTCTACCAAAGTCGAACACTGGGACACGAGCCTCCTCGTCTATTTATTGAAATTATTGATTAAAGTTGAGTGATTAAATTCATTCACTCAGGTCTTCATTATGCAGACGAAAATGAACATCTCAACCAACACGCGCAAAGTGCATAAATAATATGATGCACGAATGAAGTAAATGATGCAAGACAATAAGGCACACAAAATGATAATGCATTTTTAAATTGATTTTGATGCAGAATACATGTAATGCAAGAAAATATGATGCAATAAATCAACATGAAATTTTTATTTGGTTTTCTGTAAGATAGAAATGATGCAAATGTCATGAAAATGCAAATACAAATATGCCCTAAAACTAGTCACATTAGTGAGCAATTAAAAAGGGAATCAATTTTAGAGATCCTTATTGCAAAAAATATACCAACATTGAGAAAATGACATGTTAAATAAAAGAGCATGAGTCATTATGTGCTTTATAATTTAGTCTTATGAATTAAGTGTCGAATCAGGAAATAAATTCGCCACTAGATAGATAATAAAACAAGAAGAACAATGAAATTGAAATAAACTGAAATGGAGTTCGTATGCTCAAGATATTTAATAAAGAGTGCAAGGTCATAAGTGCAATAAAAACTATAGAAATAAAAAGATAACTACGTATAATAGCCCTAGGAGGGCATTTATGCAATAAGGACAAGTTGGTGGGGCTCCTCTACAATTTACCCTAGCGTGGAACGATGCACGTGTGCCTGGACGTAATTGCAAATTCAAAGAGGTCACGGAGGTGAACTGTAGTATGCCCGTCCCGCACATGCTCTGCACATGCACGGGCCTAGTCGATGTGGATGACGGTCGGATGCAGGTTTGGAGGCCATGTGGCATTGCGTCTATGCTCTGAAGCATGCTTGATTCCGTCGAGCCAAGAGGTTCATGGGTAAGGCTTGGGAGCCCTCTGGGTCATCCGAATAGCTTAAGCCGTTTGTCCTCCGTCGTCGTCGTGAGGCGACAATAACTATGCTCTGCGACTACTCCATAACTCAACTAGGGCCTAGATGTCCGGTTGAATATCTAATCACCTTCATGAAGTGACCGCGAAGGCCATTGGAGCTCTGGCAAGCATCAAAAGGTCTTAGATCAGTGAGGTGATGGAAGGTAACCGATATAGGTGCTTTAGAACGGAGGATGTCGCGGAGCTCCGACCAATGAAGAAGGGGGTGTAACTGTAGGTGTTAGAAGTGTAGCCGAAGCGTGTTTGCATGTGTAGGTGAAGTGGATGAGAGCCGGAGAGAGATGAAGAATGTGGCGGCTCGGTGGGTTCCTCTATTATGATAGTTGAGGAAAGGAGACAATGGAAGGGAGGTTCTGACGGATAGAGGAAGGGATTTGAGGGTTGCAAGGATGAATGATACTCAGTAGAGGTCCGAGGATGCTGGATTGATGGAAGAGGAGCTTGTGCAAGGTTAAGAAAATCAGAGAAAATAAGATAAAGAATACGATTAAGAAGCTTAACTAATCGGAGTGGGTAATCGGGCGGATGATGTGGCATGTGCTGAGCTTCATGCGAATCTCTGGTCGTTTCTCAACTCGCTCAGCCATGACGAGGGGCTCAAGCAGCTACCAGGACAGAGCTGGATCGTGGCCGATGGCCATGGGTCACACCAAAGTGGTGGGATATCATGGCCATTCCACCTGCCTCCGTCTGTCACAGGGAGGCGAAGGATAGTTAGGTATTCACCCTTGCATTGGTGGACATGGAGGATGTGAGGCTGCGATGGCGGTTTTATTGGTGATGGAGTTTCGACCGCTACATGGGAAGGGGCGATTTTGTAATGGTCGGAAAGAGAAGGTGGTGCAGTGGCTGAAGTAACAATGGTATGCACGGAGGTCGAAGGAGTGAGGGCTAGTGGGAGGGTTGTTAGCTTGTGGAGAGAGTAGTTGAGTTGGCTTCCAAAATAGGAAGCGGAACATGGGTCGGCGTGCATTACATGTGGGGGAGGAACACTGAAGGAGGAAGATGGATCGTAGGCCCTTGGATCTTGCAATCCAACAGTCAGGAAGAGGGCGCGAGGGAGTGGACTAGATCTGATCACTAAATTAGTTCAAGCGACATAGAGTGTGGCTAAGGTGTGTGGCTGAGATTGTATCTAAGGGTGAAAATCAGAAGGTGAAGGTTTCAACAGAAAGGGACGATTGGGATGGAGGCAACTGGGCGAGATGAACAGTTAAAGAAAAGTGGATATGGACAGTTGAGATGAAGGTGGGGAAAATGGGATGGACAGCCAAGGAGGAGGTCGGGTGGTGAGTGGAGAAGGGGCAACGTGGGCGGCCTAGAGGGCGCCACGTGGCCCAATCAAATTATTGTGAATTGAGAAAAAAGAATAGAAAATAGGAAAGAAATAAAAATAAGAAGAATTAGAAAAAGTAAAAACATGAAAGTTGTAGATCTCAAGGAGATCTACAAGTTTCAGATGAATAAAAAGTCAAGCAAGGTTAAATCAATAAAGAAATATTTTTTGGAAGTATTTTCTTAGATAGAAAATATTGCTTTTAATTGCTTTGAATTTTTTTGTATTTTATTTCTTTTAAAGCTCAAAATATATACAATAATTACACTAATTTTTAGGGGTTTTATAGGTAATAAAATAAAGAAAATAAAAGCATTAATTTAAATAAAGAAATTAGGGTTAATTACATGTGAATGGTTTATTGATAAAGATGCGAAATTAATGAAGATTTGCAATGAAGTTCTTGTGCTTCGAGGATAATAAGGGAGCATAGTAATGATAAATCAGAGATTCATCAACTAACATTCACGAAAATAGTTAAATGACACAAGCAAACATGCATAATCTAATATCTAATTTGATATACAAAATTAATATTTATTTTTTACATTGTATAATTGTTATTTGATCTATGATGTAATCTATATTTTTAGCTAATAATTAATCCCATTCATAATAGGATAATTTATTTTGATATTAGAATATCTAATCAAACAAAAAATATTTCCTATTCAGACAACTAAGGAATTTATTTGGTATTAACTAAATTTGCATAACTCAGTAATAATTAGATTTAAAAAACTATATGTATAGATTTAAAATTACCTACAATAAAGATTATATTCAGAGCGAGCAAATATATCCGAATAGATAATGATATATAACATAATGTCCACAAAAATATAATCTTCTATATTGATAAAAAAAACTTGCAAAAAAATGGTTACGAAAAAAAAAGAAAATTCTTGATTCACTCTTATTCGGAAAAGATTAACGAAAGCCAGATGGGAGAAGAGTAGTTCGAGAGAGATTAAGAAGTTTGAGAAGAAGATGTGAGAGGGTTGAGAGGAAGAAATGAATAGGAAGATGGGTAGATGTGAGGAAATGGAGAGGGGGGATTTTATAGGATAAAAGGGAGGGTGTCAATGGGAATTTTCACCAACGGTCCCCTCCTAAATCAGCATCGCAAGTGCTGATTTGGGGATAGCGCCAACAATCAGCTCCCAAGTCAGTACCTCAGTGTCGATTTGGGGACCGTTGGCGTCTCTCCTCCAAATAGGCACCTCATAGATGCCTATTTGAGCTTGACTTCCCAAATCAACACTTGAGGGACCGATAGATGCTTATTTTTTAATTTTCTTAACATGCTAGCTATTCAGTTAATTATGATTATTTTAATAATATTTAAAAAACATCTGAGGATGAAGTTAACTTGCGGCGGATTTCCAAATGATTGCCTTCCTTTCCCCAACTTCTTTGGCTAAGTAGAAGACCCAAATATGATAACAAGGACCCCAAAAAGAACATGCTTCATGTTACAAAGAAAGTGGAAAGTACAACTCACTCTCCTATAGGGTTAGCCATAAGGACTAAATTTGATAAGATTGCTTGAGAACCAATAAAACTGCCAAGATAATTGATGAACTCTTATGACTCATCTGAGTTGAGTTGGTGAAATCACCCCTGTTTTGTGGTTTGATTGATCAGTGTAATTTGGTCAAGATCAAAACCCAGCGCACTTGCGCATTTTTTTGTCATACCCCTTTTCATATCTCTTCTTTTTAGTTGCTCATTTTGAGCATTTTGTTTATTCATCTCTTTCTATTTATCCTTTCATTTCTGTATCCACTATTCTGAATCTATGTATTTTGTGTCTCAAAATGATGACTTAGGATGGCTTACTCCAGACTCTGTGAACACCCACATCGATTTGTCGAGGCCAACATCTCCCATAATTTGGTGCAATTCTAGAGTGCCCAGTTTGGACTTCAAGAACCACTCCCAAGACTCCCAACTTCCTTCTCAAATAAACCAGGATCACTCTTACTTCCTTCTCAAATAAACCAGGATCACTCTTCGAATTATCTCAATTTTGGATGGAGATCTCCAACCTTAAAAATGTTCAGAATCAGATTGATTCCAAACTCTTCTCTACATTTGGTGCTTGTCTCTAGAGTGATCAGGATGTATTTCCTACTGTAGAACAAGAGCCCGATCTTGATATCTAATCGTAAGAATCGGACTATGAGATGACTCCATGGAGAGGGAAGGACAACAAGTTGAGCAGAATGAAATGAATGCGTAGATGATCACCTCCATACAAGTGATTCAACAGCAACTGATTGCACATGCCGATGCATAGGCCGCCTTCTAGGATATGTTGATGAAATTAAGGAAATGCTGAGAGTAGAGAGGAGGAGGGGAAGAAAATAGCACAGATGAACCCCTAAGATGAGAGGAAGAGAAAGTAAAAGAGCATCCCAAGCCCACACTCAAAGAGACATATAAACTCGAGGCTAGGCAAATCACAGAGTAGATCCAAATTCCTCCGATCCACGGACATTTCAAGCTAAAGCTTCAACTCATATTCCTTCTTCCAACGTTCCACGAGAACATAAATAAAGAACCATACATCCATCTGTAGAAATTTGGACGTATCTGTAGCACAACTCACTACCCAATATTCTGTTAGGTGTAGTCAGGATGATTGTCTTCCTGTTTAGCCTTCAGGATAAGATTCTTTAATGGATCAACCATCTGGGGAAGGTGGTGATGACATGGGGCCAATTGAAGTACATATTCTTCCATAAATACTACCCACTTGGTCATCTCAATCTGATGTGTTCCAAGATTTCTAGCATCTTCCAGAGACCACAAGAATCAATCCATGAAACTCGAGAGAGATTCAAGGACTTAATTAAGAAGTGCCCCCACTACGAGATCTCAAAGACCAGTTTGTCCAACACTTTTTTAGAGGCTTGATTGAGAATAATCAAATATCAGTAGACATCGGATGTGATGGATCACAATTTAACAAGGATGAGGAAGTGGTGTGGTAAATATATGAGGAAAGGGACGAAGAAGATGCTGCACTCTCCTCATCCTGTTCGTATCAACAGCAGTCACAGATCCTCCGTAAAGATGTGAACATGGAGTCTACCTAAGAAGAGAACAGATGCGAGAACTCCAACCTGAGTATTATCAGGAGTCATCTGTCCAAGGTAGATATCATTAAAAAATGATCACTAACTTAGAGAAATTGATTTTGATCGAACAGAGAACCAAGGGTCTGGAAAAGCTCGACCTAAATTCCAAGCATCTTGAGCTTCTAGTTAGTATGATCAATTCTTGCCCGTATGCAGGATTACTGACCAAGACTTCTACTGAACAACAACATCCAGTTCAGCCTTGTCGCAATCAAGTCTAGGGCATCCATTGTCGGTGCAACATGTATACTATGTGTAGACCCCAATCAGGCATCACAATCACAAATGTAGCAGCATATGGTGGCATACTTGCCAGAATCCCCGCCAGGTATGCCGAGCCATTCTTTCCACCTCCACCTGTCATGTGAACGACGTATAAAACCACAATACTTATATGACTGATGAATCTCGAATTCGTCATGCTAAAAGTCAATAATTAACCCCTGGCTTAATTAATCCAATAAAATTCACTATTAATTCTTTCATTTTATCTTGTATTATATTATCTATAAATAACCCTTAATTAATTGTATTTAAGTACTATTATTTATTTTGTAATTATTTTCTCATAAAAAACCGATAAAAATTAAGTTGAACAATTGTCTATAATTCCCTAACCCTTAAAAAGACTAAAAAATATAAAAACAACTCAAAACCAAAAAGCAGGTGTTTTTAACCCCTTAAAAATACCCCTAAAAATACTTTTTGTATAAGTGACCTCTTTTTGCTTTTTGTCCAACATGAAACTTGTAGATCTCATCGAGACAAACAACTTTCATGTTTTAACTTTTTCCTAATTTTGCCTCTAACTATTTCTTTTGTATTTATCTTTATTTTCACCTTTTCTAATTTTTTGATTGGGCCACGTAGCGCCCTCTGGGTTGCCCACATGGCCCGCTCCTCCTTCCGCCACCCGACGCCTTCTTGGGTCGTCAGATCTTCTTTACCCCGCCCCCATCTTGACTGTCCAGCTCCACTTAATCCCCAGTCGTCTGATCTGACATCAGATCAAATCCTCACCGCTCTTTAGCGCCTTCCTCACATCTCTCTGATCTACTTGACATCCTACGAGCTATATCGCTCCACGTTACCCCTTCACCCCTCACCGCTCTTTAGCGCCTTCCTCACATCTCTCTGATCTACTTGACATCCTACGACCTATATCGCTCCATCTGACCCATCCATCTCTGCCTATCCATCATCCGTTGGATCTGATCCATGATCTGATCCCATCCCACTGTCAGCGCTCACATCCTGACCGTTGGATCGTATGATCCAACGGTCCAAAACCCTTTGTCAACCTCCAGCTCACCGGACTCCTGGCATTGCGCCTCGCCAAGGCTCCTCCCCCTTCCTATTCTGTAGATGACTCCGATCATCTTCTCCCTCTCGTAACACCACCTACATGTACCCTATGCCTCCGCCATCTTCGTGCAACCCCCACTTAATGACGCCATCACTCCTAGCCTTTACTATCTCCGTTCAAACCCTCCGCTCCTCACTCGTAAGTGCCTCTGACTCCACCTATATATCGCCTTCTCATCCCACCGTCAACCCTCATCCACCACTCCACAGGCTATGGCCTAGCTTCTTCCACCCTCCAGTGATAGCGGAGGGTGGTAATCTTGAGGTGACGACGGCTGTATGCCTCCGGTGAGATCTGTGGCTTCCGGACACGTCGCGGCTGCAATTGTGCGCCGCTGAGATCCGTGCATCGGCCGGGCATGGTGGGCGATGATGCTGAGCTCCAATGGAGCTCGACCACAGACCACTTTCTCCGCTAATCACATGGCTCCGGTCAGGTAATCATTTATTTGTTTCTTCTTAATTTCCCTTAATTTTCCTGACTCCCTCACTCACCACCACCCTCACCTGACCACCTCACGACCTCCGCCGTACCACCAGCACCTTCACCCACTACTCCGCTCACTCTCCTCCTTTCTCCATAGCCCTGACCACCAACTTCCCTTCGGTCCATCGGAGTCGAAGACCAGGTCTTCCATCTCCCTCCACCCGCACGAGATCTTGCTTCACTCACCTTGCACACTCGCATGCCCTGACTACTCGCACCTTACGTTTGCAGGCCCAAGACCCGTCATTGGTCGGAGAAACACTGGAGGCATTTTTGTAGCTTCTCCTCCAGCTAGGGTTCATCGCCAGCAGCTTCCAGCCACTCCCACGCCATCGCCTTGGCTTCAGGATCTTCGCCAGCCTACCAACATTCTTCCCTGACCTTCAGGCGACGATCTGGAGCACGATGGAGCTCCGTATAGGCCGCCGGAGCATAGCCTAGTCCGACAGCTAGCGACGGAAGAAGAAGACACAGGTGTCGTCTGATCATCTAGATCGTACGGGCCAGATGAAGACACGTGGCGCCTCGAGCCTCTTCTCTGAACCCCTAGGCTCGGGTTCTCCAAACCTCGAGACGAACCTCCAATATCAGCCACGTGTCCCGAATCAGAGAAGCCTCCCGAGCCTAGGCCCCTCACGTGCACCCCACGTGAAGGCTTGGGTAATTTGCATGAAAGACCCTGGAAGTTTTGATATTTACACTTTGGTCCCCAAGCACGTGCCTCACGTGCCTGCTTGGGTATTTTGCAGGGAGACCCTTGCAACTTCTGAAATTTACACAAAGGTCCATGTACGCATGGAGAAATTGCAATGAGGCCCAGGCGGTTTTTGAAAATTGTTGCAATATTTATCTTTTTATTTCTTGTATTTTAATTACAATTATGCCCATGCATTGTTTTCTTCATAACTTGAGCATCGTAGGTCAAAATTGTATGATTTTAGTGTCGTTTTGATCATCGTTTATTCATCTATATCATGACATGTTTAATTTTCTCATCTGCCACCATTTTAAATGAAGTAATTTTTTTGTATTAGATGATGAACTTGCTCTACTTGTCGTTGTCCTAAATTGATGACTGTCCATATTATTGTGCTCAAAATGACTCTAACTTCAATTCATATTCTGTTGCCCAGCTCAATGTTCCTTTAGGGCATTTTTGTAATTTTTTATTTTGCAAGCATTCGTGTTGCATTATCTTTCATGCATCACTCAAAAATGGCATATAAAAATCAATAAAAAAATGCATGCATCATATCTATGGATTGTTCTGCATTTTACCTTGTGTATCTGCATGAAGACATGAAATTGAGAATTAATTAACACCTGATCTTAGTTGATCGGAATTCGATAAATAAATAGAGTACCTCATGTCCCTGTGTTCGACCTTGGTAGACTTGCCAAGTAAAAATAATTCAACAACATTCAAAGATTGTGGTTTTTGATCGACCAAAATCCGTCTCCTATACTACAATTTTCCTTTATTAAAGAGGTGGATTTCGTGTTCATCAAATGGCGTTGTTGCCGGGGACACGACTCACATTTATTTATTTAATTAATTTTGATTTTTTGATGTTGAATATTTTCAAGATTCACAAGTCTTCTTTTCATGCATTATTTTTGCATCACTTATGCTGATTATTTTCCTCTATTTTTCTAACATTTCTCTTTTGTGGTAGGGCCTATGAAGATCGATGACGCTTGATCTCCATGGAGGTGTGGAGTTTGAAGCTCCCGCTGACGAGGCTGCAAAAGAATTGATGGAGAAATTTTAAGATCTTTTATCAGTCTGCCTGCATCTGCATACCGTTGAAAAAGTGTTGAATATGCATTATTTTAACAGTCCTCATTAAAGGGCTTGCATGTTGTAAAAAACGTAGATCATTGGATGATCTACACCCCCCCACACATACACACATTCAAAGGATTATGATTTTTGCTGAACCGAATTTGCCTCCTTAACTACGACAATTATCCATTATTAAAGAGGCGGATTTCGCGTTCATCAAATGGCGTCGTTGCCGGGGACGCGACTCACCTTTATTTATTTATTTTATTTTGATTTTTTTGGTGTTGAATATTTCCAAGATTCACATGTCTTCTTTTCATGTATTATTTTTGCATCATTTCTGCCGATTATTTTCCTCTCTATTTTTCTAACATTTCTCTTTTGTGGAAGGGCCCATGAAGATCGAGGACACTTGATCTCCATGGAGGCGTGGAGTTGGAAGCGCTGAAGAGGCGCAAAAGAATTGATGGATAAATTTTAGGTTCTTTTATCAGTCTGCCTACATCTGCATACTGTAAAAAAATGTTGCATATGCATTATTTTAACAGTCCTCATTAGAGGGCTTGCATGTTGTAAAAAAGTAGATCACTGGATTTCTACCCCCCCCCCCACACACACACACTTACACATATACACTCACCCCCCCCATTTCCATCCTCTCTATATGTTTCACAATCTCTCTCTCTCTCTATCTCCCCTCTCACACCTTAAACTGTACACATTGCACAAACCCCCCTCTCATCTTCTAATGTAAAATCATACCCTCTTCCTCCATCGTAGTGTAAATATTCCTTCAAACACAAGACCCCCCCCTCCAACTCAAATACATTACTTAGGCTATTTGTAGCCTAAGTATAGGGGGGCCCACCTATTCATCCATCCCTCGCACTGTCTTCTTGTACTTAAGTTAATTTTTTACCTAAGTAAAGGGAGATCCTCCTCCTCAGTTCTGTTATATCACCCTATATTTAACCGAGCGATGGCTTCATATCACTTGTGCTATGATGACATAGCAAAAATTAATTATAGGGAGGTATACCGTATATTACATTATATTTACTTTAACCATCGCTCGTTTTTTTAAAATATTTTGAAAATTCTTTTTCGGGCTTGGTTTTAGTATTTCCTGTGAACTGAGTTTTGTAAAACCCTGTAAAAATGTTTTCTTAAAAATCAAGCGATTAATCGAAAAAAACTCCATAAAAATTTGAAAAATCAAAATTCTTCTTTGAATTAGACATTGATTACTAGGCTTAGTAGACACTTTCAATGAGGGAACTTCGGTCTCCCCTAGCAAAGTGGGTGGTTTAGAGACACTGTATATGGCTCCGTCCTCAAGTAACACGGGTCCGTCTAACGACCCATACTTACACCCATACTGGCTAAGAGTAGATACTTTTATTCATTTGAGCTTGGGCCAGTCATTGTCTCTCCAAAGAATTAATAAAATTGAAAATTATGATCCATAAAAATCTGCAAAAACAAAAATCACACAAAAATCACTAAGGAGTTGGTGTATTCCTGACACAATCACATTCACTCAAGGCTTGAGGATTTTGAGAACACTTGAATTCTGAGATCTTGAGAATCTGAACTAGCCAGCCTTAGTCATTAGAGTTTTTAAACTTAATTATATATACTGCCCTAGTTTGAAAGATTTGAGCGCTATATTGCACTCTCCGTCTCCGCCTTCAAAAAAATATGATCAGCACAATCACTTTCACAACTGCATGTTTGATGAGATGGGTTGACATATCACTTGAGGAACTGGGACTAGAGATTTGATTTTAGACCATATCTAATGATATTCGAGGATGGGATAAAGTTAATGAAGGCTTTAGAAAACCTGAGTGTCAGCAAAACCCTAGCCAGTATGTGAACAAGATTCATATGCTATCTCTTTGATATCTACCTATGTGCCATGGTGTGATGAAACTTAATGATAATTGTTGATCAGTGTGCACTAACTTTTTGTAAAAGCAGTGAAGCTAGCCAACAAAAGAAAAGAAAAAGAAATGTCAAAGAAAAGCGCTATCATCCAAAGTTAAATTACAAATGAGCTTCCACCAATGGCAATCGCTCCCAAACATTTTTAAAGTGTCCAATTGGACCAAGCATTAATTCGGACCAAGGAGTCAGACTGACACCATAAAAGGGCTCTGCGTCATAAGAGATACAAGTCTGGGTGTCGAAGGTATCTTAGATACTCAAAAAAGACACACCCCGGTGTACTCCTAGAAAAATAAGTGCAGACGACTCCAAATTCTCTTGAGTCTTGACGGACACATTGATCAACAAGCTAAAAATCTACTGGTGTTGAGTAAAAACGCACTCGAGAGGCCCCTTGTTCCAATGTGAGGGAGAGAAAAATAGATACAATCCTATGCCCTCCATCAACTGGCCGTCATTTCAAGTCTGACGAACTAATGAGACAGTTGACTGAAGCAGGAATAGGCTTATTCCCTAGTATTGAGGATGATGTCTAGATGAGAGTCTTTAGGATTGGA
The DNA here is from genome assembly GCA_037367405.1 of Ottelia alismoides. Lineage (NCBI taxonomy): Eukaryota > Viridiplantae > Streptophyta > Magnoliopsida > Alismatales > Hydrocharitaceae > Ottelia > Ottelia alismoides. Next base: position 820,301 of record JAZKJV010010469.1, read on the forward strand.
ACTTCGAGTGATGCCTCGACTCGACTCTCATGAATGTAGTACACTAAATTTAATATGCTTATATTATATGTACAAAAAGAGAGTCTGAAAATTAGAAAAGTTGGATTCCTTCTGACTAAAGCTTGGATAAGCCCCGAATTTTAGGATCACTTAAATTAAGAGTCGTCAAAAGATTGAGCCTTGAAATATTCACTTGCACGGTCAGGAATTAATCCGACTCCTTCATTCTTTAGATGCTCGAGGACAAGCATGGTTTAAGTGTAGGGTATGATGAATCTCGAATTCATCTTGTTAAAAGTCAATAATTAAACCCCTGGCTAAATTAATCCAATAAAATTCACTATTAATTCTTTCATTTTATCTTATATTATATTGTGTATAATTAACCCTTAATTAATTGTATTTAAGTACTACTATTTATTTTATAATTATTTTCTCATCAAAAACCCATAAAAATCAAGTTGAATAATTGTCTATTATTCCTTAACCCCTTAAAAAGACTAAAAATAATACAAATACAACTCAAAACCAAAAAGCATGTGTTTTTAACCCCTTAAAAATACCCCCAATAATATTTTTTTGTATAAGTGACCTCTTTTGGCTTTTTGTCCACCATAAAACTTGTAGATCTCATCGAGACGATCAACTTTCATGTTTTGACTTTTTCCTAATTTTACCTCTAATTATTTCTTTTGTATTTATCTTTATTTTCACCTTTTTCTAATTTTCTGATTGGGCCACGTGGTGCCCTCTGGGCCGCCCACGTGGCCCGCTCCTCCTTCTGCCACCTGGCGCCCTTCTGAGCCGTCAGATCTTCTTTACCCCGCCCCATCATGACCGTCCAGCTCCACTCAATCCCCAGCCGTCTGATCTAACATCAGATCAAATCCTCACCGCTCCTTAGCGCCTTCCTCACAGCCCTTCGATCCACTTGACATCCTACGATCTATATCGCTCCATGTCACCCCTTCACCCCTCGCTGTTGGATGACAACCTAAGCTCCATCTGACCCATCCATCTCTGCCTATCCATCATCCGTTGGATCAGATCCATGATCTGATCCCATCCCTCCGCCAGCGCTCTCTTCCTAACCGTTGGATCGTATGATCAAACGGTCCAAAACCCTTGGTCAACCTCCAGCTCACCCGACTCCTAGCGTTACGCCTCGCCGAGGCTCCTCCCCCTTCCTATTCTGAAGACCACTCCGATCATCTTCTCCCTATCGTAACACCACCTACATGTACCCCATGCCTCCGCCATCTTCGTGCAACCCCCACTTAATGCTACCATCACTCCCAACCTTCACTATCTCCGTTCAAACCCTCCACTCCTTGCTCGTAACCCCCTCCAACTCCACCTATAAATCGCCTTCTCAGCCCACCATCAACCCTCATCCACCACTCCACAGGCTATGGCCTAGCTTCTTCTACCCTCTGGTGAAAGCGGAGGGTAGTAATCTCGAGGCGACGGCGTTCGTATGCCTTCGGTGAGATCCGTGGCCTCCGGCCATGTCGCGGTTGCCATTGTGTGCCGCTGAGCTCTGTGCATCGGTCGGGCATGGTGGGCGACGACCCCGAGCTCCAATGGAGCTAGACCACAGGCCACTTCCTCTGCCGATCGCCTGGCTCCAGCCAGTAATCATTTATTTGTTTCTTCTTAATTTCCCTTAATTTTCCCGACTCCCTCACTCGCCTCCACCCTCACCTGACCACCTTACAGCCTCCGCCCTACCACCAGCACCTTTGCCCACTACTCCGCTCACTCTCCTCCTTTATCCATAGCCCCAACCACCCCGCTCCAACTTCCCTCCGGTCCGCTGGAGTTGAAGACCAGGTCTTCCATCTCCCTACGCCCGCACGAGACCTCGCTTCACTCACCCTTCAGACTCGCATGCCTCGGCTACTCGCACCTAATGTTTGCAGGCCCAAGACCCGTCATTGGTCGGAGAAACGCTGGAGGCATCTTCTACAGCTTCTCCTCCGGCGAGGGTTCACCGCCAGCAGCTTCCAGCCACTCCCGCGCCATCGCCTTGGCTCCAGGATCTCCGCCAGCCTACCAGTGTTCTTCCCTGACCTTCAGGCGATGATCTAGAGCACGATGGAGCTCCGTATAGGCTGCCGGAGCACAACCTAGTCTAACAGCCTGCGGCAGAAGAAGACTCATGTGTCATCCGATCATCTGGATCGAAGGGCCAGATGAAGCCACGTGGCGCCCCGAGCCTCTTCTCCGAACCCCTAGGCTCGGGTTCTCTGAACCTCGAAACGAACCTCCAATATCAGCCGCGTGTCCTGAACTAGAGACGCCTCCCGAGCCTAGGCCCCTCGCATGCACCCTACGTGAGGGCTTGGGTAATTTGCATGAAAGACCCTGGAAATTTTGGTATTTACACTTTGGTCCCCAGGCACGTGTCTCACGTGCATGCCTGGGTATTTTACAAGGAGACCCTTGTAACTTCTGAAATTTACAAAAAGGTACGTGCATGGAGAAATTAAAATGAGGCCCAGGCAGTTTTTGAAAATTACAAATAGGTCCCTTCAGGAACCTATTTGCAATATTTATCTTTTTATTTCTTGCATTTTATTAGAAGTATGCCACTTTAATGTTTTCTTTATAATTTGAGCATTGTAGGTCCAAATTTCATGATTTTAGTGTCAATTTGATCCTTGTTACTTCATATATATCATGGCATGTTTAATTTTCTCATCTGCCACCATTTTAGATGAAGTGATTTTTATGTATTAGATGATGAACTTGCTCTACTTGTCCTTGTCCTGAATTGATGACTGTTCATATTATTGTGCTCAAAATGACTCTAACTTCAATTCATATTCGGTTGCTCAGTTTAGTGTTCCTTTTAGGGCATTTTTGTAATCTTTTATTTTGCAAGCATTCATGTTGCATTATCTTTCATGCATCACTCAAAAATTACATATAAAAATCAACTAAAAATTGCATGCATCATATCTCTACATTGTTCTGCATTTTTCCTTGTGTATCTGCATGAGGACCTGAAATTGAGAAGTAAATAACACCTGCTCTTAATTGATCGGAATTCGATAAATAGATAGAGTAGCCCGTGTCCTTGTGTTCGTCCTTGGTAGACTTTCCAAGTAAAAATAATTCCACAACATTCAAATATTGTGGTTTTTGATCGACCGAAATCCGTCTCCTATACTACAATTTTCCTGTATTAAAGAGGTAGATTTCACGTTCATCAATGACCTGTCCTGGCGGACAACTACGTGGTCAATCATCAGCTCTATGCCAGTTCCACCAGTCTCGTCAAGGTGGAAGAACCTTCCAGCAACACCACTAACCTCTTCCACAACAGAACCAACCTCCACACCATGTAAACACTTGGAGGCAAAACAATTTTTGGCAACCGACATATCGTTGATCACACTATTAACAACATCAGCAGACTGCTCACCATTATCAACAGTACCTTCCTCCTCAATATTATCAACATCCTCCTATTTCATACCATCATTAGTCTCCTCTTCAGCGGAAATGTTAGATCCAGCGAGCTTCGACCACTGAACCCACTAAGGCGACACCTATGAACATAGGACTAGACTGCCTAGACCAGCTCGTAAAGAGTATGTCTGAGATGACACAGAGGATAGACGACCTGACCGCAACAAAGACCATTATTCCAACATAGGTCGAAGCCAATCCGAACAACTTCTGCAGCAAGGAGCATGTCTAAGAGATGTCCTCCATTCCCGTAGGATCAGGTATGCATGAAAATGTTACGTTATCTAACAATTTGACTCTCAAGAGCGGTAAGGTTCTATAGCCGCCTGCACCAATCCGGAATAAGAATAAGGCATCTAGCAGTAGATCTTCGTTATCATCACAAGAAACACTCGCATCCGATCTAGGGAGTAAGGAAGGAGCAGAGAAAAAAAAGATAAGAAGTGATACCCGATGAAAAAGAACAAAAAATCACAAAAACCGAAAATATCAAAAAGATGAGGAAAATAGTGGCCAAGTCACGCTAGCAAGGGAGAAGCCCTCATCATATCCGATCCCAGCTGACAAAGATGCTACTTCCTGTTTTTGCTTTCCTCCTTCTTCAGTGTCTGATTGTATCATTTCTAATCATCCACATGTAAATGTTGATTCTAAACTTTTTGAGAAGGATGAAAATATTCCTTTTCCAGAAGCTATGAGAAAATCCAAAAATTTTGCAAAATTCAAAAATGAATTGGCCGATCTTGATGTGTTTGAGATTTTAAAGAATATCTTTTTTTTGGAAATGCCACTAATGCATGCCGTGGATTACATGCCTAAGTAAGAAAGGATTAAAGGATGCATGTACAACTAAGCATCAACCCTGCAAAAATAGATGCAATCTTTCTGAAAAACACATTTTAACCATGGTCACTATGAACATGACCAACAACCTCCCCTCAAAGAAAAATGATTTCGGAGAACCTCTAATTAAGTGTGAAATTTTTGATCAAATTTTTGACCGCACTCTTTTTGATAGTGGTTATTATATCAACCTAATGCCCACATCTCTACTTTAGGAATTCAGGTTGGGTCCGCTCAAATCAACACGTATGATCTTTCAGTTTGCTGATCGATTCGTTAAGTGGCCCCGTAAGTGTGTTAGAAGATGTTATCATAACGGTGATCGACCTGAAATTTCTAGTGGACTTCGTTGTCCTAGACATGGATTCTATCACACCATTGCTCCAGACACCTATTATACTCGGTCAGCCGTTCCTATGAATAGCTGAAGCAGTAGTAGACTATGTGTCTGGAAAGATCACCTTTCGCTCTAGTAGCAACAACGTAAGACTTGACATGGTCACCAAACCCAAAGTCAAAGAGACTACATCTGACCAGAGAGACTCTAAACAACACAAGATCGATTGTCACTTACTTGCGGATATCAGAGACCCTAGCTTATCTTTGGATGACAACTTGACAAGTATTCCTCACCTTTGAGGAAGACATGGATAACACTATTTAACAAGTTCCTAATTTAACTTGGATGTAAAATCTGATGAGCTGATTGAACTATTTCAAGATCCATCTCAAACCGAACAAGAGGAATTCATTGCAGATATGTCCAGTGTATTCTTGATAGCACAATAAGTAACCAAGGTGGACCTTGAATTGATGTAACCTCATACAGTGAATACTAATCCAATTCTTGAGGATATCACAAAGTAGATCCCTACCCTAACGGAACTCAAGACACTTCCGGCAAATCTTAAGTATGCCTTCCTTGTGGGTGAAAAAGAACAATATCTGATCATTATCAACAACAGATTGACCTCGGATTAAGAATCTCACATGCTAGAGATTCAAGAAAGAAACCACAAGGCTCTTGTATGGAATGTTTCGGATCTCCGAGGGATCAATCCAAGTCTATGTTCACACTAAATATTTTTGGAATATGACTGTAAACCATCCCGTGAATTCCATAGAAGATTAAACCCTAATCTTAGGGATGCAATCATGAAGTAAATCATCAAGTAATGTGAAGCAAGATTTATTTATCCCATCTATGACTCTAAGTGGGTCAGTCCATTGCATATGGTCTCGAAGAAATCTGGGATCACTATGGTCACAAATGATCAAGGAGAGGAGATTATGACTCGTGTACCTACTTCTGGCACATCTATGTTGACTACAAGTGCCTGAACTCATCTACCAAGAAGAATCACTTTACAACATCATGAAAGATTGGAAGGGAAAGAGTCTTTTGCTTCTTTGATAGGTACTCCGGATATAACCAAGTGGAAATTGCCCTTGAGGACCAAAGAAAATAACTTTCACTTGTCTGTTTGGCACCTATGTCTTCAAACAGATGCCCTTTGGATTGTGTAACTCACCTGCTACATTCCAAAGGTGTATATTGGTTGTGTTCGCTGACATGGTGGGTAGTTTCCTCTAAGTCTTTATGAACAATTTCTCAGTCTATGGTGATAGTTTCGATGCTTGTTTATCACACCTAGATCGAGTGCTTAAGAGATGTTGTGAAGTGAACTTGGTGCTTTCATGGGAAAGAGCCACTTTAAGGTCATCGAAGGAATTGTGTTGGGAAACATCATCTCCAAATGAGTTATGGAGGTCGATTAGGCAAAGATGGATGCAACTGTCAAACTTTAGCCACTTAGATATGTGAAGAATGTGAGGTATTTTCTTGGGCATGTTGGATTCTACACACGGTTTATCCAAGACTTCAGCAGGATTGCCCGACTTTTGATCAAATTATTAGGCAAGAAGGAAGACTTCATTGTTGATGACAAAGTCCTCCAGGCCTTCAATCATCTAAAAAAAACTAGTTACTCAAGCGCATGTCCTACAAGTGCCTTATTGGTCTCTCCCATTCGAGATCATGACAGATGCATCTGATTTCGTTGTTGGGGTTGCATTAGGACACCGCAGGGATGGAGTGCCATTTACAATTCACTATCCCAATAAAATGCTAGATGAGTCCCAGATGAATTACATTGTGACTGAGAAAGAGTTGCTGACCACGGTATTCTCTGTAGAGAAGTTCAGATATCATCTTCTTGGATCTAAAGTCATTATATACCTGGGCCACTCTACCATCATGTACCTTCAGCAAAAGAAGGATTCCAAATCACGTCAGCTCCGTTGGATCCTTCTGCTCCATGAATTTGATATGGAAATAAGAGATAAACCTGGAGTTAAAAATATGGTGGCAAATTACCTATGTTTTATTGAATGCCTAGTTATTTCCCTAGGTGATGTACCTATCTCAGACACATTTCCATACGAGTCGATCTTGAGTGTCGCCTCACTCCCTGGTATGTCGATATTGTGAAATACATTATTTATGAGTGATCCCAAAAGATTGGAACACATACAAGAAGGATAAATTTTTACCTGATATACATTTCTACTGGTGGGAATATCTGTATCTTTTCAGGGAAGGTGCAGATTGTATCTTGAGATGGTGCATCCCTCTAGATGAATACACTAGTGTCCTCGAGCATTGTCACAAGCTCGAAGCAGGAGGACACCATTCTGGAAACTGCATGGCAGCCAAGGTATTGCAATGTAGCCTATGGTGTCCTACACTATTTAAGGATGCAACAACATATGTGAAAAGATGTTCTGATTGCCAGAAAATGGGAGAGACCTCTGGTTCCAAAGACTCGATGCCTCTCAAGTACATTCAGATCTCTTATGTTTTCGATGCTTGGGGCATTGACTTTATGGGCCCATTTCCCAATAGTTGAGGTTGTGAATGCATCCTTCTTTCCGTATATTATGTGAGTTATTTGGTGGAAGCTATCCCTGCCCGAACCACTGATAGCCATATAGTATGTCTCTTTCTTAAGGACAACATTATCTCACATTTCAGAATCTTGAAAATTTTGATATCATATAGGGGTAGTCATTATGTAAATAAAGAAGTCAAGAAACTTGCCAAGGAGTATGGGATCGACCATCGTGTCACCTCTCCTTACCACACACAATCAAATGGCTTGGCTGAGTTATCAAATAGGGAGATCAAGATGATATTGCAGAAGCTTGTACGACCTTATAGGAAGAACTAGTCTCAACTACTTGATTCTGTTCTCTGAGCTTATCGCACAACCAACAAGATTCCTCTAGAGATGTCTCCATGTCAATTTGTTTATGGGAAGCCATGCCACCTGCATGTCGAATACATTCATTAATCATTATGGCAATGAATATCTACAACCTCGATTCGATGAAAAGTAGTCAGAACTGAAAAGAAGATCTGAAGAGATTCTTAGAATTATGTGATTATGCCTATAACAAAAGCCTGATGTATACGGAGAAAGTAAAGTGATGGCATGGCAAGCACAACTGAAGTAAGACTTTCAAACCAGGTCAGAAGGTTTGGTTTTTTGATGCAAAGTTGCGAATATTCTTAGGGAAATTTAAGAGCAAGTGGAAAGTGTTGTATATTGTGAAAAAATGCATGATAATGAAAGCATCTTACTAACAGATTTGTCATCTGACGCACAATCATTCATCATCAACAGATAGTTCCTGATGATGTGTCTAGAGCACGACACATTTCTGTCAGTGATTGACTCTATCAACATGGCATTTGATGAAGATTATGCGATATCTACAGATTCTGATTCAGAGCTCTTTAAAAATATTTTCTTTGATTAATTTTGTTTGGTTTTATTTCATTCTTTCCTTCTTCCATTTATTCATTCACCCATTCATTTGTGTTATACTTAAGATATGTTTCATCCTAAGTATAGGGGGAATGAGTGAGTTGGATTATTCTTTCATTATTCCCTTACTTGTCTCTTAACTTATTTATTTTTATCTATATATACATATATTTCGCCCTAAGTATAGGAGGAGATAAGCCGAGTCATTGATTTCATAATCCCTGATCCTCCCTACTTGTGTACAATCTACTATACTTAGGATTAGTGGATCCTAAGTATGGGCTGGACGATCGACTTCCCGATCTTTGATTGAGTCATTGTAGTACTTTTCAATACTTAGCGCAAGTTATATCTTTCTTGTTGCTCTTTGGTCACTATGAGTACATAGTTCATGCTAAGTATAGGGGGGTTGTATCTACTACGTATATACGTTAGACATAACATGTACTTTCATACTTTCTAATAATATGGCTTTGAAAATTTAATAAGGTGAGGTAATAATAACTAATAACTCTTGTATGGATTAATAAAAACCCTTGTAATTATCTTTAATAAATTTGGTTTAAAAATATTTTGCAAGTTATTTGAAAAATGATTTGGAAATATTTAAAAAATCTTTGTAAAGTGTTTGCAAACCCTTGTAAAAATTCTTTTGAAAATAAGTTTTCAAAATGTTGGCACAAAAATATTTTCAAATAGTTTTTGAAAATCCTGCATATACTATTGTAAGTTCTCTTTTAAAATTCTTTTGTGAATATTTGTAAAGTCATTAACCCCCCGTAGAAAAACCTAAAAATTGGATTTTTTTTAAATCCATAAAATGTTCAAAACCAAAAATTTGTTTCCCAAAAATACCTTGCATGACATTTACATTTTCATAATAATGTTGATATTTGAACTAGTCCAAATAAAGTCTGAAGAATGGAGCTTGGTTCGGACTTTAATCCACTTAATTTCACAGGAACCTTATATGATCTAGAATTAAAACTTTTATGATCATCTTGACTTAATTCTTTGAGTCCACTAGACTATGTTCACATATCTTCTTGGCTAGACTAAGTAAAATATCTCAAGACATACACATGACATTTGTCGATAATGGTTTCACTTGCACAACTGCACTTTACACATAACTCAACTAAAATGAGGTGGTGGAGGGCAGAATTTTGAGGATGTCGAAGCATACGTGTGGAAACATACATCACCCCAAAAGGTGGCAAGTGGCCCTCTACCTAATCTAATAGCATGGATGTCTAAAACAGGAAGTTGTGGATTGTAATAAAGCTTCAAAAGTGGGATAGACTACTGGCTCTAAGAGAACAACTCCTTATGTAAATGATGTTCTAAATAGTATAATGCATTAAGTAAAGTAATCCTAAAAATAGACGGGTCAAAAATCAAAGAAAAATCATTCCCATCGGAGTTATGTGTGAATGAGCAAGGCTTATACTTCAAAAGCCAAAATCAAAAGTCATCCTGCAGCCAGGAGACTTGGCTACACGGGTCATGCTCCATAGGATACGTAATTACACTGATCACGGTCCATGCTCTTCTCTACCCTCTTTTCTTTGAGCTAGTTGTACTTGAACTTAGAAGGAAATACCCTGATCTTCGAGGAAAGAGTAGATAGATTGGGGAATTAGGGTTACCAACTGAAGGAGAATGTCTTTTGTCATTTCAGTTGGGGTGGTCTACATTCACATACACCGTACAAGTAAATTCATAGCCATAAGAGTTTATGTATGGAAGGATTTGTTCTGACCTGGTTTCTTATGGGATACTTAATAGAGGATTGCCGATCTTGAGGATTGTTAAGTTTTAAATCAGATTCCCAATGAGGTTCCACTACACTAATAATCCAAAGGTCAAATTGAGCTTCATATATTGACTTTATGAAGATAAGTTTAAAAATAATCATTAGTCTAACTTCTTTATTTTCCTTTTCTTTATTTTCCATTTTCATCACTTATTTTTCTAATAAGTATTTTCTAGGAACTAACAAAGATAAGTATGAGGGGTGATGGCTACCCATTCATTCACATGTTTTCCTTTATTTTATCTTTAAATTCCTAGATAAATACATGTAGATATATCTAATTGATACAAGTTAATACACTAATTGTTGTTGTCTGTAAATAATACATTAATATATGCATTTAAATCTAAAATAAATGAATAAAAAAAGACAAGAAAAGTAAAAGAAGTAATGTAAATACTAATGATCTATGATTCATCATGTTTTTATGCCTTTTATTTATCAAAATCATGGGTAATTAGTTGCATTTTTCATGATTAGTGCATATTTTTCATTTCAAGACTTTCATGTATATTGCATTCAAAATCAATTTAAAAATTTGCATAACATTTCTTACATAATAATGTAAAGAAAAAGCAAAAAAGAAGTATTGCATTAATTAATTTTTGCCAATAAATATGGGCTCCATGCCCATATTAAGTTTCTAACTTTATTTTTTATTTTCCAGATCTAGCTTAGAAGAGGCTTAAGGGGGCTTCAATCCCCTTCCTCTTCATTTACAAAAAAAATCTGCCATGCGACAAAATAGTTGACGTCAGCATAAAGAAAAAATAAAAGCAGGATGACATCATTGCTGGCGTCATCCTTCTCCTCCATTACAACCTATACGAAGGGGGACGCCGCCACGTCTTCTCCCCTCAACGCCAATGGCCGACGCCCCCTTCCTCTCCCTGCAATCGCCAACGTTCTCGTCCCCTTCCTGTCCCTCAACGTCTATAAGAGAAAGGAGGAGGGCCCAATGGAGGGAGACCGCTCATTGGGGAATTGGAACTGACCCCATCAAGAAGAACCCATTTCTGCCCGAGCCGCCACCACCTCCTCGCGTCTTCAGCGCACCGACTCGTGCTGCCACATCACACTCCCAGCCTCCGTCCCGCGCTACCACGCCACAGCTCCGCCAATGCGACTGAGCACAATCGCCTCCGCCACAACCAACAGGAAGAAAAATGGGTCCTAGGGACCCCTTCATAATTTTTGTTTTTCTTTAACTTTTTTTATAATTTTTGGACTTAGTTATAATTTCGTAAAACTTTTATTTCTTTTATGCAATTTTTTTATTTTCTGGTTATTATATTCTATGACATTTGTGTTCTATTTATTCAATTTTCTAAAATTACGTTTTAGTCCTCCACGGAGTGATTTGCTATTTTATAAAGTTTATTAATTTTCTTGCAATTTACTATAAAGTATTTTGACCAAATTTCACTTCTGTCCCACAGTTTTCAGTAATGGTATTAAATTCCCTAAATTTTTATTTATTTTCATTTAAGCCCCTAGATTTCTTTGAAAATTAAACAAGTGCCCGCAACACTTCCATAGAGATCCTTATGAAATTTAGAACCTACTGATAGAGGTTTCAATTATATTTTAAGGCTTCAAAAATAAAAACAAAAAATAGGATTTAATTTGGATCTATAAAATCAAAAATGCCCTTGTAAATATAATAAAAATCCGTGCAAAAACGTCCGAGTCCGTGTGGATCAATCCTCTACTTATCCTATGCTTTATTTGATATCTATTGACCTGTACTTGAATAAAAATATTTGAATATCTTGGTTTTTACGTATGCATACAATGACGCATAAAAACACACTTTTAGCACACTGAAAATTCGTGTCTTCATTTTGTCAATGTTGTTGGGGACTCGGCAACTTTCGCAATTTATTTTGGAATTTTTAATTTTTGATTTTAATATTGTAAACTAATTTTATTTATCTTTCATTACAGGTAAAAAAATTCAAAAAAGTATATCTATCTCGTGCTCTCTTGTTATCTCCCATTCTCTCTATCTCGTATTCTAAATCCAACATAGCGTACACTGTAGGATCTTTCTAATCACTTAGACGTTTCTAGCTGCTTGTATTTATATGTATATTTTTTGAAAAATATTCTTGAAAATCACAAAATCAACTTCCTATGCTGCATTCATTCTTGTGGATCTCTCTCCCTCTACTCAGTAGTTAAATAAGATCACAATTGAGTTGCTTGCCTAATTAGATAAGTTCTGGAAGGTCATCGTATGGCTTGAACGAAAGCGATCTAGCGTGCTTGAAGTGTTGCACATTTTACACAATTGCACATGCACAAACCGAATCCTAGGTCAGAACCAAAAATCCTACGTAAGTTTCTTGACTACTTAATTTAAAACGTTTAGCCACTTTCCTATGAGGGAAACCTTAGCGGAGTGGGTGATTAAATGACACCACATTTGGAACCGTCCTAAAAAAATACATGTAGTCGTTCTACAGTTCGTATACTTGCACACATACTGCTGAAAGTGGATGCAACTAAGTGTAGGAATCCTTAAATCTACAAATAGGTTTTAGGTCAATCTTTTTGTGGGCTTGAGTTTTTGTAACAATAAATTAACTTTTGAAAAGATAACCGCATGTGCGGCAACTCACGTGTATTGGTGATTCATGAGAAAATAAAGTTAAATTGAGCTATTGCACTAAATTATATGGAGGATAGAAGAAGATTTCCTCCCCCATACAACTCTCCTATTTTATTATTAATTGAAAATGAGATTGATGAAGTTATGGATCTAGTACACAAATATAAAGACGATCAGGAACACAAATGAAAGAATTATTCGATCAAAAAGCAAAACCAACCAAGCTGCTAGATGCCCCTTCTACACGCAATCAGATTGTGACAATCTACCATGACGACTCTCTCATGGATGAATTTGTATGTTTCATTCAATCCAACCATCCCTTATCCTCTTCCACATCACTTGGATTTTTGAAACCTTCTATTGATAAGAGGTATCATTTTGAGGATTTTGGTCGATCATATCTCCCTTGGATACCACATAAACCTTCTCAAGAAAACCAAACTCCATTTCTGACCAATAACTTGACTTATGACACAACCACTCTAGGCCAACATGATCTAAATAAGAAAACCATGCTCCATGAGGATTTCACGGTTACTTTTTTGGATAATTTTGAGGATACACACGAGGGGATCTGGAGAAAGTTGTAATTGAGAGAAAAGCAAATGAATGTGATCTAACCTCCCTAAGTCAAAGAATAAAGTTGTATTTTGATGAGTTATATTTCAGTATTATTGAGGAAGAACTTCTTGAAGAGACATTGTCGATACCCAAAAATCTCCAATTTATTAACTCCGATGATATCCCTAATTTTTGTCATTCACAATTGGAGTAAATAGAAATTCCCATTGACCTAGAAAATGAATATATTGACTCAAACAAAATTGTGATGTCTGAACGTTGAGAATTTGAAGGACATGGTCTAGACTTTGATTTTGGGGACAATCTTGTGATTGGATTCAATTTCGGTAAAAAAGAAAGTGAAAAAACTCTGGGATTCTTGACTGAAAAAAATGAACTTTATGAGTCAAGTGATATTAATTCTTAATATGCGATAATTGATGCATTTTTAAGAAAATTTGGAACTGATTTCGAAAGAAATGAAATGATGGAATTTTATTTTGAGATTATATCAAAATTTGAATATAGAGATGATAATGAATCTGATAGAGTCGTTAATGAGAGCCTCTTCCCAACAACCCCTGTCCATGTGTCAGAAGTAGTCCTTGATGACTATCTTGAGGACGGGATTATTGTGTCTACTTGCATTTCCTTCCTAATATGAGAAGAAGAGCTACATCACTCAGTGTATGGTTCCCAGTACACATTCTCTATCACCAAATCGGTTTCAAATCTGGATGATCTTATATTCCCTTATCCTTTCTGGAGTGAAACCGAGGAATATCTCCAAGCACTAGAGGATGACCGACTTACCAATTCAGAGGATCAATCTTGGTTGGACCCATCTTACATGATCACATCGTCATTGGTAGCTAATATAGAGGAAGATCATGTTGATTACACCGATAATTCCTCTGAGACCTCCCTCCCTCCCATGCTCCATATAATCGAACATGTTGAGATTGAATCTCGACGACATGATCTTAGTTTTGATTTAGAATTTACAAATATTGCCATCTAAGATTACTATAATGATATCATGGAGGCAGATGATTATGAATCACATATGGTATTCGAGGATTTTGTACCAACTCCGTCGGCCTTTGAACTTCATCCGTTAATTCTACACACTTCATGTTGTCGGTGATGCAATCACACAATACCATCTCCAGCTACTTACCTCACCACGATGTTTCAAACATGAATCCGATCATATTTGAAACACGGATTATTCCTAACCTAGGAACCTGGTTGGGGGCGTTAAAACCGATACATCGTGGGACAAACCCCACAGTTATCTTTCAGATATTTTCTCTAGCTTGCCTTTTTAACTTCATTTCTCTTAAATTATAGTTTAACATAAGTATGGGGAAACCACACAAAAAATGACAAAATCAATTGGAAAATAAAAAAAACATCATTCATTTGTTGCATCTTGCACCATCTTGAATCATGTTGTCCTATTTTTTTTTTTGTTATCACTATAGGGACATGGCTATTGCCAAGCATCGGGATGCATTGCATTTTATGCATGTCATTTTTATTTTATCGCTTTTTTTATAAAAAAATACTACTTGCACGCGTTCACTATGGCCCTTGATATGGCCTTCATTTCACTATTTATCAGGATAATTTGTCTGAAATCTCCCATGCATAGTGCGTTGTTCTTTTTAGGAAGAAGACTGATGACTCCATAATTTGTTAAATTGTTCTTCTTCTACGTTTTGGTGCTGCCTTCTTCTCCATTTTGTTCTACTTCTTCTAAAGTATAGACCTCTTATTTTTCCATCAGTCCTGTTGATGTTATTAATACAATGGAAGGATATTGAGGGCAATAGAGAGCATATGCAAATACAACGTGAGATTCGGGGATGGGACACAACACTTTTCGACGCCGTCGTCTTCGTCACCGATTACAGAAGTGGTGTCAGGAGTTGGCTCAAGTTAATTGCCATTTTATTTAATCATTGCGGAAACAAAGACTTTGTCCTGTAACAATTTAACCATCAAAGGAATCCTTTGACAAAAGTAAGGTAGTTGAAGAGTTACAGCAATAATGTATTACTTGGTATTACTCCGACGATGAATATTTTGTTGCACATAATGCCTAACGAACACGTAGTTAAAACATTTCTTACTTTGCGATAACCATGGATGTAGGATGATGGTGATGACCTGATAAGAGAAGATGGGATGGCGAAGCACAAGTACTGGAAGGGGAGGAACGGGCTCTCACAAGAAGCACAGAGCATAGCTTCTGATATCCTCGCAATTCTCGGAGATAATAACTAGAAAAGGATATCCATGTTTCGGTTTACATTCAAGTGATCAGATTCTAATGATGCTGCTGCAAATCCACTGCGCAGTTCAGCCATATTAATTTGGATTACAGTAATGTAAACATATTCTATGGGATCCTTTTCCATATATTGTAATCGCAAGGCACTTATGCCGAATTATCATGCGCATACCAAGATTATCATTGATTTAGATATATACAGCATATAATAGTTTCCTAGTCAAAATCCTAGCATGGCTCGGAGGCAATAGTTGTTTGGGTTTTTATCACTTGTATCCTTTTTAACTTCTATTTAAGTATGTCCTGTCTTTTTTTAATCACTTGCGCCCCTATATTCTTACAAAATCCACAATTTTGCCCTTTTTGATATCATTTATGCCTATACTTCACCTTAACGGAAGGACAAAATTGTCAATTTTGTAAGAAGATAAGGGCGCACCAAATATTGAAAAGAAAAAGAGGCATAACTGATACTGCGAAAGTTAAGAAGGGACATGTGATAAAAACCATAACTTTTTTTAATGGTCTATGTGAAGTCGTAAGAATATCTTGTAAACTCAAATAATATATAATTAGCATGATATCTCGGTTTATCTTGTATAATACATAGGTAACGTGCTTAAGATAAGATTATTTTATATCGCAATGCTTGGCTTCGTTAGAAACATCAAATATCATATAATCGTTTTATGATCTAAGTGAATCATCGTGATATCATGTAAATTTGGTATCTCATTTTGGTGACATAAGGTTTGTCCTTTACAAACAGTTATGTGCATCTCATAAAAAATTCACACATTTTGTAATGGACTTACTACTTCACAACTTGTACTTAAGCATTTTGCATATGATTGTCAACGTGTCCAATTGAGTATGGACTTAACAGGTTGTAAGGATCACTTTTCTTGGATTACGTTTCGAGGACCTAAGCATGAGACAATACAAAGAGCCTTATGTCCCTATCAACTATAAAAAAAAGGCAATGATAGCTAGTTGGGCATAGCGCCTTGTCATGGCACAAGGCTCTATCTTGATGGGGGATACAAACCACCAGCATCGCCTCTGCTCAGATACCGAATGATGGGGATGAACTCCTCGGATACGGATGCAGATGTGCAACTATCCATCACCACATAAGTACATGAAGAAAAGAAGAACTAGACATTATGGTGGTCGGTCACCTCTCGCGACCACCGGAGAAGAAAGA
This sequence comes from Ottelia alismoides, assembly GCA_037367405.1. NCBI lineage: Eukaryota > Viridiplantae > Streptophyta > Magnoliopsida > Alismatales > Hydrocharitaceae > Ottelia > Ottelia alismoides. Next base: position 836,951 of record JAZKJV010010469.1, read on the forward strand.
TCACTAAAAGAAGAACGAGTACAACTATCTCCGTTCCCAACTATCTCCCTTCCCTCGCTCTCTTCCTCTCTCTTCTCTCTCTCTCTCTGTCTCTTTTCTCTAGAGGTTACACTGTTCTTGTGATGGTGTAGAGGCAATGTCTCCATTTCCCTCTATAAAATATAAAAAAGATTCTTTGCAACAAATAGCATCCGTATTTAAATATTTGACATCATACACGATGTCAAAGATAGTCAATAATTATAAATTTATTTCATTGTCGTATAGAGGGCTTCGTTTGAATATTAGCATCATACACATGTGGAAGAATACAAATAGTGACGGTCTTTGTTTAAAGATGTACGTAGCCTAGACTTTTTTCTTTGTTTGTGTATAGGCTGGGATGTCCTGCCATACTAAGTCAGACATGTCTTTTACATAAGCCAATTGAGATACTACAACACCTGCAAATTAAATCTCTATTTTTTTTAGGAAAAAAACGATTAGGGAGTCATCATTCATAGACCAAACCCAACAAGCAAATAGTTTAGTTACAACAAAGGACAGTGACCCAAAAAGAGATCCCACAGGCGGGCAGAGACAAACAAAAAGCAGCCATTTCAGTGTTCAACGAGCTGCAAATAGTTTAAAGATAAGCAGTGCTAAAATGATCCCACAGCATCCTTCCAAGGAGTGCGGATCCTCTGCTGCAGTGTTGTAATGCACTACAGTACCTCGATAAGCAGCACTACAGCAGACAATCCACACCCCCTTCCAAGGAGTGCGGATCCTCTGTTGCAGTGCTGTAGTGTTGTAATACACTACAGTCCCTCGATCAGCAGCACTACAGCAGACAATCCACACTCCCTTCCAAGGCCCCCAAAAAGGTGAACTGCTCGCTTTACTTTTTTGGATTTTTATCAGTTGTGCCCCTCTGAGATATTACAATTTCAGTTATGCCCCTCCCTTTTTTGGAATATCAGTTATGTTCCTACCTTCTTGCAAAATTCACAGTCGTGCCCTTCTGTTAAGGTAAAGTAGGGGCATAACTGATATTACAAAAGGGCAGAATTGTGAATTTTTCAAGAAGGTAGGGGCACAACTGATATTTCAAAAAAGAAAGTGGCATAACTGAAATTGTTATATCTCAAAGGGGCACAACTGATAAAAACCCTACTTTTTTTTCTTTGAAGGGCCGCCAGAATTTTTTTATCTTGGAGTAGCTATCCGATCCACGAGACTTAGTAGAGCATTCTTGTTTCAGCATTTCCATCAGGGTCGGTTCTGCAAAACAATGTAGAAGAAAAACTAAAAATAACTAACACTTGCGTCTCCAGGGGTATCAGCATGGACATCTCAAAGTTAATTAGAACGGGTAATCAGAAACGATTTGTTTAGTCTTGCGTATCATGACCTTGACGTACCCTGAGAATCTGAGTCATCTCCGATGCCATTTTTGCACTTGAGATCAGAATGTTTTCGTAAGCTCTTCGGCTTCGCGCTTTCCAAATCGACCACCAAATCGATCCCTTCAAGGAAATCGTGCCCCTATAGTTAGCGTCGTCGGAGCCATATTCCGATGAAAAGATGAATTTCTTGAAATTTATGAAGTTAACATTACAGCTACAGATCTCGAACGCAAAGTTCTGGAGGTAGTTCTCCGTGTCAGCTTCACAAAGAAAACATCTATTGACCGAGGAGATCTTCAATTTGAAGAACCCGTCTTGCGTAATGCATTTTGCATGGACTAATAACCAAAGGAGGTAAGATACCTGGGGTCGAATTTATTGGACCAAAAGCACTTTTTGCGAATTTAGTTCCACCATCTGTGATCAGTCTGTAGATTGCTTCCCTCTTTAGATCCTGTGGGAAAGGAGCAGTACTCCACATTCGCATGATCAACAGAATCGTTAATATGCCTTTTTTTTAAAGAAAAAGGTTCTTGTTCATTCATCAGTGCGTAGTAAATAGATAGCTCAGAGCAAAAGCAAAAGATAAGGGGTCCGCATAGACGTGGGGCACATAATATGCTGAATAGCTCTTTTCGTATTTTCTCATGCATTCCAATATGATAAAGGAATTTGGTTTTTCAGTTGTTCGAACTGTTAGGATCAAAATCAAATTAGGATTATGAATCATAATGGGATTGGACTCCTAATTCTGATATTAGTCGAGTTGTATTCTATTTATAGTTCTATTGGAAATATGACTGTAGGATTGTATTTGGACTATATAAAGAGGGGTACAGGTATTGCCTCCACACCACCACAAGATCAATGTAATCCCTAGAGAAAGGGGGGAGAGAGAGAAGAGAGGAAGAGAGCGAGGGGATGGAAAGAGTTGTACTCGTTCTTCTTTTAGCGATCTTTCTTCTCCAGTGGTCGTGGGAAGTGACTGACCACCATTGTATATACTTGTTCTTTTATTCACGTGCTTCTGTAGTGGTCAATTGTATATCTGCATCGATATTTGAGGGTTCATCCGGTATCCACACGGAGTCGATAGCGATGAGTCGTGTCCCATCAACAGGTATCAGAGCTTGGTTCGACAAGAGAGGGATACGATGTGGCGGATCAGAATGAGATTCGACATTAAGGAGACGACGTGACGCAACAGATGTGCCTTCTTCAGAGGTTGTGAAGAACCAACGATGACAGTGAACCGTTGAGATCAGAAGCCATCGGAATCCGATTGAGGTGATCCAGGAGTCCAAATAGGGGTTTTTGCGCATTCCGGATGAGTTGGACAGTTCAGATCGAGAGGATTATGCTCTGATTTTTCGTATCATATAAGGAGGTACAATAGCAAAGTGGATGATGAAATTTACATCGAGGGGTGCATCATTCTCCATGTAACCCTTCGACGGTAATAATGACTTCACCTTATGGCAACAACGGGTGAAGAATATACTTACACGAGAAGGACTTGTGAAAGCTCTTCAGGATAAAGAAAAGAAGCTAGAGAAGATGAAAGAAGAAGAGTGGAAGGAGATGAGGGATCTCGCGAACATTACAATCATCTTTGTGAAGTCATCTGCCTGGAGGATCCAACAAAGGTTTGGATGTAGCTTGAGGGACGATACAATTCCAAATCTTTGCAAACCGACTATTGATGAAAAAGAAGCTCTATGGTCTAAAGATGACCGACTGGACAAAACTTTAAGTGCACTTGGATGAATTCAATAAGATTCTGACAAACGTGCTCACACTGAGGAGAAGAATGCGAAAGGAGAATCTCTCTTCAAGGAAGAGGATAAGGCACTGATCTTGTTGAGTTCCCTTACATATTTCTACGATCATATTGTGACGACGTTATTCTATGGCAAGGAGGCCATCACATTAGACGAGACAGTTGCTTCATTTCTTATGAATGAGTCTCAACGGAGGTCGACGGATGAGGCAACAAATGATGAAGGTCATATGCTGGCAACCGAGGGTACACACTCAAGATCAAGGAAGATAGGATTTAGAGGCCAATCCAAGTCACGGGATCCGATCAGATGCTTCTATTGTGACAAAGAGGGTCACAAAATAGACGATTGTCTAATACGTGAGAAGGAGAAAGGAAAGAAAAAGATTAGTGATTATGAATCTGACCAAGAGGATTCCACTACAGTTTGTTAGGCAGAGTTGCTAGTGTGCTCTAGAGAGATGAAGGAAGATTCAAGATGGCTTATGGCCTCGGCATGTTCAGACCATGTGTGCTCATCCAGGGAGCAGTTCGGTACATATCAGGAATGTAATGATGGCACGATCAAGATGGGAGTGGAGAGATTCACTGCGTCAAGGGAATTGGATCAGTGCAATTCCGCATGTTTGATGGAGTATCACGAAGTCTGACAGATGTTAGACACATTCCTACGACCAAGAAGAATCAGATTTCATTGAGAAAGATTCGAGTCACGAGGACATCAAGTCAACATTGAAGGGGGAGTTCTCAAAGCAAGAAAGGGATCACAAGTGGTGATGCGTGGGACGAGGATGGCGAACAAGGTGTATAAACTCGAGGGAAGGGCCGTGACAAGTGATGGAGCTCCCGTTATTCCTAGGACGAGCAGTTTGATGAGAGAGAGAGGCAGGTTATCAACATATCTGTTGCAGAAGTGTACAACAAGAATAAGCGAGTGTGATTCGCTTTACCAAAGGACGTCGACACAATCTCTTGTCACGAGAGATTAGTGGTTGCATCATGAGGCACAATGTTGAGTTGTGCGAGTACCCGAGAGGGGGCACTGACGGGTCCGATATTTACCCTTTGTTAATTAGTGTGAAGTAAATATGTGAAAATAATGTTGTCGTTTTGTTGTAGGCAGATAATCGGAATTAATCAAGAAAATAACCACTTAATTATTTAATCCAATTTTAATCGAAGCGGATTTAAGTTTATTTAGCCTGGGCAAGTTCAAGGGTCAAACTCGAGGAGGCAAAGGAACAACCTCGGTTAATGTCTATCAGATTTCATGCGTGATTTTTGAGGCGGAATATTTTTGGTGTTTTTGATGTAATTTTTGAATGAAAATGCTAATGAGGACCAATTTTAAGGATGAAAATATTAATGTCAATCAAACAATATCCAAAAATCACAAAACTGGGATGAGATGTTACTATGTTAAAATGAGTGTACTGTAATTTTTTTGGAATTTTTTGGTGCAATATGAATATTCTATGAATTAATGGATGCAAAAAGTATGAATCTCAATAATTAATTATAATAAATATTACACCTATATTTTCAGGAAATAAAATTAGTTAAGATATATCAATAAATAAAATATCCTAAAAAATCCTAAACCCTAAAAATGTATAGTTTAATACCTATTAAAAATTAAATATTGGAATTTGTAAAATGATTTTTATGGAATAAATGATGCATCAAAATGCATTTTTTTAGACAATGTAAATCACAATTAATTCTATTTTTCATGAATTTTTGACATTTTTTAGCGATGGTTAATTAACTATGAATTGTATAGTGCATATTGTGCAAAATATGCAAGATTTCACAAGAATAATTATTATAAATTAACCTAAGAGTATAAAAATATCACAAGCATGCCATAATGTAAAGAATTATTTAAAGAACAATGTACGATTTTTTTAAATAATAATGCCAGAATGAGGTTCAAATAATAGAATAAAGCTTGGGTTATATTTGCAATATTATAAGAATGAAATAAAATAACAAATGTAGAATAGGGATGTGAATGAAATTGCCTAGACCCTGAGGGGTCACGCTGCAAAACTTTCAAGTGGTACATGTGGGGCACGTGACCCTTGATTGACGGGGGGTGCTTTGGGAATTCATATGACCTCCGAGGGCTGATGAATCCGCGATTCATCATCTTAATATCTTGATCTTAGCAAAATCCCTGAATAAATTCTCTAACAAATGTCGATAAAATCAATAAATTAACAAAATGACTCTTGTAAATAAAACACACTAATTATTATATATTAGATTATATAAATAAATTAACAATAAAAAGCCACAAAATTAAAGGAGTTTTTCATCTTAAATAGCCCAAAACTTCATGTATTTTTAATAATTTCATTTCACCTCCTTTTTGGCTAATTCTTTCTCTAACTTGTTCATAAAAATGTATATAAAAATGCAAAAATTTAAAATAAATTTCACCTCAAATAAATGCTCCTAGATCCCAAATACAAACGGTCGTAAAGTCCAACTTTCCGACCAAATTCCCGCTCCATATGAATTCCAAATTCATCAAACTCACTTTTAAAGTTCAAGCTAGAAAAGTATCTATCCAACGGAAGTGGTTTCATGCAAAATTTAAGTTTTGGGACCTAGATGTACATTGTATATTATGTATATATTCATTCTTTCTTCATTTTTATTTTATCTTTCTCAATTACTTAAAAATCTAAAAAAATCATCGTTGTGTTGTATTTTGATTATAGTATTTTATTGTATTTTTCCGTTGTAAATATCTCTTATTTAAAAGATAAAAAAATTTAAATTAGAGAAGCAAACAAAAAATGTACATGTTGTATGTCTTCTTTTGTAAATTCTCCACTCTTTTTCTTCTCTTTATTTTATTTTCTTTTTTAAAGTAGCCTACTTTATTTATTTATTTATTTATTTATTATTTAATCAACATTATCTACAATAACCATCAATTCAACTCCATTACTCCACCATTTTTCTAACTTCTAATTCAACTCCACCATTTTATTAACCTCCATTCCACTCCACCTTCATTCTAACTTCCATTTTTCCATCTCTTTATATACATTCCATCCTCCTCAATTTGCACTTGATCCATCTTTATGTGAGGAGAGCCTAGTTCCCAGAGTTGAATCGGTGACAGCGAAGCAACCGCGGTCGAGCGAGGACAACCCTCTCTCCGATGAGATTCGTTGGCTTTTTGGCCAACATCGCAGCCGCCTCCGCGCGCTGCTCGAGCTCATCGCTCGTCGGCGATTCGAGCGAAGACCGTGCGCTCGTGAGCACATCATAGGCGACCATCTCCATCGTAGGTAATTTTTCTTCTCATTTTATCATCTTGTTAATTTTGCATTTTTTATTACATCACATCCACCACCCCTACTTCTTCATTTGTTTATATCTCCATCATCCTTACCATCATCATCTTATCATTTCTTGTTTATTATCTCATTAAAAAAATTAAAAAAGCAAAAAAGCAAACATTTTTTTCATCAAACATTAAAAAGATTTCAAAAAAATAAAAAAAAAATAAAAAAACAACAGCAGTGGTGGGAGCCCCCACCGTCGCTACCCATCTCCACCGCCGTCGCTCGCCAGCCTCCCGCCTCAGCGGCGCGACCACCGCCAGCCGCCCGCACCCCAGTCGCCATCGCGCAGCCACCGGTGGCCCTTCGCCAGCAGCCCGCCTTTGACCGCCCCCCGCCAGAGCCGTGGTGCTCCACCACCACGGACTCGCGGCGCCGCCGCCTCCACCGTTGACTTCCCCTCCACGCTGGCCCCAACCTTCCACGACCGTCGTCCGCCTCCTCGCCGACATCGCGTGCCCGCGTGCAGCGGGCGGCGCCCCCCTCCCCCCCAGCTATGATCCGCCTGCGTTCAGGAAGAAGAAGTCATTTCTTTATTATTTTTTATTTGTAAAAATTGCAAGTTTACCCATTTAAGTTTTGTAATTACAGTTCCGTCCCTGTGCATGTTTTCTATTGTCAGTTTTAATTCTATTTTGCATAGACAACCCTGTGTTTGACTATTAATTTGGAAACCTGCATTGCATCATTTTATTCAATGAAAAACGTCTTGATGTTAAGCAATAGTTCTATGCCATGTGGATATTTATTTATATTTTTCTAATATTTGGATAATTTATTAAAATTATCTAACTGAAATTCTGCATATTTTACCCATTTTATGCTCTTAAACTCATATCTAACTAACGGTTTCTCTAACAATTCTTGAAAAATTAAACATGATTCCTTAAAATGTGATTGAATTGCTATGCAAATTTCATCCAAAATAGAGTTGTCTTGTGCTTGAAATAAATTATGGAGTGATTTTCGTATTTGATTTTTAATTAAATCCACATACATCCTTTACACAACATTTCAAATCTTTTGGATTCCATATGAAAATATCTATATGAGATAACTCGTTCTCTGTCTAATTTGACAACTTGGATTTATTAGGAATTAATTACCTACAGTCACTCTGTTTACGCTAAACAATCCATAAAAAATTCATATTTAGTCAAAAAATTCCAAAAATATTACTGTAGTATCCTTACATCATGTTTTCATTCCAGTAAAGTTTTCATTATTTTTGCTTACTGTTTGTGTGAACAATTACGAAAAAAACCCATAAAAGTGTGTATTTTTTAATTATTGTATTTTTACCCCTAAATTTCTAAAAAATATGTTTTGCATGCATCATTGAATTAAGATCCTAGAAAAAATATAATTTGGCTGAATTGAACTGATTGGCATTAAAATTAATTTGGCCTAGTTGTGTGTTTTCTTACTGTCTTGATTCATCCACATTTGCATTTGTATTTGTTTTTGCATAAAAAATATAAGAAATCTACATTGGAAATCTACATCTAAAGTTTTGAATTGACCTCAAGTTGTTCCTTTGCCTCCCTGTGTTCGACCACGGACTTGCCCGGGATATAAATTAAAGCCGAGCCCTCTTCACGGAGATCTTGTCTCGGTTCTGATTGACTCGCTAAGTACATGCACTACAACGTGACCAAATTGAAACATGTGCTAAGCGATTCATCAAGGGTGTCGACGTAATAAGCCCAGCCCCCCCCTCCCCCCACACACACGTGTCAGACACATGAGGGGAGTTCTTGGGTTCAGGCCCAGCGAATGCGGGCGGAGCGGTGTCGTGGGAGGTTGAGGTGAGGTGCGGAGCCTGTCGGTGGCGTAGCTCTCTAGTGATCCTTGGCTGGAGGAGGGGGTCCACTAGCTGGAGTCGATGGAGAGGCGGACGGAACGAGAATGTCGACACACGGTCGACGGTCGTTGGGCAAGAATTGGCGACGAAGGTGATGGTGGAGCGAGCGTAGCCTGAGGCAGTGGAGGCGATTGTCGTAGGCGCGAAGGTGATGGCTTGACGGTGGTCACCGAAGCAGAAGGCAGCAGTGTGGCGGTGAAGGGCTCGAGCGCTGCTGGTTGTGGAGGCACGAACGTGGCGTCTGTACGGATGTCGATGGAGATCAGTCGGAGTGGATGGGGTTCAACGGCATAGGGACCAAAACTAAGGCAGTCAACGTCGGGTCGCACTGCAATGAGGCGCCAAGCCTTGGACCACATCGGAGAAGAGGGAGGTCGGACTGTCACCTCAGACCTCGGTCTTGTGTGCAGTCGACGGATGAAGAGCAAGGGGGAAGGTGTCGGGTTATATAGGAGAGGAGCGGCGAGTTGGCAGCGACGTGAATGGAAAGGAGGAGGGTTAATTGATTGGGAATCGAAAGGGAGTTGATTGGCAATTGGAGGAGGTCGAAAGAGGAAGGTGGTGGGCGTCGTAGATGGCAAGGGAGGAGGCGTTGACTAGCAATAGATGGAAAGGGGGAAGGCGACGGTCGGCCATAGATGGGAAGAGGCGGAGATGGGATCGTGATCGGAGATGGGATTGCGATTTGATGGGTGTGATGGTCGATTGCAAGGGATGACGCCCCATATGGAAAGTGGACAGTGATGAGCGGAGGTAAAAGATGAAAGATTAGTCATCCGATCGACCGAGATCGGACGACTGATGGAGTGCCATGCGGCATTTATTATTTTTGATTAGTATTAATTTTTTATAATAAATAAAAGAACTATAAATGCAATAATTGAGTGATACGTAGCGGCTCCAGGAGCTGTCATGTGTCAGCTCCAGAAAAATCGAAAATAAAAAGAAAAGAAAATAAAAATAAATAGAAAACAACCTTAGATCAAAAAATTTTCTTCAAATAGTTGCTCGACTCGACAATGTCTACAATTTTCAGGAAGAAACCAAAATCAAAATAGATCATTTGCACAAAGTAATATTTATGGGGTACTGATCTATGTGTATAAAATACATTGATTTTTGGGTTTTGTACTTTTTTATCATTTTTAAAGATAAAAATCCGAAAAATATATGATAAAATCAAAGATAAATATTTACACATTAATCTATTTTTTAATTAATTAAAAAAATAAAGAAATAAATAAAGTACACAAAAGACGACTTTTGTACATACTATTAATAAAGACTCAGACTCGGTTAATTTCTTTGATTTCAAGATCATTTTGGATTTGGATTTTTACGCTCTTTAATAAAGCTTTTGTTAAAGAAAATAAATGAAAAAGAAATAAAATAAAAAGAGTTAAATATATACATAAAATAATAGGTCATAATGAGGTAAAATATACAATGTACAAAAGAGGCCGAAAATCCAACTTTCACATATGAGATCTGATTCACTTGAACTTGATATGCAGGTAATTGAATGTATATTAGTTCAAATGTAAATAGAACCAAATCGGACATTATGTGAGAAAGATATCAACGTTTTAATTCGACAGATCTAAACGTTTTAATTCGACAAATCTAAAATTAGGGTTTGGGTTTATTTCTCAATAGTTTTAGTTAGTGATTTTTTTGTATTTTTCCTTTATTCATGTTATTAATATATACACAATGGAGGCGGGTTTAGTTGATTTGGAGTTCGCATGAATTGATTAAAAATCAGGAAAATTAGCTGGGGTTTTTTTTCTTCTTATTTTATACAATTATGCATGATAAAATGACATTATTATTTACATATGCATGAATACTAATTATGCAAGATAGTTGATAAAATGCATTAGAATTTTGGAGAACTGGGCTTAATTAATTATTTTTAGAGTGATAAATCACATATTCATCAACCCCTTATACTTAAACCATGCTCGTCCCCGAGCATCTAAAGAAATGCGAGGTGAAATGAGATTGCATTCCATACCAAGATCATGTGCAGAAGGTGAAAATGGAGCTAGATCCGACCTTTGGATTATTAGTTTGGAGGAATTACTGTGAGAATTAGGGTTTTAAAATCAACAGCCTCCAAGTTCTACACATCATTGTCATAGTTTCCGCTCAGAAGTCATCTTAAATCAATCCTCTTCCCAAAGCATAACCCATGAACATTGAACAACTGCCTCATGTGTGTGAAATGTTTTAGTTGTTCCCATCAAGAATGCCGGACTACCATGGAAACCTCTCCCCCAATAACTCATCCTTGGGAGTCAGGTATTTCCTTCTAAGGTCTGTTGTGTTGTGTTCACAATCGAAAATGGGGAGAAATTAGAAGAAGGGAAAAGAGTTGGAGGGTGACCAGTGTAGTTACCTCTCCATGTGAAGTCGGTCAGTTTAGCCAAGTCTCCACCAAGATCTACAGGTTTTCTTGAAGCTTGGACCATTTTGATCAAATATTTATTTGGTAGTTGAATTCTTTTTGTTAGGATTTTTAGTAGCTCTGCATGGATCTTGTTGTTCCCCTACGGATATAGATTTTTCTTTCCGTACATGTTTTGGGGTCTTAGAAAAATTGTGTCCACCGTCCATCCCATTTCTGAAGCTTTATTTCAACGCGTACTTTGATCTTTAGATGTCCATGTTAGTAGAAAAGAAACTCACACAATCTTCCAACTCCCCGTCTGAGTTGAGATAAGTGTGTCGTGCTAGAACACAAATTAATTCCATGTTCATGAGTTGTACCCAGAAGGAGGTGACCAGGTTAGACACTAAGTGTCAAACTCTGCACATTGTCATGCGGAACTCGAAGAATTAAGTCATAGACCTGAAGCTGCTAAAATTCTCTTTCTTGGTGAAGTTCCTCTGAAAATTAGGTGGATTAAGGTCAAGTTTAGACCACTCTCGGTTTCTGCTCATAACTTGGTTTAGAACCCAAGGGCTTTTCACAATTGAATGAAATTCTGGATGAACTGCAAATGTATGGAATGCAGACAAAATTTTTATGATATTTTTAATTTTTTTTGTTTGTGTTTTTTAAGGCAAGGTTTCTTTTCAAAAATAAGAAGCCATTTTTTTCAAAACTTAGGTTACACACGCAGTCTTAGTTGCACAAAACACAAAGTTAGTTAGTTGCACAAAACACAAAAGTCTATACACCAGGATCTGGTGTGCACACGAGGGCATATGAGTAATACGATCTCTCAAAGGGATCATACGTGTTCTCTACTGAACCATAAGACATGAGCTCAGTCATGAGATATTGGGATTAAATTCCAAGCATGGTCGTCTTGGTTTGGAAGCACGACAGAATTTATAAGTATGATATATGCTTTGGAAAGTACATGATTGATATCAACTCCCAATGATCAAATGAGGAACTTAATGACAAAACCTTGAAGGAGACAGTTCAAATATGATCTAAAACTTCGAGTTTATTCTAGGTCTTCCAGTACGCAAGATGTACGGATATTATGAATACTCGAAGGTGATGTGATCGTAAAATATTGTATAATTGTGACACTTCCATTCCGAGGGAGTGATGAAACAGTTTGGATTTTAGTGACTCCTCTTAGTAGATAAGTAATCTGATCTTAGTCCAAATGTTGGATATTGACCTGAATATGATTCGTATGCAATGAGAAGGTTAGATTCACAGCTTTTATTTAATCAAGCATCTTTGAGATGTTCGTAAGGTCTGATTTGAGATAATGATCTCAATATCCAAGTCACTATATATGGAATATGCAATCACCTTGACCTTATTCGCAAGTATCTACGGAGAATGCACACAATTCTTGAAAGAGTTCAAGAATTGTTCCATGAGCAATATTATCTAAGCATTAAAAAATTAGATAATTAAATAATATTTAATTATCATAATTAGAGTGTGTATAGGAATATCTAGGATAATTAAATTAGATTTAGTTATCATGAATATGATTAATGTGGATAACACTATCTATATAATCATGGATAATGAGGATATGATCCACAATATCCTAGAAAGAGCTAATTGTGAATGAAATTAAGAATTTATTTATCAATGTAAATTGGATTCACATTACATAATTTAATGTAAATATGATTTACATTAAATATTGGATGGAAGAATTAGTTCTCAATGATAAATGGTATAATTACAATTATCACAAATAATTTAGAATTATTTGGTGGTAATTCAATTATTCACTCAATTAATATATTGGATAATTAATGTTTGACTCATTCCACCTTAAAGTGGACATCCATGGGTTGTTTCAACCCTAGTGGACATCCATCCTATTTTTAATATATGGATGAGCTCTCTTAATTATCTTACATTTATTGGTTAATTATTTTAATTGAGGTAATTTGGAAATTATTTTCAAATTATATATTTGTGTTTTCTTCTGTGTTTATTGTAAACTAAAAAGAAACACAAATCAATCTTAAAGCATTGATTGGTGAGAGCATGTGGGATTGAGATCCGTGGAAAGAAATATAAATCAATCTAAATCATTGGTTAGTGTGAGTACATGGATTGAGATCCATGGACTTCCAAAATGCTATAAAAGAGAGTCCAACCCAAACCCTCTTTACACAAGTTGAATGCAATGTTTGCTTTAACAAATCTCTCTCTCTCTCCATATGTCCACTTTCTCTCTCTCTCTCTACAATCTTGGTGGAGATCGCGAGTGTCGTTATGTTGCCATTTTGCTATCGTACTAATCACTCAATGAACTCGTTTTTCTTCGATGCCACAAGTTCGTGAAGAAGACAACGGATTTCGAGTGTCGAAATCAGGAGGTTCCTTTCTTGGATCGTTGCTCAGGATTGCGGGAAGCACATGACTCATCATCATTCTCGTAAGTACACTCTCATCAGATCGGACTTGAGTCAGGAGGCTTCTTCCTTTAGAAGCTTTGAGGAAATTAATCACGCTTCAAGAGGTAAGCATAATCTCGTGTGATCTTGATGACACATTTTGAGAAGTGTTCTTGAATATGTGATTTCATCATTTTTTAAATTTCATTGTCTCTTACCACATTCACTAGATAGATAATTTAATTTTAAGAACAATAAAGTGGATTTTTTGAATATTGAGTTCATATGGAGCAACTGCTGGTTTGTGAAGTTTGGTTTGCAGCTTTTTCATCTGTGTGTCACAGTCACATTGTGTCTTATTTTTCTTGGAATTTAATTTTGTATTTTCAATGTAGTTTTACGTACAAATTTAATGTAGAACATTTTATTTTTTGAGGTGTGTAAAATGAATAATAAAATAAGGTAAAAAGGCTATTTATTGATGAATTGAATTAGGTTTTTAAGTTTGTGATATGTATATTTATTAGTCCTATCTCCCAGTACTTTATTCCTGGTCGATCAAGTCAATATTTACTTGGTATAAGGATTTAAGGTCATTCAATATCTTTGATACTTCTTTTCATCCATTTATTCTTTTGGAATTAAATACATGTATTTATATAGTATTTTATAAGTCAAATAATGCATGTTGTTTTATTTATATTAACGATATTTTCATGCATTTAACTAGGAATTTAAGGCTAAAATGAAAGAATAAAGGTGATAAATGGAGATTCATCAATCACCTCGACGACGGATTCTGATTCGGTAATGTGAGTTTGGATATGGGAGGGATGACATCGACGACACTATATTACAAATTCTTATTTCATTTGACAAGAAACCATGACAAATCTACAATGGAATTATATATTTTGCATATGGTGCGTGAAACGCGATGGTGTCACATGGACGACAATGGCACTTTGTCTTTTGAAAAAATTAATGCTTATGTTAACTATTTGAATACATTTCTTACATATTATTATTTTATTTTGCAGGACACCATTCAAAATCTGCAAAGAGATTGTATACTCTACATAAATCATCAACATATACATATACATATACATATACATATATGAGAAACTTCAAATGAGATTGGGGCTCGCCATCCTTATGGTGAGCCATCCATTTCATCCATCTATTCTTACTCATAGGATTGTAATAAAGATGTCTTAATTATATTATTTTAGTGCTTCAAAATCTATTTTCGTCATTTAATCAAATTCTTATTAAATATTGAATGTGGCAAATATATGACCTGATTTATCTCATCTTTCTTTCTCTAGCTCTGTCGATGGCAATATGGAGATCTAGGCAAAGCGATGTGACCTGGACATCTAGAGACTAAGGTTATGTGAGGCAGAGGTGGAGGTTTCAACGTGGCATGCGTTGAAGGTAGGCTTCAATGCAGCACGTAGAGGAGGGGCGTGGAGGAGGGGGTACAGAGGAAAAGAGCGAAGGAGGGGTGCGAATGGAGGAGGGTGTGTGTGCAGAGGAGGAGATGCAGTTCTCCATGCTGACAGCGTAGAGGAGAAGGGCAAAGGAGGGGGTGCGGTTGATTACATGAAGGAGGAGGTACGGTCCTCCAGGCTGATAGTGCGGAGGAGAAGGGCGGTGGAGAGGGCACAGAGGGTGGGTGCAGGCAGGGGAAGGCACGATTCTCATATTTTTTGCAGATCTCATATTACTTTACAAATCTCATGTCATTTTTCTACAAATGCAGAACCCCCCCCCCCCCCCCGATAGTAGCGTGCAACGAGGTGGAGCGCGAAGCCATCTAAGGTTGATGGTATGGGATATCTTCTCTAGGAAAAGAAGGAGGCAAAGCCGGTCCGATTTACATTTTTGGTTGATATTTTAGTAATCCTCTTATAATCTTAATGAATACAACTAATAGATTACCAACTGCCTTTTTGTATATTCCTATTTTATGAGAATCAATTAATAAGCTACTACTGCCTTTTTATTTTTGTAGGTAACCATATAAGTTTTGCAAATAGAGTATAAATTTTACAAATGGAGCATGAATATTGCATTTATGGTATATTGTAAACACATTCTTACAAAAATGAGTACGAATTTTACAAAGAACCAAACAAAGTTTACAAAAGAATATACATGTTTTAGTAAAAACCTCCCTCTCGTTCTCTCACCCACTCCATTGTTCTTCAGCTCTCCTAGGGAGATAAATTGAAACTTGAAGTCAACTTGGCTTGGGCGCTATAAAATTTAAAAATCAGTATTTTTTAATTTAAAAATTAGTATTTCTTATGACAGTTTTTTTTGTTAAAGTTAGGCATTCAATTCAGACCTATTTTGTTAGTACCGTAGAATAAATTTCGATGCAGGGAGCAATTTATAATGAAACCAAACTCATTCAGAATTAATTATATTTTATTACATTATTGTTTATACAACAACAACAAAGCATTTTCCCACAATTAAGTAGGGTCGGCTACATGGTTTCTTCGCCTCCATTCATATCTGTGTTGGGTTCCGAGTTTATATCAAAAAACTAAGATCCCTTCGTATAGTGTCTTTCCAACACTTCTTAGGCCGTCCTCGTCCTCTCTTAGTCGGCTCAATATCCCAACACTCACATCTCCTAATCGGTGCATCAGCTGATCTTCTTTGCAAATGACCAAACCATCTTAAGCGGTTTTATCGCATCTTATCCTCGATCGTAGCTACACCAACTTTCTTTCTGATTGCCTCATTTCGAATCTGATCTTTACGTGTATGTCTACACATTCATTTTAGCATTTTCATTTCTGCTACAGCCATTCTCTGCACATGTCTATGGTTCACAGGCCAACATTATTATTTATAATTTCAAAAAACTAAAGTGAGAAATTTAGACAATTTCTTAGTGGGTATTATTAAAATCAAAATACATCTAAATTCCTCTTAGCAAAGCAACACACAATTCATACGATCTTTACTAGAAGTGTATCGTGTAAAGAACAAGAAAATGTTCAATAAATATGGAAAAATATTTGATACTTATTCAATTCTTTAAATATTGAAATATCTAGAACCTACTCGTTAAAAAAAGAGAAATAATCATTATATTAAAAAGTCGAAATGATATATTATTAGTAGTTGTTTCTACGAGGAGGGATGGAACTCTGTAAGAATAACGTTTTCAGCTTTCTTTAGCGTAAGATCTTTTGGGTCTACACTAGAGGACCAAGCTGAGAATTTTTATTACTATTTCTTCTCAACTGATCCATGTATTTGTAAGAATGTAGGTCTATATGCAAAATTTATATTTTGTTGAGTTTTTATTAAAAAGTACGGTTCCACTTATCAAAACAAATACTCATACAAGAAGAAAAGGATGCAACATGTAAATTATAAAATATTATTTTATAGTTTGAGAAAAGTTAACATCGCATTTTTTATTCACGTTGAAATTTATTATATATGATGGTTGATTTTATGACATCAAGAAATACAATGTTGTTTCAGTTTGTGCCCCCTCCTAAAAACTTTCTTGGCTCCTTCCTTGATTGCCATGGAAATGTGGAAGCGTCAAGGGCACCATAGAGCATGAAGAATAAGGTGCATGGGTAGGGAAGATGTTTCCTACACATTGAGAAAGGGGATGTTATTGTATGCTTGAAGAAGATGATGACCCACTTCATCATATGTCCTCAAAGGAGGGTTGTTGTTCATCTAGAGAGAGGAGGAAGAGGGGTGCCATCAAGATGGGAAAAAACCCTACGATTTTCTATTCATCTCCTCTTAGAATACAAATGATAAAGGAGTTATTTGTTAGTTTATTCTGGCCACTTCTTTGTAAAAAAACGCTCTATTTTGAGCCCTTATACATAGGAAAGAAAGCCCCTTCCCCATAACATTTAAGTTTAGGGGCTTAAATTATCTGTATATGTATATCGATTGACTGAAGTTCGACCCTGCTTGTAAAATAATCCTGACTCTGAGTCTGTCCATGTTTGCTGGGATATGAACCAGCCGGATATGGATGCGAATGCACCCACCACCACAAAAACACGTGAACAAGAGAGAACTAGATATGATAATGATCGATTACCTCTCGTGAGCATCATAGAAGAAGGATCACTAAAAGAAGAGCGAGTACAACGCTCTTCGTTCTTTTGCTCTCTTCCTCTTTTCTCTCTCTGTCACCTTTTCTGGGGGTACATTATTATTGTGGTGTGGAGGTAATATCTCTGCCACCTCTATATATAGTCTAATTACATCACTATAGTCTTATTCTCATTAAGAATGCAAATAGAATACAGCTCAACTAGTACTAAGATTAGGAGTCTCTTCTCATTAGGATTCCTAATTCTAATATGACCATAATCTTAATAAAGCTTTCTATTCTCTGGAGACAAACACACCTATTTTTAGGTATATATGTGCCTATATAAAATCAAATTTGTGTCGTTTGATTCATTTAAGTCTCAAAAACGATAAGTCGTATCCATTCATGTTAAATTTTTGAACGAATTTTTTCCATTTTTGTTTTCAATGTACATTAATCGAATCGGAAAGTGGAACAAGACAGCCGATCTCTGTCACTACTACGAAAGACTAAACCTATATACCTTCATTTGACCTTTCCGATGCTAAGATTCATTTCATTTCATTAATTCCCAACCAATAAATTCCAAGACGGGAGAAGAGATTAACTATTAGAGATCTCCGGTTGTCATTTATTTATATATAAGATACAGACCAATGGTGGTGATGTGCGAGCCATCACCACCACAGACAAGGTAACATAGAAGAGGGCGAGGTATAGTAGCACGCCCTTTCCCTCATCAGTATCATCATAAATCACTTGTCGAGAATCGCATGGCGGAAGAAGGCATCGACGTCGTCTCCGTGATCCTCAACCCCCTCTAGGCTCCTGAACCAGTAAGCCCTCTCTAGCTTCGGTGCGTCGGAGGGGATGCTCTCCATCACCGCCTCATGGCCCTTGGGATAGTATATTCCGGTCCTACGATGAGGGACCCAGCATACCTCGTCTCCCTTCTCTCGTAGCTTCTTTTCGACAGTACTCTCCTCCTCGTCCGCCAGAGTCACGAGCAATTGCTTCGTACTTCCTTGTCGTCGTCCCCCGCTCGCCACCCTGATCGATCAACGCAAGATACATACCACGTAAATTTGGGTTTGCAATCATGCTTGCATTGGATAGTAGTAGCTAGTAAAGCTGAAATCTACAAAGCTCGATCTTTCTAGAATTGATTAGTGGGAAGCTCACCGGATCAGTGCGTTGGATTTCACAAGCAGGGACCTCCCGAGGGGGACAAGCATGCCCAGACCTCTCTCTACGGATATAATATATGAAGATGGCCACGCCTTTTTATACCTATTAGAAAATGCTCGATGGATAGGATTCGAGTGTGGGGGAATCGGATTCTCCCAACACGGGGTCGACGTCGTGAACGCAAAGATGTCTACGAAATCGAGTGCATCCGTCCGTTGGACTTTGGGTGGTTGGTGAGATGCCTCCGAGTCTTCTCTGCTTCGTTCACGTTCCTTCGCTTATGGAGTAATTACTATCGCATGCATGCACTTTATTCCTTGTTGTTAGGTGACTTGAAATTATACTATAAATTCACTTTTCATCTATTCGTGATCAACTCTCTTTCAAGACCTATCTGGAGTAAGTTTTCAGTTTTATTTCTCCTCTTCCAGAGGTCTCCACGCGGCAACAAAATGTGTTTGTAGTGATGATTTTTTTTAAATCCGTCACTGTATCGTCCGTTGCCAAATATATAATGACAATATTATTGGTTGTGAATTGTCATTAATTTTTACTTATAAAATTAAATGATAATCAATTTCAAATATGAGAAAAAAATAGCAACAAGACGACCTAGAATCAAAGCCAACAATGGATGATGAGTCCTCGGCATTAAACCTTTAATATCTCTATATTTTGGAAAATCCTTATCAAGATTTCCTAAAAGAATACACCAATGTTCTTCTCCCTGATCAGAATTGTCGAGTTTAATGGGAAAAATAGTCGACCTCGAGGTCATGTCATGTGGGATGATGTCTTCTAAGATGGGAAGGCGCAGTTGACCACCGCTTGGTGGTTCATTTGCAAAGCGAGATGTGCTGAGGTTTTCTATGAAACTCTTGTCCATCTTCATGCAATTATTGAAAAATCTCTCCTCTTTACTGAGATCATCCTTTTCCTTTTCCAGTTAACGTGATATACATATTTCACTCAAACAGGTATGGCCTCTGAGCTTGGAGGAAACTTGTAACTTGTTGTCGATGACCGACCGTCCGATCTCAATGAATGAGGAACGTCGGGCTCGTTATTGTAAAGATGGAACTTCTGGACTTTCGTTCTTATTTAATTTCCATAACTGCTCATTATGCTATGCATGTTATGAGTAATGAATCCGACGTAATCATGGTCATGTTGCTTCCTCATATTATCCAACCCCTTGGAGAGGAGAAGGGCAAAGTCTTCCTCTGTTAATAGGGTCGTGTGGTGCTGAACCATAAGCCGAAAACTATTTGATGCGATTATATTATACGGAAAAAGACTCCATGATCTGTTTACATTACGATAATCCAAATACCATCGTCATCATCAAAATTTATTCGCTTAAATGGAGATCCCCACAGAAGGTCGAATGAATATCCAGAGCCAGAATATGGATATCTTCTTCAAGTATCCTTGAGGATCGCGAGGATATCGGCAGCTATGCTCTGCGCATCTTCCGAGGACCCGTAGAGGCCCCTCCTAGCAAGACCTGCGCAGTAGAGCCCGTTCCTCCCCTTCCAGTGGTCGGGGTACTTGTGCTTCGCCATCCCATCTTCTCCGATCAGATCATCACCATCACCCTACGTCCATGGTTGTCACCAAGTGAGATCAGATGCTTTAATCACTGGTTCGTTAGACACTATGTGCAACAAAAATTTATTGCCGAAGTAGAGCCAACGAACACGTCGTTTCTTTGACTACCTTACCATTGTCAAAGGATTCTTTTGATGATGTCTCTATTTCCACGATGATTAAATGAAATAATATATACCTTGAGCCAATTCCTGAGACAGCTTCTGTAACCGGTGGCGAAGACGATGGCGTCGAAGCAGTGTTGCGTCCCATCCTCAAATATCACCTTGTCTTTGCATATGCTCTCTACAGCTCCCAGTACCTTCCAGTGTATTATTAACATCAACAGGACTAAATCAAACTCTCAGCAATCAAGTTATAAATTAATCACATTAATGACGATAATATGTTTGGGAAATTTGCAAAAGTTACAACCAAAGAAGCTCAAATGAGTATAGCCTTGCCCACGAAGTTAGGACTGTATGATTGCCGCACTCGTTCCCTTCCGATTTAATCTATAATAATCGGGGTACTGATCTTTTTGTAATTACATTGGTCTCTTTATATATTTTCCCTTCCGTTGTAGCAGAAGAGCATTTTGTAACCAATATATACTGGCAAAATAAAAAGTCATAAGTATTATTAGAAAAATTCAGAATGTAAAATGTAAAATTCTAAATTATAAAGCACGCATTTCATGCCTTAAGGGCATTGTATTGACAAGTTGGAGTAACTTACAAGAGAGTGGGTGTCGGTGTGGGCCAAAATAATGTCAAGTTGGGAGATAACGTTTAAATCATTTAAACATCGTCAGAATCAATTCTTAACCAATACAATATTGCTATGTTCTCCTGTCTGTACTCCAAAACAACAGCTGCCATCTTCTGCCACTCCTTTAACTCCATCTACCTATCCGACTTTTAGAAATATAATATAATTACATTAAAGTCCTACTGTTTGGTGTTTATATTAAATTAAAGTCCTACTGTTTGGTTGTTAAGTCATGCGCAACCCTTTACGTAAAAATTCTTAATATTAAGGATCATGGTGCGAACATGAAAAGAGTAGAGTTGTCGCGTACAAAATAACCAAAGATTATCTTCAGCGATAGGATAGAAGTACACCGACGGACCGAAAATGGAATCCAACTTCGACAAGAGTTTCGTGCATAATTACCATAAGAAACCGCTGATCTGAGAATAGAATGGGTAAATGTCAAGGATAGTACCTCAATATCACCAGATTTGATCCTGGCAGCGGTGCCAACATCGACCACAGGATAAACAGGAGTGTGGGCCTTTACGTAAAATGGCCCCCTCTTCGGCCGTCGTATCCCGTAGGAGCTCATGTCCCCAAACCTCAGGTAGCACAGAAGAAGCACAGCCGCGTCCACCCACCTTAACGACAAGAACCGGGATAGCGCTATCCCGATTCTCCAAATCTCCTTCGACACTATGTGGATCTGCAACCAATTAATCACGATTCGAACAAATACCAATCCATAATTGAAAGTTTAAGCTAAATTTGACGATTGAAGTATTAAAAACATGGATAAGACTATACGAACCGGGCTCCTTATGACAATGGCGACTCTCCTAGCGCCGTGCTCGCTGAGATCGCAGGCGATCTCCATCCCGGAGTTCCCCGCGCCGACGACGAGCACGTCCTTTCCGCGGTACTCATCGGGGGCACGGTAGAGGCTGGAGTGCAACTTCTTCCCGGGGAACGTATCGATCCCGGGGATTTCCGGAACGAACGCGACGTCGTTCTCGCCGCTAGCCACGACTAGGAAGCGGCTCACGTACTCCTCCTTGTCCCAAGATCCCATGTTCCTCGCCTTTACTCTCCACCGTGAGGCGCCGGCATCGTAGGATGCCGACACTACCTCACGGTGGTATAAGGGGTGGACCGCGAAGCGCGAGGCGTAGTCGTCCATGTACTGGATGAACTGGTCCTTGGGGATGAAGGAAGGCGTGGACGGGGGGTGTGGCATGTTGGGGAGCTGGCACAGCTCCTTGTGAAGGTGGAGGTGGAGACGGTCGTATGTGCGTTTGCGCCACAACGGCGACAAGCAATCGTCGCGCTCGAGGACTACGTTTGCAACGGAGGCAAGGTTGAGGCACGCCGCGACGGCGATGCCCGTCGGGCCAGCCCCAACGATGATCACCTTAGTCTCCATCTCCCAAATGATTTGCGGCTCTCACAGTTTAGGTGCTAGATTCCCTTCGCATGATTTAGCACATATCTATTCTAGCCATGGCACATATCCTGCTGTCGCTATGAATTTTACAAACATCACCCCGACAAATTATGAGTGCATATGAGTCCGAATGAATCTGATTTTTGCTTAATTGTCCGATCGACAATAACCTATGTAATCTTTATATTTACACCACCGCCCATATATTCTTATTCTATCAGACACATATTTTGTCTATTAAAATTCAAATATTACAATGTGAAAGCCCCATAAAAAACATGCTCTTAACAGTTTGATGTTCAATTATTATTTTTTTAAAAGCATAGTTTCACTCTTTTTAAGTAATTTTTGTACTTTGTGATAAACCTGGAAGATTCAAAGTAACTCATAAATTTACATTAAATAAAAGAGGGACGTGTGTGTAAACAAAGTAATATTTACAGGGAACTCTGAGTAATTATGTAAATTACGAGGGTCTTTGTTATAATATTTAGTCCATGTAAAATCCCTATATTAAATGGCAAAATAAGATCCAATGAAGGAGAAATATAATTTGGTGTTCGGCACCATTAATATAAGAGATTTTTATCTTCCCGACATTTAAAACAACGTAATTCCTCCCTCAATCCTGTAAACTTGCTCTATCTTACCCCATAAACAATGCCATTACTTTTACTTTTACTAGAGTTAATAGCATGGGTTATTCTAACCATAGGTGCATTGGAGGTGGGTATTCCTCCTCCTCATATCCTTCTTCCTCTTCATCTTCTCCTTCCTCCAATCCTCTTCTTCTCCCCTCATCTCTCTCTCTCTCTACCACATCTCCATCCATCCACCAAATCACATTTTTTCTATTTTTGCAGATAAGCCATGACTTCCAATCACGTGATTTTTAAAAATTTTATTGGGATGAATTCTTGAACCGATTAGTCAAATATTTATTGCTGCTAAATAAATACATTCAAAACTTTTTCCCAATCTGAAGGGTGGAGGAACAAGGGAAGGAGGGAGCGGTGGTGGGGACGACTCCTACTGCGGGAGAAGTTGGGGCAAGAGGGTGGCGGGGGCAGCTCCTGCTGCAGCTGGAGGCGGGGGAGGAGTGTAGCGGGGACGGAGGAAAAGGGGAGGAGGGGAGGCAACGGAGGGGCAGATGATGGTGGCTGGGGTGGAGGAACACTAGGAGGAGGGGGAGGCGGTGGAGGGGGCGACTCCTGTTGCGAGCGAAGGCGGGACATGAGGGTGAAGGGGGCAGCTCCTGTTGTGGGAGGAGGCGGGGGAGGAGGGTGGCGAGGGCAGAGAAAAAGGGGAGGAGGGGAAGGGGACAGCTCCTGCTGCGGGCGGAGGTAGGGGAAAAGGGTGGTGGGGCAGAGGAAAAGGGGAGGGGGCGGGGAGGGGGCAACTCCTGTTGTGGGTGGATGTGAGGGAGGAGGGTTGCAGGGCGGAGGAACACGGGGAGGATGGGGAGGAAGTGGATGGGGGCAACTCTTGCTACGGTGTGGAGGATGGGCAAGAGGGTGGCGGAGGAGGAGGAGCAAGCTTCACTCCTACGACGGAGGTGACTGCACTCGCCCAGATGGCTACGTGCTCACCCATGGGATGTGGGGTTTGAGCATCGTCGCAGTCGTCGATCTCGGAGTCGTGGAGGAGGTTAAGGGTCGACCGAAGGAGGAGGAAGAAGAGATGGGTGGTGATGGTTCCGGGTGAGGAAAGGGAGTAGGGTTGGCGGGGAGAAAGGGGGAATGACAGTCATTATAATTTATGTAAAATAGAAAGGTATTATATATAAAAACTAACGAAATTCAGTTAGTTCTAACAGTCCAATGAATGGGAGTTAATCTTGTAAAATCGTTAACAAACTAAAAAAATGGCTAAGTGTGCTGCTCTTCTCCTTCTCTCTCTATGCTTCTCTATCCCGCTCTCTCCTGGTTGGCTCACAAGCAGAATAGCCAACCTCCTCCCGATTCAGGTGCGCCCACCTCCTAAGAAGCTACTGTTGTTAGGCGATCCCTTGCAAGAAAGTCAAACAGAGACAAATGTTTCAGACTAGATAAACAATTATTAAGAATAAATAAAGAGAAAATAATGTGCAAGGTATATACAAAATGCTACACTATCTGATGCTCCTCGGCAATGGCACCATTTGAAAAATCCAAAGACCAAGAGAGAGGTAGTGTGCAATCACAAGGTGAGTTGCATAATCACGGTGATGACCTCTCACAAAGATCTCAACTAAATACAACAATCAACCCACACAATAAATTCAAGCAATCAAAAGTAAAGTGTGAATCAAAATTTATTACAACCATACAAACAAGTGTGAGTATAGTGACAAGTAGAGTAGGGTATCAAACACAGAGAACAAGGGACGTAACAATGTATATTATCTATTAATAAATAATACAAGTGTATGCGTATATAAGTATGCATAATATTTACTCAATATATTTGTGGGTTTTTAATTAAATAAAATAATAATTAGTTTTTTTAATTATATATATTTAATTTTATGATTTTTAATTTCTTTTTTAGTTTAACAGTATATAATAATATATAAATATGTATATGGAAATAATGGGGCTACCCCTGCCCCTATTTTTCCATATTTTTTATTTTTTAAATATACTACCATGTATATTCATCTATATATCTTGTCAATATATCATTTGAATTTCATTAGAAACAGAGATTCTTATGCCCTCTATCTAGAGCAAGTAATTTTAACGCTCTATACATTGTTGTAATCGACCTATTCTAGATGGAGGATATAGGAGTCTCAGTTTCTGACGAAATTCGAATGACATATAGGAGGGATGTGTGTGTATGTGTGTGTGAATATACATAGTGATACTTTTGGGAAAAAACATCAAAAATGAGATGGGGGAAGCCCCATTGAACCCTTGTATATTAGAGTATATATTAAGATATATAATATAACATATATATAATATAAGTAATATATAGTAGAATATATACAATAAATATAGAAAAATAAAAAAAGATCCAAAAGAATAGCCATGTTTATTTTTTAAAGGATTCAAAATATATTTATAATATTTATAATAATTAATAATATAAGATATATCTAATAATATATATAGGTTATAAAGGGTATTATAATTATAAATATGGATAAAACAAAAGAAAATAAAAAAAGAAAATATTTTCATGTTTTAAAAATATTTTTCTATTTTTGTTAATGTTTAGGCAATTTTTGTAATTTTTAGTATTTTTAAAATCAAAAAAGGAACAAACGGGGAATTTTTTAAAAAGGATAAATTTTGAGAATTAAAAATATCAAAAAGGTTCAAAATTTCTCAAAACATTACATTACATAGCAATAGCTGTATATAAAAAATTTGGGACAAAAACTAATATTTTCGAGGTTTTTGAGAATATTTTATTAATTTTTTAGGGTTAGCAAGGGTTTGCTAATTTTTGAAGTTTCTTTTGAGATTTCTTGTGATCTTTATTGTGGAGTTATAAATAAATAGTAGATTTTTTTGGAATTTTTAGAAAAAGTTATATATTTTTTGTATTTTCTTAGTCAAATAATAAAAATAACATAACTCTATATGATTTGTAATAAATAATAAATGCATACAAAATGGCAAGTAAATCACATAATGTGAATAAGCATGTTAGCATGCACATTCATCTATTTTTTCAGATTTTCTGAAGATACGAAAGCTATATTCATTAAAAGAAATTCACAAATAAAAAAATCAAGTTGCTAGGGGTATATTTGCAAATAAATATACTCTAGGGGCTCACAAGGAAAATAATCAGAACTTTGAACTATAACATGATTTTTAAGTATTAAACAATAAATACAAAGGTCGGGAGGGTACGTCTACAAAATGCCCACTCACGTGGGGGGTCCACGTGAGGTGACCCGACACTGGACAAAGTATAAAATTGAATAATTCAGAAGGCATACATGTGGATTCTATACAAAGTTTTATACTTAATTAAATAATTACATAACTCTTTGCAAATAACAAAAATGAGTGGAGGGTGGTTAAGGTGAAATTTTTACCACTTAATGTACTTTGAACCAACCATTGCTGAAATACCAAGTGGCTGATTCGATGGCTCCTCGTACATACCTCTTCGAATAAGTTGAACGACCTAGATTAGATCTGGGCTATGTTCTTGATCGGATGGTCGAAGAAGAGGGAGGACGAACACCTGGTGAACCTAGGTCTGACAAGTTTTTATCGTGCGTTTCTCCTTTCTTGGGCATCCTCTTCTTGATTCGGTAGGTCCAGAAGCTTGTCGGAGCTCCGTGTGTGCAGGTGGGCTCAGGAAGGTTCGAGGGAGCTCCAGTGGCTCAGTTGGCTTCAGAAGACCTGGAGGTGCTCCAAGTACATGCCTTGTCTCCAGATGGGTATTAACATTATGTAATCTGCACCAAAAGAATCCTTGGCTCGAGGGCTACGTCCTTGGTCGTCAGATGAAATAAAAAGAAGTTGGGGATGAGGTGGCAATGGTGCTCCGATGAAGGGTGACGGACTGGAGCTCGACTCCCAGATCCACGATGGATCTGAGGTGAAAAGATGGAGTGATCAATGGAGAAGGTAAAGGGAGTTCAAACAGAGTGATCAGGGAGGCGGATTAACGATCAAGGGACGATGAATCGTCCTGGAGCACAAGCTACAAACAATTGGGGATTTTCGATTTTGCAGCTAAAGACGTGATTAAACTTAAAAATTGAACTACAAGAATTGATATAGAACTAAAGATATATCTAGATATGAAAGAAAGAGGCCTTGACTCGATCGGAATTGAGGAGGCTGAACCAGCCATCAGAGCTTCTCTGACGATGGTCTTGGATTGCTCCTCTACGCCTCTTTTTCGCTACAGAACCTCAAATCTGCTTCCTGTAACCAAGTAGATGTTAATTTTGGTGGTTTGAGGGGCTAAGAAACACGAGAGAAGGATCAAAATTGGAGGCGGGGCTGGTGGAGGTTATTTATAGGCTGCAAAAAGGGGAACTTCAATTGAGGATTCATATCGAGTTGAAGAAGATCGATGAAATCTTAGGACTTTACGGGAATTAGGGGGATCTAACCTCCAGGAATCAAGCAGCACGCCATGGCAGATGATGATGACCTCGAGAAAAAAAAGGGAGAAGAATGTTGTCTAACATTATGGTGCTTGAGGAAGATAGAAGGGGGGTTGTTGACCCGAGGTTGAAAATCAATATAAAATCAAGAATAAATAACAAATGATTTAATTAAGTTTTTATTAAAACATGAAAATGTTTGTAATTTAATGTAGTGTTTTATATGTATTTTTATTTATTTTTATGAGGCTTTTTATTGCAAGTTAATATTTACAAGTAAAATATATGCATAAATACATGTATTCTGATAATTTTTTTACTTTATAGTATATATTTTATAATTTGTATATGTATTTTATATACATATTTTAGTATTTTTATTGGTATATATATTAGAGGTGTATACATGTATATTTTACCTATGTATTTAAATATATTATTTATTTTAATTTATTTTAATAGTTTTATTTTAATATAATTATATAAAAATGTTCCAAATAATATTTATAATTTTATAAAAATGAACAATTTTGAAAAATACAAAGAATAAATATATTGAATAAAATACACAGGTATATTGTACAATAGGTGCCCAAAATCTAAATTTTGCATCTTAACTCTGAATTAATTGAAACCACCTGCATTAACTAACTTATTGAAAGCTATATGCAATTAAAGATTATTTTGGTCCATTTTAATATAGTATGGAGAAAATACACATCTATGAAATTTTTATTTTTAGTTTTTATTGTGTGTGTCCCGAGCACACTGTGCATTATTTTTCTGTGAACTAAATTTTGTATTGTTCTTTATATTTTTTATACAATCTTCATGTACAAAGTTTATTAGTTTGAGGTATAAATAATAAAGAATAAAATAACTCCCAAAAATCAATTATTGATCAATTCATCCGCCCTATCTCCCCCTACTTTATTCCTTGTCAACAAGTCATCATGATAACTGGGTCTATGGTATTTTATTTATTTTTCTTTTCTTCTTTTATTCTTTAATTTTGAAATCATTAAATATACAATATTTTAAACAAACCTTTTTCTACAGATTATTGAGTGTTTATTTTGACCAATTAATGATATATATATGCATTTGTCTAGGGTTTTAAGGTCAAAATGAAAGAATAAAGCCGATAAAATAGAGATTCATCAATGGCGTGGCCCAATACAATTCCATTAGTCACCATAAAGTGGTTCTTCTCCCATGATAGCACTAAGTTTACTTCATAACACCTCTGATTTACTCAATCTAAATAAATAAGAGATGTGTCAAAATTATCTCCATAGACTGAGAAATCGTCCATGAAGACCTCTAGAAAACTACCTACCATGTCGGTAAAAAATGACCAACATACACTTCTACAATGTAGCGGGGGCGTTACACAATCCAAAGGGCATCCATCTAAAGGTGTAGGTGCAAAACAAACAAGTAAAAGTAGTCTTCTCCTGATCTTCAGGAGTGATTGCAGCCTGCTTATATCCCGAGTACCCATCCAAGAAATAAAAGAACCCCTTCCCTGTCAACCTCTCAACAATATGATCAATAAAGGGCAGTGGAAAGTGATCTTTATTGGTCATTGAATTCAGACACCAGTAATCTACGCAGATATGCCATGAAGTGGGTACACGAGTCAGAATATCCTCACTACGGTCATTCGTCACCATTATAATCTTAGATTTCTTTGGAACCACATGTAATGGGTTGACCCACTTGGAATCCGAAATGGGATAAATAAATCCAACATCACATAATTTCTTGATCTCTTTCATTACAACATCCCAGAGATTAGGATTCAGTTGGCGTTGAAACTCACAGGTCGGCTTGTTGCCATCCTCCAAATAGATATGATGCGAGCACAATCTTGAATTGATTCCATGGATGTCTGAAATACTCCAGCTTGTGGCCTTGCGATTTCTCAATGAAGGCATACTTCATAGATGAAGGTAAAACTTTGAGATCGGGTGGGGTCTGAATCTGCTCTACAACAACCTCTACAACTGCGCTGGTAGAAGGTAGATGATCTATACTTTGCAAAATGTCTATTGTGGTAACTGTAGGCCCAACATAGAGAATCTTAGAAAGGTCTGCAATGAATGATCTCTTCTCATAATGAGATGGATCATCAGGATGTTCAAAAATCTCAGTATACTCATCAACAAACAAATCAGAAATCTCAGTAGTAATCTCATCAGAAAGATTATCAGAAAACTCAGTATGATCCTCTGAAAACAGCTCGGACAATCCATCAGCTAACACCTCATAATCATCAACAGGGGATCATAAGTCGACTGTGATTTCCAGGTTTTCCTTTTGAGAAAGGAATTCTTGGGTGTCCATGAAATATGTGAAAAGATATCGAATCTCAGCAAGAAAATCACAGTATTCAGATCTGTTGTAATTGGCTCTCTCATGTGATGTTGGCGGTGATGGCCTCGGATCTGGGATCGTCTCTATCTTAACCTTATCACTGTGTGAGTTAAAGATTATATCTCAGGTACCATAATCTACTACAGCTTCGACCGTTCGAAGGAACGATCGACCAAGTATTATCGGGGTATGGAGAAACGATGATGAGGTGTCCATATCCATGACAACAAAGTCAAAATGGAATCTCTTACCTTGCACAGTTACGATAACGTCCTCGAGAATGCCCCTCGACCTCTTGATTGATCTATCAACACATCGATTGAATAGATCAAAGAGTCTTCTAGATCGAGTGCCATAAGTTTTCATAGATCGGATGAATTGTAGTTTGTTCTGTCTTGTCATTCATACAATAGATTACAAAGGCTCTGGAAGCATTTGTAGAGCCCTGAATCATGATTCCGTTCATCATTTCTGGATCTGTTCCTTTGCTAATTGGGATATTTTTTAACAGGATCTTGCACGTTTTTGAGTTTATCCTACTTTTTTGCGTGGTTGGACAAGGTTTTTTTGCTTGTCCAAAGTTTAATGTAGCAAGTTCCTTTCTAGCACCGTGCGCTCTCCATCAGTTGTCAAAGCTTTGTTTTCTTCAAGCATGTAGTAGTATCTAGTTTTTGTTTTGTAATCGGAGAGGAGGGAATCGACGCACGAGCAACCACTTTTTTTGGTTTCTTGATAATTTCTGGGAGACCTCTTAATGCATTGAATCCCCGACAACCTATTGTTTAGGGTCAATATTTTTGAAGTTTTCCAGAACAATGGTTATTTCGTCAGGTATCGGTATCGAAGAAGTAGTGCAAAGGAGGGGAGAATAGGGAGAAGAGAGAAGAGGGAAGATGGAAAGAGAGGAAACTTACCTGAGAGAAGGAGGGATGTAAAGCCTTGAACTTGGCATATCTCGGATCCTATATAATAAAATCCGGTTCGTCAAGAGAAAACCAACGAAATTTGTTTCGTGTGAATCGGACTTCGTTTCGAATTGTTATGATTTTCCGAATAAAGAGAAGTCATTAATCCATAATGACTGTCATTAAGACTAATTAAACATGATTAAAGAAATTAATGACGATTGAAAGCCGATAATGATCATTAGTAAATACTAATCAATAGTTAACAAAAGATAAGCGTAAGCCGCGAAAGTTAAATCGTGATTAGTGAAAGTTAATCACGATTAGTGTTAATTAAGCGTCATTAGCGAATCTAGAATCCTCTAGAATGTTCTAACTTGAGCTCCAAGTTTGGGATAAGTTTTGGCTAAAACCATAGGCCAAAACCATGGGCCGCTAAACCATGGTTAAAGTCTAAACCATGGTTTTCTAACCATAGTTAGTGGTTTTCTGGGGCCTATAAATAGACCCCCCTACCCATTCATTCTCTACAACTTCCACTACCACCACCATCCCAAGGGCTAGGGTCGAGAGGTTGGGAGGAGGAGTGGGAGGCGAGGGAGGAGCGCTAGCGAAGCGCTGCCGGGAAAATGAGGAGGAGAAAGGTATGATCCTCTCTTAGTTGCTTCGTAAGATAGGCTTTCAATTCATACTCTTGTTCTTCCAAGTTTTGTTCTTGATTCATATTTCTTTCCGATTCGTTTTCCTGTTGTGGTTCGAGGAGAAATCTGTTTAACACCCTACTTAGGTGCGGGCGGCTATGCACGTCAGTGACCCTGTGATTCGTCACACGTTCACTCATCTAAGACGCGTGGTGTCTACCGATTCTCCATCGTTTATGTTTCTATTCTTCGTATTATGCTTTTATAGTTATTTTGATGGAGAAATCTGTGTAATACCCTACTTAGGTGCGGGCGGCTATGCACGTCAGTGACCCTGTGATTCGTCACACGTTCACTCACATAAGATGTGTGGTGTCTACCGGTTCTTCATCTCTTGTTGTTGAGTATATTCTTTCAGTTTCGTTGTTATTTTCGTCTCGATTGATTTTATAGAGGAAACTCTTTTCATTTTTATTTTGAAATATGTCCCGATATAAGGGGAAACTCTGTCGAAATTTTCCGAGAAATATGTCCCGATATAAGGGGAAACTCTGCCGAAATTTTAAGAGAAAATATGTTCTTGACGTTCTTCGTGTTCTTCGCATTCTTCGCGTTCTTCGTTCGTTCTTCGCGTTCTTAACATGTTCTTAGCGTTTTGATACGAAAAATGAAATTCGATCTTTTCAGGAGCCTTAAAATAGCCTTTCTAAAAACGAAACTCGATAAAGCCTTGCATACACGAGAGAGAGAGCTCGATTAGGTAATGAAATCCTTCTTTTTGCTGTTGGGTTTTCATACGAAATTTTTAAAATTCTTGATTTTGTGTTCTTTACTACGAAGAACCCTAATTTTGGCTATTTTTGAAAAAGTCTGAAGAATTGCTTTGTGATTCCCACTAAAATAAGATTTACGCATCAAATTGATGCGTTGGCTCTGAAAGTTAGGGTTTGGGAGTTAAAATAGGCATAAATAGGAGTATACATATGGTTATGAATAATATATATGTGAGTCGATACTAAGTATTGCTGTTTATGCAAATTTAAGACTTAACGAAAGAATTACATCATGTGAATTGGTGTGATTTGAGTTGGATCCTGAAAAGGATTATGTGTCACGATAAGGATGACTGGGAGTAGTACTACAGGTCGGGCATGCAACCTGTAGGTTGTCGGAAGGAACCCGTATTGGCGTTTCCCTACCTAGGTGGTACATGGTTGCCCTGTTATGATAAGTGCGCACAAATTGAATGTTTTGCAACGCGTGGTACCGGGAGCCAATATATTCGGGTTGGAACGACGGAAGATGTGGTCGTGCCATGTGGAGGCAAGGGTGGTTCAATAGCGGCTGGGTCACGATAACATGTATTTAAAGCCGCTAGGTTATATGATTAAATGTTAGCCTGAGATTTTAAGCAACCGAGTCCTCGAGGACGCTGTGCTCATTTGTTTTTCCAGGTCGAGGGTTGAGACCCTGTTTAATAAAAGAAAAGGAAATTGTCAGGGTAGTATTGGAGGATTGGTTGAGGCGACGTGCGGCGGCATAAGCTTGTACCAAGATCAACACAATCTCCAATCCCGAAGCATCCACAGCTTCGGAGTCCAAGAATGGTGGGGTTCCCCTGGACTAATCCCTGATGTGGAATAGAAAGGAATAGGACTTAAATTAATGAAAAGAAATGAAATTTTTATGATATCAAGTTTTGAAAAATTACACAATTTGTTTGCTTTTCTCTTCTTCGTTACTTAGCATTCGCTAATTTTTATCCTATGATTTATGGAAAACCCAACAGGTATCGGTGAGCCATAACAAGGACTTTAAAAATTCATCCGGCTTACATACTAGACATCCAGCCAGCCACAGTAGCTTTACTCTTTAAGGTAGTTAGTAATCTTTTGTATATTTTCCTTTCAAGCTGATGTACATGTAATGGTTATAGTGGGACAGTGTATCATCTAAACTTTATTTTGTGAATGGAAAAGTATTGAAATACTTTCTTCTGAGTATTTTTATTTGCAGTCTATTTCTGAATGTTAGTTGTGATTGATGAATAAATTATTGCTGAGTAACCAGATCCGGATATGGGAGGATCTGACGGCCCGGGAAACGGGGTCGTGATAGATTGGTATCGGAATGGTTACTCCAGTAATTTATTTAGTAATTAATAACTATGAGCGGTATTCAGAAACTAAGGTTGTATTAAGATCCTTTGATCTTAATAAATGACTGCAGTACCATTCACAAGTCATTGTCCCTTATGTGCATCATGCTAAGACATATAGGATATGACCTTTGACCTTGACTCATCCCAGGATCATGGCAGACCAAGACATGTCTAGACAATTAGCGGCTATGATGGCAATGCTCCAAGACATGGGGCAAAGGCAACAAGCATTGGAGGAGAGGCTCAATGCACAGGCTGAAAGACCAGAGGCATCTAAGCCTGCGGATGCTAGGATTGAAGGTTATGTCCATCTTTCTGAGGAAGAATCTAGTTACCATCCTTCAACTAAGTCTGCTCCTACCCCGGTTGAAGGAGCAATGGAAAAGGCCCTTCTTAGACACCAAACATTACTAGATAATTACCGAAAGGGAAAAATTCCTCGATTCAAAGGTGTAGAGACACCTGCCGAGGCTGAATTATGGCTTGATGACGTCAGTAGGATGTTGAGAATAATACACGCACCAGCAGATACTTGGGTGCACTTTGCTGATTACTCCTTAGCAGACTATGCAAGACGATGGTGGAGAGCAATTTCCAAGAAGTTAGCAGACCCTGTTCCATGGGATATCTTCGAAGAGAGGTTCCGAGCTCACTTCTGTCCCTCTCATTGGGAAGAATTAAAGAGGAGAGAGTTGGCTTCTCTGAATCAGGGTTCTAAGACTGTACGAGATTATCATATCCACTTTACTGAGCTACTACGGTACTCACCAGCTCTAGAAGCTTCACCACAAGAGTGTCTTACCAAATTTGTTAGCGGTCTTCAGGGAGATCTACGAGAAAAGCTTGCTGGTTTTAGAACCACAACCGTAGATGAAGCAATGGACATCGCCTCTCGTATTGAGATGGAGAGGGATGAAAACCGCCAAAGATGAAATTTCCACTTTAATGGTGGACCATACAAAAGCAAGGCACATTATAATCGTAGAGATCGTCACTATCATCCAGCCGGTTCCAATATAAGCTCACCACAGACCTTGGGTCAGGAATTATCAGGAAGAAGGGGTTTCTCTAGACCTCCACTATATCCTCGCGACTCAGCAGCAGGAGCTAGCACCTCTGTGGCTGGATCTTCAGCTCAAACAGGAGCACGTGTGTATTTTTACTGTCATCAGGAAGGCCACATCAAGAAAGATTGTCCGAAGTTGAGAGGTTCAGGATTTAAATCAACCCCAAATTAATAGTATAACATCCACCTCGAGCAATGGAGCAACACATGGAGGAAGACATGGTAGAGGTCGAGGCTCACAAGGAGTGTCTCCTACACAGCAACCACCACAAAGTGTTGCGGGTTCTAGCTTGCCTATTCCTAAGGGCCAGCTCAATGCAATTACTGAAGAACAAGCCTACAATTCAGGCACAGCCGTACGAGGTACCGTTACTAATCATGGCTTTTCAGTACATGTCTTATTTGATTCTGGTGCATCACATTCATTTATTGCTCGACGGTTAGTACCCACTTTGGGTAAGATACCGGTAGAAGTACAACAGTCCTATCTAATCAAGGGACCAGGAGGACAAGTATTTATAATCCGAGAAATTCTGGATAATTGTATAATACTGATAGCTAGACATCAGTTACCTGTTTCACTACTACTAATCGAAATGGCGGACTTTGATCTTATACTAGGAATGGATTGGTTAGAAAGGCATCATGCATGTCTTGACTGTTTCCAGAAGACAGTAACATTCCACCTTCTTAACTCGATAGAGTTCCAGTTCATTGGAAAGACATCCAATGATAATATCAAATATATCTCTACATTGAAGGCACAACAGTTGTTAGAGAAAGGGTGCCAAGGTTATCTAGCTTATGTATCCACTACATCAGGATCAGAAAGAATGATAGAAGATGTGCCTATAGTGTGCGAGTTTACTAATGTATTTACAGAGGAACTACCTGAATTACCACCTGAGCGAGAGATTGAATTTGAAATCTCTCTCATACCTGATACTCAGCCTATCTCTATCCCTCCGTATAGGATGGCACCAGCTGAGTTACGAGAGTTAAAGGTACAATTGCAAGAACTGTTAGATAAAGGATTCATTCGTCCTAGTACTTCACCATGGGGTGCACCTGTCTTATTTGTTACGAAAAAGGATGGGTCGATACGGTTGTGCATTGACTATAGACAACTAAACAAGAGGACAATAAAGAACAAGTATCCTCTGCCAAGAATAGATGATCTCTTTGATCAGTTACAAGGTTCAACTGTGTTCCAAGATCGATTTAAGATCTGGATACCATCAGTTGAAAATTAAAGATACAGATATTCCCAAGACAACTTTTCGAACTAGATACGGGCATTATGAATTCTTAGTTATGCCTTTTGTA
This sequence comes from Ottelia alismoides, assembly GCA_037367405.1. Lineage (NCBI taxonomy): Eukaryota > Viridiplantae > Streptophyta > Magnoliopsida > Alismatales > Hydrocharitaceae > Ottelia > Ottelia alismoides. The sequence continues at coordinate 872,798 of JAZKJV010010469.1, forward strand.
CTAACAAATGCCCCAGCAGCCTTCATGGATCTCATGAATAGAGTATTCAAGGAGTTCTTAGATCACTTTGTAGTAGTCTTTATTGATGATGTGCTTATTTACTCAAAGGATAAGTATCTGCATGAACATCATCTCATGGAGGTACTTGAAACTCTAAGGAAGAACAAACTGTATGCTAAATATAGCAAATGTGACTTCTGGCTATCTGAAGTATCGTTCTTAGGCCATGTTATTTCTGGGGAAGGTATATCAGTTGATCCTACAAAGGTTAGTGCGGTGATGAGTTGGGAACGCCCGAAGACTGTCACAGAAATACGATCTTTTCTGGGTTTAGCTGGATATTATAGAAGATTCGTGAAGGACTTTTCACGGATAGCATTGCCAATGATTAGACTAACTCAAAAGGAGGTCCCATTCTTATGGTCTGATACATGTGAAGCTAATTTTCAGACACTGAAAGAATGCCTAACATCTGCACCCATCCTTACTCTACCCTCCGGGAGTGAAGGGTTTACAGTGTACACTGACGCATCTAAAGAAGGATTTGGGGCGGTTCTTATGCAACATGGTAAGGTAGTTGCATATGCATCACGACAGCTCAGGACACATGAGAAGAACTACCCAACACATGACCTTGAATTAGCTGCCGTAGTTTTCGCTTTAAAGATATGGAGACACTACCTGTATGGTATTACTTTTGAAATCTTCACCGATCATAAAAGCTTGAAATATCTGTTTGATCAAAAGGAGCTCAATATGAGACAGAGACAGTGGCTAGAGTTGTTGAAAGATTATGATTGCACTATCTCCTACAACCCTAGTAAGGGGAACGTCGTAGCAGATGCACTTAGCAGAAGAACTTATTCACCCGGGTTAGTGAGTGCTATCCACTTCTGGGGTTTACTATCAACGTTAAGCGAATGGAAACCATTTGATAGTAGTGCTGATACTATAACTATTCCTCATCGATACAAACCAGAGATATGGGATAAAATAAAGAAAGGACAGGAGGATGATCCAGTCCTTAAAGACTTGAAATAAGAACTTGAGAAGAATGAGATAGAGGGATTCCAGATACAAGATGGGTTACTATATAACCATCACAGAGCTTGTGTACCATACATACCTGAATTGAGGAAAGACATTTTACGTGAAGCTCATTGTTCTAGATTATCTATTCATCCAGGAATTACGAAGATGTATAAGGATCTGCATTCATACTTTTGGTGGTCGGGAATGAAGAAAGATGTTGCTGAGTTTGTGAATTCATGTTTCACTTGCCAGCAAGTAAAGGCTTCACACCAAAAGCCACCAGGATTATTGCAACCCCTCCCTATACCTGAATGGAAATGGGAAAGCATTTCCATGGATTTCGTTACTGGCTTACCTCAGACGACTGGTAGTAAAGATAGTATCTGGGTTATAATAGATCGTCTAACAAAGGTAACACACTTCATTCTGATAAGCTTATCTTTCACTCCAGACCAGCTGGCTGAGTTATATATTACACAAGTGATTCGCCTCCATGGTATCCCGAAGGAAGTAGTTTCTGATCGAGATTCACGATTCACCTCACACTATTGGGAGAACTTCATGAAAGCCTTAGGTACACAACTATGCTTGAGTACAACATATCATCCACAAACAGATGGGCAGTCAGAACGTACGATTCAAACACTAGAGGATATGCTACGAGCATGTGCCTTAGAATGGAAGGGATCGTGGATTAAACATTTGCCTCTTGTAGAATTCACCTACAATAATAGTTACCATACAAGTATTGGCATGGCACCATTTGAAGCACTATATGGACGAAAGTGTACTACTCCTTTGTGTTGGCAAGAGGACGGAATAAAGAATCTTTATGATTCAGATAGACTTCAGGAGACACGGGAAGCTGTAGAACTTGCTAGAAAAAGACTATTAACTGCTCAGAGTCGCCAGAAAAGTTATAGTGATACCAGGCGAAGAGACCTTGAATTTGAGGTAGGTGACTTTGTATTTCTCAAAGTATCACCTATGAAGGGTGTTCAGAGGTTTGGCTTGCGTGGGAAGTTAGCACCCAGGTTCGTGGGTCCCTTTGAAATTATTCAACGGATTGAAAAAGTTGCCTATAGACTTGCACTTCCTCCACATCTTTCGGCAATACATGATGTATTGCATGTATCAAATCTGAGAAAGTACATTAGGGATCCAGAGCATAAGATAAGTTATGATGATTTACATGTTGAGCCAGACTTGACATACCAAGAGATACCTGTGCAAATACTTGAAAGGGATATCAAGAAGTTGAGAAACAAAGAGGTGCCTCTAGTTAAAGTATTGTGGCAAAACCAAGAGTTTGAAAAAGCCACATGGGAACCTGAGGCAGAAATGAGAGAGAAATACCCGTACTTGTTTGAATGATAGCATTATGTATTATGTATATGTTCATTCTAAATAACATGACGTTCATTCTCTTTAAGGTTGTTATGCCTGCATTTCTAGTCTCGAGGACGAGACTTCCTTTAAGGTTGTTATAATTGTAAAGCCTTGAACTTGGCATATCTCGGATCCTATATAATAAAATCCGGCTCGTCAAGAGAAAACCAACGAAATTTGTTTCGTGTGAATCGGACTTCGTTTCGAATTGTTATGATTTTCCGAATAAAGAGAAGTCATTAATCCATAATGACTGTCATTAAGACTAATTAAACATGATTAAAGAAATTAATGACGATTGAAAGTCGTTAATGATCATTAGTAAACACTAATCAATAGTTAACAAAAGATAAGCGTAAGCCACGAAAGTTAAATCGCGATTAGTGAAAGTTAATCACGATTAGTGTTAATTAAGCGTCATTAGCGAATCTAGAATCCTCTAGAATGTTCTAACTTGAGCTCCAAGTTTGGGATAAGTTTTGTCTAAAACCATGGGCCAAAACCATGGACCGCTAAACCATGGTTAAAGTCTAAACCATGGTTTTCTAACCATGGTTAGTGGTTTTCTGGGGCCTATAAATAGACCCCCCTACCCATTCATTCTCTACAACTTCCACTACCACCACCATCCCAAGGGCTAGGGTCGAGAGGTTGGGAGGAGGAGTGGGAGGCGAGGGAGGAGCGCTAGCGAAGCGCTGCCGGGAAAATGAGGAGGAGAAAGGTATGATCCTCTCTTAGTTGCTTCGTAAGATAGGCTTTCAATTCATACTCTTGTTCTTCCAAGTTTTGTTCTTGATTCATCTTTCTTTCCGATTCGTTTTCCTGTTGTGGTTCGAGGAGAAATCTGTGTAACACTTTACTTAGGTGCGGGCGGCTATGCACGTCAGTGACCCTATGATTCGTCACACGTTCACTCATCTAAGACGCGTGGTGTCTACCGATTCTCCATCGTTTATGTTTCTATTCTTCGTATTATGCTTTTATAGTTATTTTGATGGAGAAATCTGTGTAATACCCTACTTAGGTGCGGGCGGCTATGCACGTCAGTGACCCTGTGATTCGTCACACGTTCACTCACCTAAGGTGTGTGGTGTCTACCGGTTCTTCATCTCTTATTGTTGAGTATATTCTTTCAGTTTTGTTGTTATTTTCGTCTCGATTGATTTTATAGAGGAAACTCTTTTCATTTTTATTTTGAAATATGTCCTGATATAAGGGGAAATTCTGCCGAAATTTTCCGAGAAATATGTCCCGATATAAGGGGAAACTCTGTTGAAATTTTAAGAGAAAATATGTTCTTGACGTTCTTCGTGTTCTTCGCGTTCTTTGCGTTCTTCGTTCGTTCTTCGCGTTCTTAACATGTTCTTAGCGTTTTGATACGAAAAATGAAATTCGATCTTTTCAGGAGCCTTAAAATAGCCTTTCTAAAAATGAAACTCGATAAAGCCTTGCATACACGAGAGAGAGCTCGATTAGGTAACGAAATCCTTCCTTTTGCTATTGGGTTTTCATACGAAATTTTTAAAATTCTTGATTTTGTGATCTTTGCTACGAAGAACCCTAATTTTGGTTATTTTTGAAAAAGTCTGAAGAATTGCTTTGTGATTCCCACTAAAATAAGATTTACGCATCAAATTGATGCGTTGGCTCTGAAAGTTAGGGTTTGGGAGTTAAAATAGGCATAAATAGGAGTATACATATGGTTATGAATAATGTATATGTGAGTCGATACTAAGTATTGCGGTTTATGCAAATCAAAGACTTAACAAAAGAATTACATCATGTGAATTGCTGTGATTTGAGTTGGATCCTGAAAAGGATTATGTGTCACAATAAGGATGACTGGGAGTAGTACTACAGGTCGGGCATGCAACCTGTAGGTTGTCGGACGGAACCCGTATTGGTGTTTCCCTACCTAGGTGGTTTACGGTTGCCCTGTTATGATAAGTGCGCACAAATTGAATGTTTTGCAACGCATGGTACCGGGAGCCAATATATTCGGGTTGGAACGACGGAAGATGTGGTCGTGCCATGTGGAGGCACGGTTGGTTCAATAGCGGCTGGGTCACGATAACATGTATTTAAAGCTGCTAGGTTATATGATTAAATGTTAGCCTGAGGTTTTAAGCAACCGAGTCCTCGAGGACGGTGTGCTCATTTGTTTTTCCAGGCCGAGGGTTGAGACCCTGTTTAATAAAAGAAATGGAAATTGTCAGGGTAGTATTGGAGGATTGGTTGAGGCGACGTGCGGCGGCATAAGCTTACCAAGATCAACACAATCTCCAATCCCGAAGCATCCACAGCTTCGGAGTCCAAGAATGGTGGGGTTCCCCTGGACTAATCCCTGATGTGGAATAGAAAGGAATAGGACTTAAATTAATGAAAAGGAAATGAAATTTTTATGATATCAAGTTTTGAAAAATTACACAATTTGTTTGCTTTTCTCTTCTTCGTTACTTAGCATTCGCTAATTTTTATCCTATGATTTATGGAAAACCCAACAGGTATCGGTGAGCCATAGCAAGGACTTTAAAAATTCATCCGGCTTACATACTAGACATCCAGCCAGCCACAGTAGCTTTACTCTTTAAGGTAGTTAGTAATCTTTTGTATATTTTCCTTTCAAGCTGATGTACATGTAATGGTTATAGTGGGACAGTGTATCATCTAAACTTTATTTTGTGAATGGAAAAGTGTTGAAATACTTTCTTCTGAGTATTTTTATTTGCAGTCTATTTCTGAATGTTAGTTGTGATTGATGAATAAATTATTGCTGAGTAACCATATCCGGATATGGGAGGATCCGACGGCCCGGGAAACGGGGTCGTGACAAGGGAGAACAAGGATCTGGAATGATTGGAACCTGAGATAGCTCGTGAGGGCCTTGCTTCAAAAGGACCATGTCGTCCACACATCTTCAAAACTTTTACTTAGACTTTGCAAGTTTTTCATGTTTACCCTCGTATATCTTCACAGATTATGGAAATCTCCTTATAAAATCATATTTTCACCATTAATGTTTTGAGATTACCAACATCACCGCCCAATCCGTTCATTGAGCTGGGAGTAGGGATGAAAACGGTCGGATACAGATACGAATATAGGTATAATCATATCCTTATCCATTTTAAAATACGAATACGAATGCGGATACGAATATTGACGAATGTAAAAAATGTGTTACCATATCCTTAAAGACGAATACGAATGTAAAACGAATACGAATCAGATACGAATACTAACAAAAATACTTAACAGATTAACTAAAATATACATGTTTAGGATGATTTACACATAAAATAGATATGGCATATGTAGTAATTTCATGATAATTATATCAACAAAGATGAATGCAATCATAAAATGTTGTTACGCATAGCTATAGATAAATTTATCACTATAGTTATTTTTTAAAACGAATATACGAATACGAATGCAAATATTAGCGAATCTCAAAGTGATATCCATATCCACATCCATTTTAAAACGAATACGAATGTCAAAATATATATAAAACGAATATGATAGTGGATCGGATACGAATATATTCACATTCGTTTTCATCCCTAGCTGGAAGACACTCATCTCGAAGGGACGGATACTCCTCCCCCCCACCTATCTTCATGTCTCACCTTCAACCTGTGTCCTAAGCATGGAAATTTCCATATAACAACGACTACTTTGAACAATTGTTATCATTTCTTTCATCGTTAATTTTGTAATAATCAATGCATTTCATTGTAAAATTGCTTTTAATTCTTGAAATTCGCAATGAAAGTCAAATTCATTATTGATGGTTTATATAACAATAATTAGTTGTTTAATTTTTTTCCTTATAACTTTATATTAGATGTCCTTTTTTTCCCTTATAACTTTATATTAAATGTCACTTATTCGACATGACTATAAGTAAATTGTTCAAGATGACATTGGATCACTATTTTATATGATTCTTAGTTAGAAGTTTAGCAATGAATACGATATTTATTGTGAATAATTAAAATTTAGATAATTTTACAACAAATAATATTCATTGTTATAAATTTTATCAAATCAAAAATATACCTTCTTGAGAAATTGAATTGAGGACTTAACAAGAAATCATACATGAAATGTCAAATTAAGTTATACTATGAAATCAAATCGGTTGAACCTGATGATGGCATCATCGATCTTTTAAATCAGATTAAGTTGAATCAGTGATGAAAATGGGTTGATCATGATAAACAAATCATAATAAAATAAAATATGTATAAAATACATGTATGACTATAATTGCAACAATTGATTAAATCAATTGACAAAAATTATTACATATATAAAAATATTTCCAAACATCACTATGTGTTAAATATATAAATATGCAACAAAGTAATAGTATGTGCATATGTAAGTATGCATATATATATAGGAGAAACTTCAAATGAGGCGGGGTCTCACCATATATATGGTGAGCCACCCTCAATTTAGGTATCTTTCTAATATATTTTATAATTTCTTATTTCATACATATAGTAATAAATATTAACACAACATGTATAGTGAAATAAAATTATGAAAATATTATTATAATGGATGGAAATATTGATTTGAATTTAGATGCTATATTTTACAAAATTCATTTTTTTACAATGTGCAGTTTATATTTTACAAAACTGTTACAGAGTTTTTACTAAATTCGCAGTGGCTTTTACAATTTCAGAAAAGCCCCCACCTCATTTGAAAGGTCCCCTATATATATATATATATATATATATATATATATATATATCTTGAACATAATATGTATTCGTAATGTATAAATATTTTTAAATATATATGTTATAATATACATACACATAGAGTTTCACAAAGCACATAAATATACACAAACATGTATAAATAAACAAAAATGGTAATTATAGATACATAACATATGCAAATATATATGCCATGTATTAAGGTTGGTATTATATATACAATGAAGTTAGTCTTGTTTCATTTAGACTTAGCACGGATTATTAAAATTGTGAGAAGAATGTACAACATATATAAATAGATATATAGACATTTTGACATCTTATTTTTTTTATTTTTTATTTGATTTTCTTTCTTGGACTTAATTATGAATTGAATACAACCAGTCCAATTTTTTGCATGTATTATTTTATTATGTTTGCCATTTTATGTGTATTTTATGTATTTCTGCTCAAGAACTAAAGATAAAATTATAGAAATAAGTAGTTGAATCACATATTCATCATCAACTACATATACTTAAACTGTATTAGTCTTTTAGAAAATACTTATTTGAAGAATAAGTGACAAAATATGGCTAAATCCTGAAATAGCGAAGGCAAAGAGTCAATGAGGAGGGAGGGGGGAAGTCGTGCTGAATTTTTCTAATGTGCTTATTCTGTGATCCAGAAAAGAAGCAATCCGCTCTCACTGAGGGAAAATAGAAGGATGGTCGCTCCCACCCTCTATCCGGCTTTCTGGAGTAGAATTACACCACTCTCTATCTAGTTCCTGCTAGCACGAGAGGGGTTTCGTAACTTGATCACTCCTTTTAAGATTGATGATCCATATGCGAATTATATCTAGTCTATGTCAGAACCGAGGAGTAAGTGTAAGTGAGACTATAAGACTCTTTGATCGGGCTTCTAGTTTTCCTAACTCGCCAAAGCCCGAGAATCGAATGATGCGCACTCAAAAGAAACTAAAGAAACTCGATCTCTCTAGTTCTCAGACTCCTTTATGTACTATATGTATCGGGTATTACATTTATATGTAAATTGCAACATCTAGTGTGCAATTGGTGTTTCGCCCAATATCCAAGCATGTGAGGCTCAGTTGTAGACCCAATCCTCAATTTAATTTTCGAGCTTGTCTCATCTCGATCCTTTGTCTCTTTAATTGTCAACTCAAAAGGGTGTGAGTGTGAAAGTCCATGCATGGAATGATTAGGGTTTTGTAATTATTTTGAACTCTAAAACTAGAAGAGGCCATAAAAAAATGGAACTTCATGTAAAATACATTATAAAAAATATAAATCAATAATCCCTTCATTCGAGTAATCCGGCATTTCACAAAATATCTGACTACTTTCTAGCTAATAAAAGCTATAATTTTTAAACCTAAATATTATTTTATTAATTTCCCAATAAAAATCTAATAAAGATTTATAAATATGAAAATTTTAAAAATAAAATTTTAAAAAATTATATAAAAAATCACATACCAATACTTGGATTCAAGATTGATCCCAAACACCATAAAAATCAAAACAATCATTCTTAAAAACTCCAAATTCACTAAACTACTTAAGCTGAATGCATATATCCAAATTCACTAATCAAGACAATTAGTGCGTAGGGGTGCACAAAATCAACATAAAATCGAAATCCTCAAATAGAAAAATCAAAGCATGTATATAGCCCATGTGATGGATAAAATTGCTTTGCTTATATGATTGGTGGAAAATTGGACTTTTATAAACAAGTAAATCTACACCATTTTCCAACATAGTGGGGGTAATACAAAACACGGAAAACGTGAATGGATAGAAATTACTTACACTTTATATTTCTTTTATATATTTATTTATAAATTTTACTATTTTATTTAACAACATTTATTTTTCAGCATGCACTTTCTATATAATGAATAAATTAATCAATCACATTAAATATAAATAAAACATATAAAATACAGATCAAATCTTATATATAAATCATCTTTTTATTTTTGGAATTTTCATCAAAGGAAAACAAATCATGGAGTTGAAATAACTCGCCCAAAACATCTTTTAAAGGATTATGTGGTACGATTGAGCTCAATAAAAATTTCTTTTCTAGATCCCTCTACGACTTCTATCAATAAATTTATGATTGTCAGTTCATATTGTAATATACCAAATCTAGTTATATTTGATTGGAATTCATAGAATAATCCTAGTGAATTTTTTTCCTTTTTTTCTTCCGAATTACTTCTCATCAACTATCAATACTACATTATGAACCGTTAGGAATAATTGGTTTGTTGCATTTACTTTCTATTTTTCATAATGAATTGACTTAATTTTGATTCCTCCACACTCAATCAACATTTCTAGGGTAAAGACTTCTACCCAAGAGTATCATTTTTTACATGAGGCTAACTTTTAATGAAAAATTCTATATTCTAGATATGCTTATAAATTTTGATATTAGTTTAGAAAACATGACATCTTTTTCTAAAAATGAGGAACCCATGGAACATAGTATGACCGAGTATGAGTTTGGGACAAAAACATATGACTACCTAAACCTTCCAAAGTAGCAACCAAATACTTTATTATGAAAGATGAAATAAAAGGTGGAATCAACTAGATTATTTTTCAGGAGGAGCGATGTAGGAGCTGTTGGGAACAAAAGCAATGACTCTGATCAAATAGCGCTTAATGGGATGCGAACCGATAGATGCCCAATCAATCACTGGTAACGAAGCATGTAAAGATGAAGACACTACAATATAATGGTGGTCAATCACTTTTCATGACCACATGAGAAGAAAAATCACTACAAAAAAATGAGCACAACCCTCTCAGTTCACTCGCTCTTTCCTTTCTCTTCTCTCTGTCTCTCTCTCTCTCTCTCTCTCTCTCTCTCTCTCTCCCTCGCTCTCTCTCTCTCTCTCTATCTCTTAGTGTCTCATTTGTGGTTGTCATAGTTATGTCACCACCCACCCTCTCTCATAGAGGCTCAAATATCATCTTAGATTGAGTATCACTATAAATCATAATTAATCAAGGTCTCAATCAATCAAATACTAGATCAATCTCTGTCAATATTCTAGTGATACTTGATTTAATCAAATCTCTTTCACGGATTACATGGAATCAAACTCTACCATATTATGATGTAATTTATCCAATCCTAATATTCTCCCGATTTAGTTGACTTCCATTGTCATCTTCACGTTACCTTAATTCTGAAATGGACTATTATCATCATTAGCATACATTTCTTGTAATTTATCATTGCCTCTTGGGTGTCGTACCCACCATAGGGTGCTAACTTTGTGCCTCCTCCTGTACAGACTTACACAATTCACTATCGTGCATTCCAATGTAGCACCACACATATCTCATGGCATTGTTCTCCAACAAAGCAAACTACACTCATTCTCCTTGTTGCATGCTTATACAATAGGTATATGTTGATAATCTGTTATTTTCTTCTCGTACTGCTTATCTTGAGAACAACTGGAGCTCCATCACATGTCATGACCATTACCTCAAGATTATACCATGTTTGGCATCTGTGCTCCCTTGCTTGCTCTGAGAACTCACCCTTAAATAGTGACTTGATGTCCTCGTAATACAATCATTCCCTAGTCAAATCAAATTCGTTGTGTCTATGGGCACGCGTTTGACATCTTTTAGTGTTTGTACATCCATGTCAAACATGTGAAGTTGCACTAATCTAACCTCTTTGACATGGTGAACCTATCAACCTGCCATCTTGACTGTGCCATAGATGCATGTCTCCTATATGTTTATCTCTCATGAGCATGCTATCTAGTCTCTCTCAAATAGTCCAGTAGAAACCTCTCGGTCCAAGTTCGAATCACATACATTATTCTTCCTTTTCTCCTTCTCACATCCTGGAAATTACCCATTTTGTGACCCTTCTTGTCACAATAGAAGCATATGACTCGAATAGATGACTTAGGTTGACCTCTAAACCTCATCTCCCTTGATCTAGAGAATCTGCCTTTGATTTCCTATACATGATTTCATCATTTATTTCCTCATCTGTCAACCTTTGTCGAGACTCATCTTATAAGTAGAAATCAAATTATCACATCCAATGTGATGATCTTCTTGCCATACATCAACATCATCACAATATGATCATAAAAAGATGGAAGAAAACACTATAAGATGAGCGTTTTATCCTATTGATTGAGGAGAACCCTCCTTTTTCATTTGTTTTTCAAGTGTAAATACATCAATCACAATCTTATTGATCATCAAAGTGCCCCTTAAGCTTTCTTACATCGGTCATCTTTAGATTATAGAGCTTCTTCTTCATCAACAACATGTTTGTAAGAAATTTGGACAAGTACGATCCCTCGTACTTCATATGGACCTTTGTTAGATCATCTAAGCCAACGATTTCATGAAGAGTGTTGTTCTCTAGGATCAATTGTATTGTACTAATCTATTTTTCATATTTGAAAAATAAAAAGGAATCCTCCAGGTCTGAACCATTCAACTTGTCTAGAGCATGCAAAAACCCTAGAGTGATTTTGATATCAACTGTCATCGTAACTGTTGATTTTTCATGACTTATGAAACATGTTATCTATGATGTAGACATGTCAAACATGTATCTGACTTGTTACATCATGTCCTCTCGATGACATTAAACCCAACTATGACTCGTGATATGATGTCCTCTGGAAGATACTGACTCGACTTTGATTCTAATTGTTGGGAAGAAAAGTGGTATTGCATCTACTTTGATAACACATGATGTTGTTAGCTATGTGAGCCCGATGCGAACCATTCCTACAATAAATATTATTGTAATATCTGATTTATCAATAAAAGTTGTTGCTTTTTTCACTCTCTATCTGAGATTAAATGAATGAATGCATTATAAGGTCTCTCTGTACAATTAGGGTTATGTACTATGGCCATCTTGATGATCATACATTTGTTTATTCAATATTTGAATCATAGAGGCTGGTGCTTGGATGAATATCTAAGAAGTTAGATTGAGGACTCATCAAGCACCATCAAATGATTGTTAAGAGATGATCTCCAACCTGAGTAGGAGATGGTAATCCTTTCTCATTAAGGTTGATATCTGACCGACCTCTTGATGCATGTCCTCTGCATGGGAATAGAGATTCAGAGGTGTCAGATTAGTTAGGTCAAAGAGTTGACTTAACGAGATCGAGATAACTAAAGTTGTATCTCGTATACTGTCACGATATAGGCACACATCCTCTGACCAGAGACATATGCGTTACTATATGTTTAAGTATGTATATTTGGCAGGCCAAATAGGTTGATGACCTAACCAAGATCTATACACCGGCAAGCTAGTGTGCATATGAGGGAATATGAGTAATATGATCTCTCAAAGGGATCATACAGGTTCACTTGTGAACCGGAAGATATGAGCTCACTCATGAGGTATTGGGACCGATCAAATTCCATGCATGGTCGCCGTACTTTGGAAGCATGACAAGAATTTGTATGTATAATATATGCTTTTGGAAAGCATATGATTGATACCAACTCCCAATGACCAAGAATGAGAAACTTGATGATGAACACTAAAGATGACAGTGTAAAATTGATCTATATCTTCAGGGTTATCATAGGCCTTCTAGTATGCAGGATGTACATGTATTAGGAATACCTGGAGCGATGTGATCATAAACGATTGTATAACCATTATGCTTCCATTCCTAGGGAGTGATGAAATATGTCTGGATTTTAGTGACTCCTCTCAGTAGAGAAGTAATCTGATCTTGATCCAAGTGTTGGACATTGATCCGAATGAGATTCAGATGTAATGAGAAGATTAGTTTTGTGACCTTGATTTAAATCAAGCATCTTTGAGAGGTCCATGAGATCTGGATTTAAGATGTGATCTCAATATCCAAGTCACTATACATGGAACGTACAACCTCCATATCCTTATCTCCAAGTATATGTGGAGAAAACACATTATTCTTGAAGGAGTTCAAGAATAATTCCATAGTTGAATTATATCTAAGCATTGAGAAATGGATAATCAAATGTGATTTAGTTATCATGAATAATGTGAATTTGATTCATATTATTTCGATGCATAAGAATGATTATCCAATATAATTAAATGAGATTTAATTATTAAGGATAAGAATAATGTAGATAGCACTATCCAAATTATTGATAATATATTATAAATGTGGTTTATAATATATTAGAAAGAGCTTATTATGATTTATATTTGTTGATTAATTACTGGTGTGAATTGGATTCACATTGGATAATTAATTGAATAAATCACATTTTATTTTGGGTTGTGAATGTGATTCACAAATTTCTAATAGGAAGATTGCAATTTTCACAAAATAATTATGAATTATTTTTATAGAATAATTTACAACAATTGTTGTTGTAAATTTTGGAGATTTCCATGGAATAATGTAATCTCATTAGATTACATGAGATTGCACCCTTCCTTAATGGAAGGGTGGACGGCCACCCACTCCCATTAGGAAAGGGTGTCCATCCATTCTTCTCCTATGGAAGGAGGCAATCTTCATTCCATAATCTCCAATGCATGATTGATTTAATTTGGGATTAATTTATATTGATTTATCAGTATATATTTAATCTAAATTAATTTAAGGAATTTTTATCGGCAGATCCTATAAACTTTTTAAATTACTTCAACGCCCTTTTGCACAACATAATTACCCCATAAACCCTGTAAATTACCCCAAGAACCCCCACGGACTTCAAACAGATTAACTGTAGGGTTCATGGGGTAAGATTTGGCAAGTTTACGGGGTCGAGGGGGAAATTAAGTTGTTTTAAAGGTCATGAAGGTAAGTGGCAAAGTTTATAGGGTCTGCCGGGTAAAAATCCCTTAATTTAATTGTTGTTGTGTTTTTATAACAAGCCTTGGCCATTGAAAGAAGCACAAATCAATCTCATCCGTTGATTTTGTATAGTCCATGGATTGTGATTTTGTGTAGTGCATGGATTGTGATCCATGGACTCCCAAAACCCTATATAAGAAGAGGCACCCCTTGCTCTTCCAAGTTACAACGACTCTTGCAACATCAAGCTCTCTCTTTCATTCTCATGCCCTCTCTCTTTCTCTCTTTGAGTGACCGCCCACCCAAACCCTAGAAGGAAGACGCTGCCATCGTCGCATCGCCGTTGTGTTGTCACCTTGACTGCCTTTGGATCTCCATCTTCTTTGGTGCGCTTCGCTCGCGAAGAAGACGTTCGATCTTGTGTGACAAGATCATGAGTTCTCTTGCTTGGATCAACGACTTGGATTGCAAGAAGCACACGACTCATCCGTGCGCTTGCAAACATCCCCTTCGACGGATCGGAATTGAGACATGAGGTCTCTTCTCTTAGAGATTCGATCACAACCACACTACAATAGGTATTCCTTTATCTAGTATGTGGTTTAGATGGCACGATCCGAGAAACGTTCTTGGATCATGTGGTTTCATCATTTAAAATTTTAAATTCCGCTGCATCGAGCAACTAGTGTGACTAATCGCTGTCGATCGTATATTGATGTGATCCTCACGCTTCCGTGATGCGCTTAAGGATTTTTCCATATCCTTCAAATGTGATATAAATTGACGGATGCACAATAAATCACCAGAGAAGCACGTGAAGAAGAAATTGCCACAATATAATGACGATTGATCATATCTCGTGATCAAAAAAGAAGAAAATTTGTTAAAAGAAGAATGAGTACAACTCCCGCTTACTCGCTCACTCATTTTTCTTCTCTCTGTCTCTCCTTTTGTCGCCTCTCTTGTGAGTGTGATAGTATGTCACCACCCAACCCAACCTCTCTTATATAGGCATGAATATAATCTTAGATCAGTTGTCACAATCAAGACTCAATCGATTTCCATCAAGATCCTAATGAATCTCCTTCAAGGATTGCATGGATTCCAAGTAGGCCATACTACGAGGTAGTTTATCCAATCCTTATAGGAAGGCCTTCCAGTGTACTTGTCTCCGATCATCTCTGAGCTCATGTAGGAGTCGATAGCCTTCCTCTTGCACCAACTTGTAATCCGCTACTCTTTTTCATTGCTTTTATTTTGATATATAGAATAGTACCCTTATATTACAATCCCTAAAAAGAAGCTTGTTATTATTGTTTTGTGTTGCAGGCAATGAAACTAGTCAGGTCTAAGGGAAAACCCCTAGCCAACAAGGTGCAAGGCCTAAGTTGGGAGACATACCTCATAATACTCCTATCATTCAAAAGATGATGTTTTTTTCTTCTAGGCATTAAACAAAATGAAAGTTTACATCGAAACCGAAGGCAAGCGGGCAACAAGCTGCGCCGCTAGACCTTTTTGAATTGCAAAATTCTTTTAAACACTACATCCATAGATCGATGGTTCATCACATTGCTGTTCATCACTTTTTGGATCCTCTTTAAAAGCTCAATAGCTTCTGGTGCTAAGAAGCCAAAGGTGTCAAAACCAAAGGGGATGAAGGCATGTTGATTCTCCGTGCAGGCTTTCTCGTGCTTCACCACTTTTGCTAAAGAAGCTTTAAGTGCAGCATGCCCTGCTGTGAAGGTCCCGCTCTTCAACCCCACCAACGGTGAAACTCCTGTCAAATCCGCTCAAAAATAGCATCCTGTCAAATCTTCTAAAAATTCAAAAATAGGGAACTCTTTAGTCTCATTTTAAAACCCGTTGTTATGATCTTTTCTTATCTTGCACTTCAAAATATGCATCCGCTCAACTTTTTTTTACACCGAAAGGTGTCTCGTACCTGTTCAGTTATAAATTAGTTGCAAATCTAGTAATGTCTGAACGAACTTATATTCCTTTTTTAGAGAATGAAATGTGATCGTTTTTTTTAAAAAAAAATAGCATGCCTAAACCTTTGTTCTTTTTTTGGAAACCTCAAAATCATATTTGCAGAATCAAAAGACGGATGTGATCGCTTATACTCCTCTATAGATCCATGTGATGCACATTTTGATGGGATAAGATGATATTTTTTCTTTTAAAAAAGTAAATTACTTTATCTAATATTTTATTGATGACCCCTCTTTTACATAGACCAAGTGGGATATGACAACACTGCCTATACACAAATAAAGAAAACTGTGACTACGTAGATCTTTAAACAAAGACCGTCAATATTTGACGTATTCATAATTATATATCATTGTTGACTGATCATATAATAATAATAGTGTTACCAATTTTTCAACAACATTTTATCGTATTAAATTGACGATGATTGATCCAAAATTAGGCGTGTATAGACTTTGTTATATTTTCCGATGATAATTAGTTGTTATGTATTTGAAATTGGATAGCACAGTGAAGTTAGTTGTCTAAAATAAAAATTTTGTTGCTGTGATATTTATCTTTTGGGATTTTTATCCTGTGAATCATATAAATTTTGTAAATTATCTTCTCGACTTTTGAAACAACGTAATTCCCCCTCACATAAACTTGCTAATCTTTATCCCAAAGATCCTATGGTTAACCCTCATCCATTTACCTGTTAAAACTAACCGGATTCCATTATGTTCTTTTACATTAACCCAATTTATTTATAAAATTTACATTAAATGCCCCTCCCCCTTACCCTCTTCCTCGTCTCCCTTTCCCCACCTAGCACCCACCACTTCCGCACCTCCACAACCCTCGCCCTCCTCCTTCACCAATGGATCCCAACCCCCGCAAGTTCCCCTCCTCTCCTTTGTCCTCTCGACCCCCGCACGACCCAAACCCTAGTTCTAACCCTAAACCCCCTACCGAACTCTAGAAGCCCTTGCCCCATGCCATTGGTGCTGCCTCCTCGCCGCGATGAGTGTCTTACCACACGACAACCTCATGCGGCTGATGCCCCATGTCAAACCACCCTGACCTCCTCGCCACAATGGATGGTGTAGTCACCGACACCGCCCAGACCTGCTCCATCCTCCGCTCCCTCAGCGCCTGCCCCGACCAGGAGACCGTCGATGCCGCACGTGCCCGCATCGCTGAGATCGACGATTTCCTAGTTGTGGAGCTCAAGGGCCTCGCGGGTTTGGGGGGCGAAGGAGAAGGAGCTGAGGGTGCGAGTGGAGCGAGATAGATGCGTGTTCCGGGCAGTAGTGCAGCTATATGAGATGCACGAGGCCTACAAATAGCTTCTGAGGGACGTGGAGGAGAGGCTGGAGATAATCTATGGAGCGAAGGGTAAATGGAACGGGGGATGGGGGGATGTTGCTGGTGACATTGAGACGGACAAGGATGTGGAGAGAAATGGGAAGGGAAAGGGGTTGGAGAGAGTCGATTTGTCCGGGAGGCAATTGAGGTTCCTGCCGGAGACGTTCGGGAAGGGGAGAGGAGGAAGAGAGAGTGGAAAAACATACCAAGAGATTTACTAAGTTTGATTAACTCAACTTAAACTCAAGCTAGTTAACTCAAGCAGTCTCAAATTAATGGTAGGACGTGGGATAAAACGAAGTAAGTTTATAGGACTGAAGGGGAAGTTATATTGTTTCAAAGATCAAGAAGGTGATTTATAGGATTGGTCGGGTAAAAATCCCTTTATCTTTTATAAAACATTTGATGGATTTATGCGCACATAGCTTTACATCACTGACCCAATACCTTAATTATAATATTCCCGTTGCTTCGAATGCCAATACAGAAGATTGCATGCGTATCTCGCGATGATGATTTTATATAGTATGAACAAGTGAATGTCGACATCTAAAAAGAGATGTTATATTATATTGATGAGATCCTCGCAAGTTCCCTTTTTTTTAGTTATTGGTAATGCAGTTTTCTCTTTCAGCTATCACAAAAAGAAAGTTTAGGCAGCTCGGAGTTGCAGCTACTGCAGACATGTCTAGATAGATTAGATTGTACGTGTTTGGTCGCGATTATGAAAAATGTCGTATCGAAGTAAAGTTTTGGTATGTGGTCCGCGACCTCCTACTCCTCTTTCGAGCATTACCAAATCCGTCATACAGCAGCCGGGAGAGCAACTCTATGTTTTTGCTTGCTTCTTTTGCAGTCCACGATGAACCGTTGATCGTCTAAGTTAATTCGGTCGGGTTGTAGCACGGTTGATCTGCGATCCATCAGAGCCGAGCCTTAAATATCTGCGTGAGTAGAGGCTCAGTCTAATTAAATATTTTTAACCTGGGACAAGTCCATGAGGGAACTCAGAGACACGAGCTACGTTAACAATTAATCAGACTCTAATACCCGGATTAAGTGATAATTTTATCTATTTAGGTCAACAATGCACAAATAATATGATGCAATATATAACGCAAAAACAAAATGCATTTTATTTTCATTTCATGCAAGTTAAATAAAAGACAACATACAACATAATGCAATACGATGCAAACAAAATTGTGTACAATAACCCCAAAATGATCAAGTATATGAGCAATAAGTTAAGATCCAATTTCATTGGCATTTGATGCATCAAAATTAAACCATGTGTAAGTAATTGGCATTTAAATGACACATTATGTATGGAATAAAACAATCATGTTTAAAGTATCAAATCGATAAATAAACCATGCCATTATGTAGAGCATCAAATAAGAAGGAAATTGAAATCATTGAAAAAGGAGTTCGTATGCTCAAGTTATAAACAAAATGGTCTAGGGGCATAAACACAATTTAAAACATGAAATATATTAACAAAACATAACATTCAGGTCCTCACAGGGACACATATGCAATTTAACAACGTCGTGAGGGCTTATCTGCAAAATTTCTTGTAGGCAGGGGTAAAAGTGCAATATTTAAAACACTATAGGTGCTCTTGGCACTTTATCCATACGAAGTACATGGCTCACGCACCTGATTTGGACCTGTATGCAATTTGAAGAACATGACGAGCCTCGGCTGCAATTTGCCTAGCCCTCACGTGTTATGCACGTGCATGCGGAGATTCAGGTGGGTAGAGGCTCGGTGCAGTTACTCAGGCTACGTGAGTCGCCCGAGTGGCTTCAGGCTTAGGTTCGATCCATTGAAGCTGTTGGTCTGGAGCTAGGGCTCGGGCATGATGCGAACTGTTCGATCATGAAGATCAGACGACACATGTACGTCATGCACACCTCCTCCTCCGCCTCTTAAATGCAGACCTGGTGGAGCTCCGGCAAACCCTCCATGTCTCCTCCTTGCTCCCGATAGTCGTCTGAAGCACGAGGAATCTATGCGAGAAGGTGGCGAAGCTTTCGGAGTGGTGACGATGGCAGGGATATGCATGGACCGGGGAGGAGATGGAGTGTCATCGGAGCGGTTCATCTAGATAGGACCTATGTTGAATCTTCTGATCATTGAAGGGGTGTAGATCTACAATTATTAGAGGACACATAGCCGAAGCCTAAAGGGGTGTGTGTGAGTGGAATAGAGACTTATTTCAGACGGAGGAGGTGAAGGTCAAATGGGATTCATCACCATGCTAGTAGAGGAAAGAGGTCGGAGTGGTCTGAGGGCTGGAGAGAGGTGGGGAAGTGATCGGAGGCCAGCGTGTAGATCAGTGATGTTTGGCAAAGGTATCTCGGTGGTCAATTTAAGGTGGGGTGGAGTGTAGATGCCTAATTAATTCAGAGAAAACTGTGAAAAAGGAACAAAGGGTGCTTACCTGAGATTTAAGAAGGTCGCAAGGCGATCATGATGGCTTGGGCTAAGCTTCGATTGAAGATCTGGTCATCGCTCGACCTAGGCAGCCTACCTAGGGAACTCGGATAATAGTTGCGAAGGCTATGTAGCTCGGCCAGAGGCTGAGGGTCAACACCTATAGGTTTGGTCGTCATCACTTATCGCATTCTTGCTCTCTGTCACAGGAGGAGACGGGTGGCTGGGCCACCACACGTAAAATTGTGGACCGAAGGAGGAGTGGTCGAAGGAGGTGGATTTGAAGATGGAGGTGACGGTTGCCATGTCATGGTCATCATGTGTTTAACTGCCACACGACTGCCCTAGAGGATGGATCATGGGGTCTAGAGGATACTGCATGAGAGAGAGTGGTTAGGGCTTCATCGAGAGGTGGAGTGATGTGGAGAGGAGAAAGGCCAAGGCTCATCTTCCTCCTCCCACAATTTTGGTAGGTGATGAAGTGTGGAGGGAGAAGAAGGTCGTGGATCAGCAGTAAATTTATCAATAGACAAGAGGTGGTAAGAGATGATCAGTGGAAGGCGATGATGGAGAGAGAGGAAATATAGGAATGGGTGAAGACAAAGAGAAAAGGGAGAAGGGGATATGGGGTTCTGTCGCTTGAGATTTAGGAGGACGATGGTCCTCTCCCGATGATCGCCTCAACTCCACGACAGAGGAGGAGGCTTAGTGCTTTCTGTAGCCACAGGAGTTAAGGAAACCCCTGGATCGTGCCAGAACAAGGATCGTCGCCACGACGACGCGACCACTGCCACAACCCGCACCTCGAGCTATCTCTCTCTCTCTCTCTCTCTCTGTTCTGCAAGTAGGCAGAAGAATGGAGCTCACGGATAGATTCATGAATGGTGTCTGGCGGTGGTTTAGATAGGGAGGTGCAGCGATGGAGATAGGAGAGAGAGGGAGTTACACAATATGGGGGGATAGCAGATGGGGTCAATGGCCGTTGGGAGTCCTGTGAGCAGAGTGAGGAGAGAGAGGGAGGTCGTTGCGGGAGGCACATGCAAGTTTGTAGGCGAAGGGGGACGACCGAATTGGGGGAGGGGGAAGATAAGCCTCGGCCGTCCGATCGGCCGAGATCGGGCGGCCGAAATGATGCCATGTGGCGATTATTAATAGTTTTTTATTTTTATTATTTTTATTATTATAACTTTTAATTTAATATAATCTAAATTAAATACCAAAATGGATGACACGTGGCGGCTCTAAGAGCTACCACGTGTCACTTCCAGAAAACTCAAAAAATAAAATTAGAAGATAAATAGAAAAGAAATAGCAAATGATCTCGGATCAAAAAAATTGCTTCATGAAAGTTATTGTCTCGATGAGATCTACAACTCTCATGAAGGGACCAAGAGCAAAGGAGGTCATCCGTGCAAAAAGTATTTTTTTGGTGGCTTTCTATGTATTACATTTTGGGATTTTGTAATTTTTTGTTATTTTTATTTAAGATAAAAAATGGAGAAAAATTATGATAAAATAAAGGACACATAATTACACATTACTATATTATTTGATTTTAAATAAATAGAAAAATAAAATAAAGTGGAAAACAAGACATATTTGTACGGACTCACAATAGACACTCAGACTCGGTCAGTTTCTCTGATAAAACTTTCATCAAAGAACATAAATGAAAAAGAAATAAAAGAAAAAGATTTAAGTATGTACATAAAATATCATGTCAAAAACCGCTAAAATACACAATACGCAAAAGAGGCGCAAAACCTGACTTTCACATTTGACTTTTGATTTTTATGAAATTGGTCTTCTTTTGAAGATCTTTGAATGTATATTACTTTAAAAGTGAATAGACCAAAATCGAACATTGTATGAGGAAGATATGCACATTTTAGTTTGTCTATTCTAAAATTAGGATTTTGTCTCATGGACCAATTATTTGAGTTAGCAATTTTTTTGTATGTTTCCTTCAATCTTGTTAGTAATATGTACACAATGAAGTTGATTTCATGTCAATTGGAGTTAACATGATTTAATAAAGAATGCATGAAGTTAGGTGAAAATGTGAACATAATTATGAATGCAATTATGCGTGCTAAAATGCAGATATTAATTCTAAGCGCATGGATGGTAAAAATGCAGAATAAATGATGAAATGCAGCTAATTACTTGGGAACTAAGCTCTATTTTTAACTTTTAGTGTGATGAATCATGGATTCATCAGCTACTTGCTCCTTGCATCTTAAATTATTGTGGTTAGCTTCGACCTGTGCTGGGATCAATGTCTTCGTGGTGGTCAGGTCGTCGATCCTCTTAGTCAATTCATTGATGTTTTTCATGAGTAGTGAAAGTTGATCCAGTGCGGGATTCACCGAAGGTGCCTCTAGGTGCTCAATGTTGGGTTGTCATTGAGACTGATAGTATGGAGGTCGTTGGTAACCATACTGATGCTAATAATGAGGAGGAGGAGGAGGATGATGTTGGTGGTGTCCATAAAATGCAGTCTGTTGTTAGTTAGGACGAGGAATATATGAAGGTTGCTGTTGTGGCTGGCCTTATCTCCATTTTTTAAACTGTGGTGGAGACTTATAGCGAGGCTGGTACTGTTATTGTCTGCCTCCATGAAACTAGTGGGTGGGTCTCTGACCCTGCTATGAACATAACTGGCCTTGCATAGATGGACGGGGCTGATTGCGCTCACGGTCGAACAAGATATTGTTCACCTCCTTAATGATAGGTGGAGGTGGAGCCAGCTGCTCGGGAATATATGGGATTTCCTGCTGGTATGGCACTATCGGTTGTGACTGTTGCGAGACCCGGTCCGGAGTCTGCACATAATATACGTCCTGAACTATGGAAGGTCCACCTATGCCCTGCTGTGAAAAAGAAGTATTCTCTCTAGTAGAGGTATTGGCTGATGCACTCGAACTGTGGAATTGCGCTGATCGTACTCACAAGAAGTTCCACATGCTTTGTAATTTCATCCAGCTTGTACAGGTTCTTCGTCCTCTGTTAGATCACTTGGAGCTTCTCAATCTCGTTGGACCGCTTTTCAATGATGTCCACTTTGGATAGGTGGTTTGCAATGATGATCAGATCAAAATTGTCCACTCTATCCACTTCATGTGATGGCGTCATTTTGGCAGCCTTGTGTTGTACTACAGGAGAGGTAACAGGGTGCTTCTGAAAAGCATGTAAAGAAAAAAGAGCTGCTGAGCTCCCCACCATCTCCTCAAAGATTTGATAAAGGACATCCTCATCCTTTGTTAAAGTGACTTCCCCCACAAGCGCCATCGATCAGCTTCTATGCTTAAACCCCCACAGAAATCTTGCACAAGGCTAGTCTTAGGAATATCATGGTGGGGGCACTTCTCCATTAAGTCTTTGATTCTTTCCCATGCCTCGTGAATAGGATCATGGGATATATGGGAGAAGTTATCAATTAAAGATCGCATTGGTTGAGTCATCCGAGCGAATAATATTTATTCAAAAATACGGACCTCAACTCTTCCCAAGTAGTGACAACCCTTCCCAAGTGATTTATCCAATACAAAGCTTTTTCCATCAGACTTAACAGGAAGGCCTTCATCTTCACTACCTCTAATGGGACATTCGGGTAGTGCATTGTTCCACAAATGCGATCGAACTGTTGGAGGTGTACATAAGGTTCTTCGTTAATATTTCCTTGGAATATTGGGAGAAGTGGTAAAATTATGGACTTAAGCTCAAAATACCCATGAATCGTAGGGATTCGAATCCATGAATTTGTCTGTCCTGCCCTTGGATTATAAGCATCTTTTAGCGTAAGCTTAGCCACTGATTCTATAAAAGGATCTTCTCCCTCACTCCCACCTCATCCATTACTTCTATTATCCTCCCTCGTGTCCTCTCAGTAGTTCCTCAGTTCGAGAATCATAACTCTCAGTCCGTCCTGTATGTCAGCCTGCTCTGTCATGTGTGATTGGATGGCTTGTATAGAGGCTAACATAGTGTTGTTGATCTCGTTCTGCTCTGACATGGTTCCCTTTCCCTTTCGTGGCATCAAGTGTCCGGTATCTGACTCTGAAAATATGTGTAACAAAGAGGAATATTCAGGAAGTAAGTCTCATCGAATAGAAGATGAATGAACCAAAGTGTGGAATGAGTTTGCAAAGTTCGAATGAGAAATACTTCGATCCGATAACTTCGAGATAAATCGGCAGGATGCGAGAGCACGAAGGTCAATGCAAGAGAGAAAATAAGTAGAAGACACAAATTACGTGGAAGGATCTCTAGCACTAGCAATCAAGACACAATACAAACCCCCAATTTACCAACTCAACACAATGCGAAGATTGTGAAGGTTCAGTCAATTATCTTGTCAAATTTTAGAGTTTTGTGAGAATACAATATTAGAAAGAGTTAACGAGATGTTAGGTGCATGCATTACCCTACACATTGGTCTAGTTCTTACGACTAATTACACCTACTTTCAGCCAGTATGGAAGAAAGTACGGACCATAAAAATATGACTACCCGTTACTTGAGGACGGAATCTTACATAGTGTCCTCTAAACCTCCCACTCTACTAAGAAAATTCGGACCACTTACCGGCTACTGGCATTTCCTCATTGAGAAGTAGTTAATCATTTTTATAGATCCAGTAGTCTATACGAAAATCCTTACATGGCTCTATCCTAGTGTTCATCCCTTTCTTACTTGCAATTAAAATCAAACAATGAGGAGGTTACTCTCCCAAAACAAGAATTTTTCCTTTACATTTATTTTTAGGTCGAGTTTTCTTTAGCAGTCCTGATTTTATGAAATTATCACTTTTTTGAATATTTTTGCAATGAATCGCCTATCGAGTGTCCAATTTCCTTTTTAATTTATGTGAGTGAAAATAAGGGAGAAATCGGAAAAGTCAATGCACGATTGAATACAATGATGCATACCGGGGTTAGAGATGCGTACCCTGTCGCCAGGACTCTACATGCAAGGTGATCCGCACATAATTTAAATACAAGAAATAAAACTAACATAAATGATGCACATGAACCGTCCTAGCAGAAGCTTCTATAAGCAGGCAAGAACCATCTAATATGACCAAGCCCAATGCGCTCTACTCTAGAGGTACAAAAATTCTTGTTAGGATTTTGGACCTAATTAATTACCTGGCTCAAGCAAATTAATTAAAGCAATTATTAGTGGCTCAACGTAGAAAACTTCCTAAAACACATAAAAAACCGATGAAAAATAAAACCGGTGCCCCAAGTGCTCCGGCACTTGGCGAAACAGTCCCTGCAACAAATAAATGTCCTTTTTACAAGAGTTTTTGCATGAAATAAAAAAATACTAAAGTCTATCTACAGCAATCTATGCTCCAATGGATGGTCTCCTCTAAATCTTCTTCTCCTCCTTCTATGCTCTCTTGCGGCTTCGAGAAGAGTCGATCAGCCTCTGCTTCGTTTGGGTGCACCAGTGCTCCTAAGAATTCCTCCCTCGCTCGTCAGACCCCTCGCTAGAAAGAGGAAATAAAGTTTGTGTAAGAGACACAAGTATAAAAATAAGAGCAAGAATAAATGAATTAGACACATTGATTATGAACACTGATAGGTATTAAAAAATATAAACAGGAATTTACAACCAAGAATAGTAGGTTGAAAGAAAAACCTAACTACACTCGTCGTGCCTCCCCAGCAATTGTGCCATTTGTTAAATCGAGAAAATCAGGGTTTCAAATATTGAAAATATATGTGATGTCGTTGCAACCCAAATAATCTCTCACCAAAAATTTTATTTACTTCTCGAGCCACAATAATTACAAAAATGTAGCAAGAGAAATTTATTGTTTAATTTACATGTATAGCAACAGGATCGAACTCGGGGAGGTTACGAAATCCCGAGGGGTATTGTATGCAAAGAACAATCAATGAAAGAATGCAGGAGTTTCTTATTCACACTATGCTTGGTTTGTATAAATATATAATTATTTTTATCTTTTTATTTGGTTTTCTGATTTTATATTTTTATTTATAGAAAGATATATATATATATATTTTAAACTACAGAATCTAAAATAGAGGAAATAAGTCAACAAGACAATGCGCTCTTTTTGGATTATTCAAAGATATCAAATATGTACAGAAAATTAAGATAAATATATTTTTTTAGTTTTTGATAATATTTTAATGTTTTTGTTATTTTTCCAGAATTTTTCACAATTTTAAAAACCTTTAAATAAATCAAAAACATGGAATGAATAAAGAGAGAACAAATTGGAAGTTTTTGGATTTTTAAAAATAACAAATAAGTCAAAATTGGATGAAAATCTACACGCGGAAAGATTTTTTGTATTTTCCAAAGAGGATTTTTTATTAGTTTTTTGGAATTTTCTACGATTATTACGAATTTTTAATATTTTTGGTTGTTCTATGGTTTTTAGATATGATAAAACGATGAAAATGGGTCAGAAATAAAATCATCATGAAATATCCAAACACATTTTTTTTTAGAATTTTTGAAAAGGTTTTTATATTTTTATGAATTTTGAATGCAAACAGAGAGTTTTTATGAGATTTAGAATTTTAATAAATAATAAAAATAAAGGAAATGCGAAATAAAAATTACTGATCAATAAATATTGCAACAGGAAGTTAAGAGAGTTTTATGAGATTATTAAAGGTCTTTTGCTAATTTTTATTTGATTTCAATCATGCAAAACAAATGTGCAGTCTGGTAGGGACTAACATGCAAGAAAACTAATGTTTAAGAACTAAAGATTAACAATTGAGAAACTAGCGGGGCTAAAAGTATAAAATTCCCAAAATATCACGCGCCAAAGCACATGTGCCCCGCTAGATTGGACTGAAGTGTGATTTCAATAAATCCAAGGTCCAATTTAACTCAAAAAATCATACTTTTTTTGCAAAATACCCAACAAACGAGTGCTAGGATGCAAGAAATTCAAACAGGGACTTTAATGCAAATAGAATAACATACATGATATAAAATGTAAATGTTCAATGATTAAACTACAGACATGTATCCACTAGATACTTATTTGCGAATAAAATAAAAACAGAGGACCAGATTGCAAATGTACCCATAAATGATGTGGCACGTTAAGCGGCTCTGATGCTTTTGAAGTCTAATCGGACGATTAAGAATTTATCTTGAATCAAGGGACACGATCAGATTTGAATGCTTTGTTCTACGACAGTGAAATGGGCAAGAATGAACGTCCGAGATCTAAACTGACGTGGTGTTCTTGATCTTACGGTGATGGAGCTATCTGGAGGAACACAGAAGAAGGTGACTTCTTATGAACTTCAATCTAGTGATTCTCTATTTATTCTACACAGATATGCTTCAAATCACATCTAAAATGTTGCTCGGGTCATTCTGCATCTGGTGGGCACCTTGGATTATCGTGAATCCTTCACATGATCGATCAGGGAGTTAGTCTTCTCAGCGGCTTCCAGGCACCTGCTCCAGCTTTTGAAATCGACTTTGTGCATGAAGTCTGGGATTGCTTTGACCTGCAAATGAAAGTCCGTGCTCGGAGGTGTCTCCAGCCAAAGAATTAAGCCAAATGTATGTGTATTGGTGAGTGAGTGAAGATCTCCGATGAAGTATGGTCGGAAGGGAGATTGGGCTCCTAATTTGAAGTGATCCAAATATGGACAGAGTGTAGAGAATATGGAGAGGAGTCTGGCCACGTTGATAGCGTGGTCGGAATTTGAATTTAGATGATCATAGATCCTCCGATCGTGCAGATCGGAGGTTGAATGTGATTTGCTGATTTACGCTATTATCCGGATTAAAGATAGAATTAAAAGTGATAAACTGAAACTAACTAACAATGATTACCTATGTAATGGAAGGAAGAGAGATAACGCTTCGATCTGTGCTGAAGGCGGAGAAGCGGAACTCGTGGCGGAGGACTCCAGCGAGTGGTCGAATAGTAACCATTGACACCCTTATCATGCTCCTAATTGGAAGAATTCTTCGCTGTCACTGAAAAGACTCCCGTACCATACAATCTCAGGTGAAGAAGGTGCCAAAGGAAGAATACCCCTTGTCAGAGGTGAAAGACTTCTATTTATAGGTGAAGCTCTAGGGTTTTTGAAATTCGAATGGAGCGAGATTAGAGGCATTATGAGTGGATCTGAGGTGGTGGCGTGAAGAAGGTTTGAATGATCGAGAGAATCATGGAAGGGTGTGGGAGGCATTACGAAGTGTTGCACATGAGAAAAATACGAGAAGATGCGGGTGGACGCGATATTAGCGGGGAGAAGGCATAGACTAGGGACTTGACACGGGTCAACAGACCCGGGATAGACCAATCAGAAGGCGCCTGGAATATGACGAAATAGACTATGCGATAAAAAATACAATAAAATTTAAATAACTAAATAAAAAAATAAAATGAATGAATTAAATTAAATAATGTAAATAAATATGTTAGGAATAATTTGAAGTAAATTTTAGCGATTTTTAATTAAATAAATAATGTAATTACAAGGTTTAAACTAAATAAATGGTATTATTTACAAGTATACATACCTATATACAGAGTAGTATGATTTTTAATTGATTAATTATGTATATATATACATAAATTAGTATTTTATTTATTTACAATATTTTACAATGCTCTTAGTGGTATTTTTATTTGATTTTTATGAGTTAATTTATTGGGTTAATTAAACAGGTATATGTACAATATATACATGGAGATACATATACAACAAATATAGGATTTTATTTTTATTAATTTTTAATTTTGTAATTTTTATTTGTATTTTATATAAGCCAAGTATAATATTTACATGTAATGAAAAATATAATATTGATAATTATGTATAGGAAAACAATTAATTAAATAATTCACACAGTATATACATGTATAGTATACAATAGCACCCCAATTTACCACATTTCACACCTTAATCCAGAATTTTATGAAATCTTAGGATAATAATTAATTAAATATTTCACACAGTATATACATGTACAGTATACAATAGCACCCCAATTCACCACATTTCACACCTTAATCCAGAATTTTATGAAATCACCTCCATTTTAAAGATAATTTAATTTGAAGTACAATGAAAGTGAGTTTGATGAATATGGAGTTCAGGTGAAGAAGATATTGATCTGGAAAGTTTGTACTTTTGTGGCTTCTGGAGAGTGTGATTATGTACATTATAAACACAGATTTATTTTGCAGTTATTTTTATTATTTACAAGAGACTTTTATCATTATTATTTACAAAGGGTTAGGTGGTAAAATAATTAAAGAATTTTGTATTATAGACAATATTATACAAGTGAGGAACATATACAAGTATCAAGTATATTTCTGATGATTTTTGGCATTATCTCTCCCTACTTTATTTCTTATCGATCAACAGTCTTTTATTTTTCTTTATTTTTTTCCTTTATTTATTTATTTTAGCTTAAAATAGTAATAAATGTATAATATTACATAAAGATGCAGGTTAGTAAGAATATGGATTTATTAACATATACATGTGTTTTATAAGAGATTTTAAGCTAAAATAAAGGAATAAAGATGATGAAATCTAGAGTCATCACCATGTGAAACACAAAATCAATGGTTGAGATTGATTTGTGTTTCCATTCAATGGTCATGATTTGGTTGTAAAAAATAACATTTAATTTAGATTAAATTAAATATATATTGAATAATTAACATAATTTAATTTGAACTAAATTGTTTTGCATAGAAGGATTAGGAGGGAGGCCACCCAACTCCCTAAAAGGGGGACGACCACCCTTGAGACCAAGTCAAAGGGTGGCCGTCCACCATCCATTAAAATGGATGGTGTTGGCTTCTCCAATCCTTTGTATTTATTTAAAACAACTTTTGTTGTAAATTAATTCACAAAAATAATTCCAAATTAATTTTGTGAATATTACAATCATACCATTAAATAATTGCGAATCATATTCACAACCCAAAATAAAATGTAAATTGTATTTCCAATTAATTTCCAGTGTGAATCCAATTCACATCAAGAATTAATTTGAAGATACTATTTATAATAAGTTCTCTCTAATAAATTATAGATTACATTTATAAAATATATATAATATGGATGGTACTATCCACATAATTTATATCCTAGATAATTAAATCTCATTTAATTATCTTTGATCATCATTCTCATGTATTTAAATAATATGGATCATATTCACATTATTCATGATATTCTCTTTTTGGACTATTCAAAGATATCGAATATGTACAGCAAATTAAGATAAAAATATTTTTAGTTTTTGATAATATTTTAATGTTTTTGTTATCTTTCTAGAATTTTTCACAATTTTAAAAACCTTTAAATAAATCAAAAAGATGGAATGAATAAAGAGAGAACAAATTGGAAGTTTTTGGATTTTTAAATTAACAAATAAGTCAAAATTGGATGAAAAATCTACATGCGGAAAGATTTTTTTGTATTTTCCATAGAGGATTTTTATTAGTTTTTTGGAATTTTCTACGATTATTATGAATTTTTAATATTTTTGGTTGTTCTATGGTTTTTAGAGATGATAAAATGATGAAAATTGGTCAGAAATAAAATCGTCATGAAATATGCAAACACAATTTTTTTAGAATTTTTGAAAAGGTTTTATATTTTTATGAATTTTGAATGCAAACATAGAGTTTTTATGAGGTTTAGAATTTTAATAAATAATACAAATAAAGGAAATGCGAAATAAAAATTACTGATCAAAGAATATTGCAACAGGAAGTTAAGAGAGTTTTATGAGATTATTAAAGGTCTCTTGCTAATTTTTATTTGATTTTAATCATGCAAAACAAATGTGCAGTCTGGTAGGGACTAACGTGCAAGAAAACTAATGTTTAAGAACAAAAGATGAACAATTGAGAAACTAGCGGGGCTAAAAGTATAAAATTACTAAAATATCACGCGCCAAATCACATGTGCCCTACTAGATTGGACTAAAGTGTGATTTCAATAAATCCAAGGTCCAAATATTAACTCAAAAAATCATACTTTTTTTGCAAAATGCACAACAAACGAGTGCTAGGCATGCAAGAAATTCAAACAGGGACTTTAATGCAAATAGAATAACATACAGGATATAAAATGTAAATGTTCAATGATTAAACTACAGACATGTATCCACTAGAGACTTATTTGTTAATAAAATAAAAACAGAGGACCAGATTGCAAATGATCCCAGAAATGATGTGGCACATTAAGCGGCTCTGATGCTTTTGAAGTCTAATCGGACAATTAAGAATTTATCTTGAATCAAGGGCCACGATCAGATTTGAATGCTTTGTTCTACGACAGTGAATTGGGCAAGAATGAACGTCTGAGATCTAAACTGTCGTGTTGTTCTTGATCTTACGGTGATGGAGCTATCTGGAGGAACACTGAAGAAGGCAACTTCTTATGAACTTCAATCTAGTGATTCTCTATTGATTCTACACAGATCTGCTTCAAATCATGTCTAAAATGTCGCTCGAGTCATTCTGCATCTGGTGGGCACCTTGGATTATCGTGAATACTTCATATGATCGATCAGGGAGTTGGTCTTCTCAGCGGCTTCCAGGCACCTACTCCAGCTTTTGAAATCGACCTTGTGCACGAAGTCTAGGATTGCTTTGACCTGCAAATGAAAGTCTGTGCTCGGAGGTGTCTCCAGCCAAAGAATTAGGCCAAATGTATGTGTATTGGTGAGTGAGTGAAGATCTCCGGTGAAGTATGGTCGGAAGGGAGATTGGGCTCCTAATCTGAAGTGATCTGGAGATGGACAGAGTGTGGAGAATATGGAGAGGAGTCTGGCGGCGTTGATAGCATGGTCGGAATTTGAATTAGATGATCGTAGATCCTCCGATCGTGCAGATTGGAGGTTGAATGTGATTTGTTGATTTACGCTATTAGCCAGATTAAATATAGAATTAAAAGTGATAAACTGAAAACTAACTAACAATGATTACCTATGTAATGGAAGGAAGAGAGATAACGCTTCGATCTGTGCTGAAGGCGGAGAAGCGGAACTCGTGGCGGAGGACTCCAGCGAGTGGTCGAATCGCAACTGTTGATGCCCTTATCATGCTCCTAATTGGAAGAATTCTTCGCTGTCACTGAAGAGACTCTCCTTCCATACAATCTCAGGTGAAGAAGATACCAAAGGAAGAATACCCCTTGTCAGAGGTGAAAGACTTCTATTTATAGGTGAAGCTCTGGGGTTTTTGAAATTCGAATGGAGCGAGATTAGAGGCATTATGAATGGATCTGAGGTGGTGGCGTGAAGGAGGTTTTAATGATCGGGAGAATCAAGGAAGGGTGTGGGAGACGTTACGAAGTGTTGCACATGAGAAAAATACGAGAAGATGCGGGTGGATGCGATATTAGCGGGGAGAAGGCATAGACTAGGGACTTGACCTGGGTCAACAGAAGGCGCTTGGAATAAGATGAAATAGACTATGCGATAAAAAATACAATAAAATGTTAAATAACTAAATAAAAATAGAAAATGAATTAATTAAATTAAATAATGTAAATAAAATATGTTAGGAATAATTTAAAGTAAATTTTAGCGTATTTTAAATAAATAAATAATGTAATTACAAGGTTTAAACTAAATAAATGGTATTATTTACAAGTATACATACCTATATATAGAGTAGTATGATTTTTAATTGATTAATTATGTATATATATACATAAATTAGTATTTTATTTATTTACAATATTTTACAATGCTCTTAGTGGTATTTTTATTTGATTTTTATGAGTTAATTTATTGGGTTAATTAAACAGGTATATGCACAATATATACATGGATATACATATACAACAAATACAGGATTTTTATTTTTATTAATTTTTAATTTTGTAATTTTTATTTGTATTTTATATAATACAAGTATAATATTTACAAGTAATGAAAAATATAATATTGATAATTATGTATAGGAAAACAATTAATTAAATAATTCACACAGTATATACAGGTACAGTATACAATAGTACCCCAATTTACCACATTTCACACCTTAATCCAGAATTTATGAAATCTTAGGGAAAAATTAATTAAATAATTCACACAGTATATACAGGTACAGTATACAATAGCACCCCAATTCACCACATTTCACTCCTTAATCCAGAATTTTATGAAATCACCTTCATTTTAAAGATAATTTAATTTGGAGTACAATGAAAATGAGTTTGATGAATTTGGAGTTCAGGTGAAGAAGATATTGATCTGGAAAGTTTGTACTTTTGTGGCTTCTGGAGAGTGTGATTATGTACATTATAAATACAGATTTATTTTGCAGTTATTTTTATTATTTACAAGAGACTTTTATCATTATTATTTACAAAGGGTTAGGTGGTAAAATAATTAAAGAATTTTGTATTATAGACAATATTATACAAGTGAGGAACATATACAAATATCAAGTATATTTTTGATGATTTTTGGCATTATCTCCCCCTACTTTATTTCTTATCGATCAACAGTCTTTTATTTTCTTTATTTTTTCCTTTATTTATTTATTTTAGCTTAAAATAGTAATAAATGTATAATATAACACAAAGATGCATGTTAGTAAGAATATGGATTTATTAACATATACAGGTGTTTTATAAGAGATTTTAAGCTAAAATAAAGGAATAAAGATGATGGAATCTAGAGTCATCACCATGTGAAACACAAAATCAATGGTTGAGATTGATTTGTATTTCCATTCAATGGTCATGATTTGGTTGTAAAAAAATAACATTTAATTTAGATTAAATTAAATATATATTGAATAATTAACATAATTTAATTTGAACTAAATTGTCTTGCATAGAAGGATTAGGAGGGAGGCCATCCAACTCCCTAAAAGGGGGACGACCACCCTTGAGACCAAGTCAAAGGGTGGTCGTCCACCATCCATTAAAATGGATGGTGTTGGCTTCTCCAATCCTTTGTATTTATTTACAACAGCTTTTGTTGTAAATTAATTCACAAAAATAATTCCAAATTAATTTTGTGAATATTACAATAATGCCATTAAATAATTGCGAATCATATTCACAACCCAAAATAAAATGTAAATTGTATTTCCAATTAATTTCCAGTGTGAATCCAATTCACATCAAGAATTAATTTGAAGATACTATTTATAATAAGTTCTCTCTAATAAATTATAGATCACATTTATAATATATAAATAATATGAATGGTACTATCCACATAATTTATATCCTAGATAATTAAATCACATTTAATTATCTTGGATCATCATTCTCATGTATTTAAATAATAAGGATCATATTCACATTATTCATGATATTTAAATTGCATTTAATTATCAATATCTCAATACTAAGATACATAATTCAATAATGAAATTATTCTTGAACTGTTTCAAGAACAATGCGCTTCCTCCGCTGCTAATTGTAGATAAGGACAGGGTGATTGTACGTTCCATGTATAGTGACTTGGATATTGCGATCACATCTCAAATCCATATCTCGGGGAACTCTCATAGATGCTTGATTTAATCAACGTCGTAGATCTCATCTTTTCATTGCATCTAAATCTCATTCAGATCAATGTCCAACATTTGGACTAAGATAAGATGACTTCTTTAATAAGAGGAGTCACTAAAATCTAGAAATGTTTCATCACTCCCTCGAAATGGAAGCATCATGGTTATACAACCATTAATGATCACATCACCCTCAGGTATTCCTAATACCTGTACATCCTACATATGGGAGGACCTAGAATAAATCCGAACATATAGATCAATTTACATTGTCATATTTAGGGTTTTATCATTAAATTTCTCATTCGGTCATTGGGAGCTGGTATCGATCGTATGCTTTCCAAAAGCATATATCATACTTGCAAATTCTTGTCATGCTTCCAAAGCAAAATGACCATCATGGAATTTGATCGGTCCCAATTCCTCATGAGGGAGATCATGTTTTCCGGTTAACAAGTGAACCTTTATGATCCCTTTGAGAGATCATATTACTCATATGCCCTTATATGCATACTAGCTCACTGGTGTATAGCCCTTCATTAGGCCATCAACCTATCGGCCCGCAAAATATACATACTTAGACATATAGTAATACGTCTGTCTCCAGTCAAAGGATGCATGACTATGTCATGATAGTATACGACATAAGGCTTTGGTTATCTCGATCTTACTAAGTCAACTCTGATCTAGCTTATCTCACACATCTAAATCTCTGTTCCTATGTAGAGGACCCGCATCAAGAGGTCGGTTAGATATCAGCCAAAAGAGAAAGGATTTCCATCTCCTACTCAGGTTGGAGATCATCTCTTAACAATCATTTGACGGTGCTTGATGAGACCTTAATCTTCTTAACAATCATTTGATGGTGCTTGATGAGTCCTCAATCTAAATCTTTAGATATTCATCCTGCACCAACCACTATGATTCAACAATCGAATCAACAACTATATGATCATCAAGATTGTCATGGTACATGATGACCGAGATTCTGCCAAAGTCATGTCAATCCACAAGGTGGATAGACAATCGTCGAAGCGACCTCAGACGAAACCCGGATCAATAAACAAATAATCACGAAATATATCAAGCAATTAATATAAAAAAGGTGGAGTTAAAATTTATTTTTTTACACTACAAAATTAAGTGTATAGCAGGTAAGCGTGTAGAGGTCGAACCACCGAGAGCAAAGTTGGTAGCCTATGATTATTGCAAATAAATGTATACTATGTACAAACATGTCCTTTATATATATATACATTTTTATTTGTGGGTTTTAATTTTTGTCTTTTTTGGATTTTTTTAATTCATACATATATTATAGTTTTATATTTTTAATATCCCTTTTTCTTTTTAGTAGATAATAGAATATAAAAGGCTATATATGCCATATAGAGTAATATAATAATAAATATTAGTAAAAATAAATAAAATACCAAAAATAAATTGCTTTTTAGTTTTATAGATTTTTCTAATATTTTTATAATTTTTCTGGAATCTTTGCTATTTTTATGCATTTTTAAAATAAAAAAGATCCCAAATCAAAGATTAAATAATAGGTCAGGATTGACATGAAGGTAAAAAATGACGAAACACGTCTAAAATTCTTCAAATCAATCTTAATAGCTATATAATATTATAAATAAATTTCAAAAACAGAAAATATGTTTTTGGATTTTTAAATGATTTTTAATATTCTTTTTGTTGGATTTTGGATCTTTTTAATTTTAAGTCTATTTTTAGGGATTTTAGTCTGAAGTGAAAACATGATAAAATTGACAACATATAATTTTTTTGAAACTTTTCATAATGTTTTTTTTCTATTTTTTGGTATTTTATAATACAAATAGGAACAAAAACATGCTCATTTCATTTTTAATAAATAATTAAAATGCCAAAATTGCTAAATAAAAATGGGTGTGAACGCACATGTTAGTAGTCATATAACCCTATTTTCGCACAATTTTTAGAGCATGGGTGTCATTTTTAATAAATGAAATTCAAGTACCAAAATACATAAACTGGGAGGGATATATTGTAAATAAAATAAAGAATAGGGACATACATGCAATTTTCCCATAAATACACAACATATATTAAAATTTAATGGACTAATATTAAATACAAAAATTCGTAAGGATACTCTTGCAATTTCGCCATCTCACATGGGATGACACGTGAGTTGACGTGGACTGAACCCAAATGCAATTTCTAATAAATAAAGGGACTTCAATGCAAAAATTCCACATTTATTTACACTACATATTTTATTTATAGAATTAATAAATAAATACTAAAATGGCAGGAGAAGATGTGTAAATTACCCCCAATACACGTGGAGACGGACGACCGGATGAGCTTCACTTAGACACGTGCCGCGTTGTTGTCTTGCGATATCCCTTTGCCGATAGACGATCAAGATCAGATCTTGCCTCTTCATCAATGACCAAGGGGAGCGAGGCGTGGACGGTTGAGATTAGAACTAGGGATGCCCCCTTCATCGGATGGCCGCTGCTTCGCGCGGACAACAGGGAAGAAGGTGGCTTTCCTATGACTTCCCGTCACAATTCCTCCTTCCACCGACGTGTCTGATGGATTTCTTTGGCTCTACACCTCCGAAGGACTCGTTAGTGTCGATCAAGATACTCCTGAAGATCCAGGAACTAGCGATGGGGTCCTGTCACGTCAGGGATGAAGAAGCACCTGGGGACCCTCGTCCAGGTGTGATTGAGCTCCAGAAGGAGTCCTTTCTCCTTGGAAACTGCACGAAAAGGTTCTTCAGCTCGAACGGGTTGCCTCAATCAATTTTAAAGCTGGGTGGCGCACTGGATGGATGAAATAGTGATGCTTCGACATATGGCGGAGGAGGAGCATCGGTTTCGATATCACATGGGTGATCTGGTTGATTGGAGCATGTGAAGTCGCAGAGAAACAAAAGGGAAAGATGATGGGGCGGAAAGGCGGGGTGGAGGTCATGTGTTTCATAGTATTTCAATATGTACATAGGTTATAAAAACTATTTACAAAATGGTAAAAATATAAAATTATAAAAATAATAAGGAATAAATTAAATGAATATTTTATTTGGGTGTATAGTACAATAGGGGTCCAAATTCTATCTTTCACGTGTTAATTACAAAAAAATGAAAATACCTTCATTAAATAGCTTATTAAAATTTATATACAATTAATGGTTATTTTGATATATTTTAAGCTTTTATTTGAGAGATATGGGTCTGAGAAGTTTGGGTTTGGCTTTTTATTCTTTGTATAGAAAGTACACCATATGTTATTTTTGTACAAACTCAATTTGTATTTTTCTATACATTATTATCTACAATTTTTATATACAAAGTTTCTTCATTTGATGAATAAATAGCAAGGAATAAAATAGGTCCCAAAAATGCTTAATTGAATAAATAGATGAATTGGGTTTTTTATTGTATTCTTGGCCCTTATCTCCCCCTACTTTATTCCTTGTCGACCAATTCAATTCATGACTTAGTCTCAGGGTTTAGGGACATAAAATACCTTTGGTATTTTATTCTTTTTCTTTTTTATTCTATAATTTTGGCATTAAAACTATGAATTTAACAAATAATGAATGTTCTTTTTGTATTACATGTATTAATTAGTATTTTTAAGGTAAAAATGATGGAATAAAGGTGATGAAATGGAGATTCATTAGTACATAACCCTAATTCTACTAATTGACCTTATAATGCATTCATTCATTTAATCTCATATGGGAGTGAAAATAAACCAACAACTTTTATTAATATATCAAACATTACAATAACATTTATTGTAAGAATGGTTCGCCTTGGGCTCATATTGCTAATAATATCCCACTAGCCCTCAAAACCATTCATGTACAATCCTTCAACCCATACTCATTACATATTGGTTGAAAACCTTTTGTGTCAAAGGCTCGGTAAGCGAATCAGCAACGTTGTCGGCAGAGGCTACCTTAATGATGACCATGTCACCACGCTTGTGAATCTCCTGAATAATGCGGTATTTCCTTTCCACATGCTTGCTCTTTTGATGACATCTGGGTTCCTTCGCCTAAGCTATGGCTCCCGTGTTATCCCAGAATAGGGGGATGTGAGTATCAGAGGAAACTACGCCAAGCTCAAGATGAACTTGCGCAACCACACCGCCGCCTTTGTAGCATCCGATGCAGCAACGTATTCAGCTTCTGTTGTTGAGTCAGTCATAGTTTCCTACTTCTTGCTTCTCCATCTCAAAGCATCACAATTCAACAAGAACATAAACCCCGATGTTGACTTTTGATCATCAATATCAGACTGGAAGTCAGAATCTGTGTATCCCAAGACTTGGAGATAACCATCTTCATAGACCAAGATGTAATCTTGCGTCCATATTAGATACTTGAAGGTGTTCTCCACTGCATTCCAGTGTGGTTCTCCACTGCAGGATTGATAACGGCTTACCACTCCCACTACATGGCAGATATCTGGCCTTATACACATCATGGTATACATTAAGCTTCCTACAGCTGATGCGTAGGGGCATCCAGCCATGGCTTTCTTTTCCTCAACACTTTTAGGAGCCATCCCTTTAGACAGGTGGATACCATGTATTAAGGGAAGGAAACCTTTCTTGGAGTTCTCTATAGGGAACTGCTCCAAGATTTTCTTAATGCACCCATGTTTTGACAATCCCAAGATCCTCTTTTCTCGATTCTGAACAACTTCAGACACACGATGTAAGAGGCTTCTCCAAGATCTTTCATCTCGAAGGTATGGGATAGCCAAATCTTAACAATAGTAATCATCCCTATATCATTCCCAATGATAAGGATGTCGCCTACATAAAGCATGATGAACACAACGATGGTTCCACTAAGCTTCTTGTACACACATGGTTCATCATGATTTTGCACAAAATCATAACTCTTGTTGACTTCGTAGAATCTGATGTTCCATCTACGAGAAGTTTGTTTAAACCCATAGATGGATTTCTTCAGCTTGCATACTTTGCCTTCCTCAATTACGAAGCCCTAAGGTTGTTCCATATAGATATCCTCCTCGAGGTATACATTTAAGAAAGCCGTCTTGACGTCCAACTGCCAGATGTCATAGTCAAGATATGCATCTATAGCAAGCAGTGCCCGTATGGACTTAAGCATAACCACTATAGAGAATGTCTCATCATAGTCGATGCCTTCTCTCAGTGTGTAGCCCTTGACTACGAGCCATGCTTTGAAAGTCTCTACTTTTACATCATGTCCCCTCTTTCTGTTGAAGATCTATTTACACCCAATGAGTTTAACCCCTCTAGGTGGATTCGCTAGGGTCTATACACCATTTTTATGCATGGAGTCTATTTCAGACTTCATTGCTAGCATCCATCTATCCATGTCATGATCCGTGAGTGCTTCATCAAATGAAGCTGGATCATTGTCAGTTTCACCTAACACATGGAATCCATACCTTTCAAGTGGCTGACGAGTCACGATTTCCCTGCTTTAATTTGCGTGAGTTATTAAGAGTTTAAAAATATGAATGAATATGTTGTTAATCGGAATCAATCAAGAAATTACCACATTAAGTTATTCAATTTTAATCAGAGTGGTTTTATGTTTGTTTTACTTGGGAAAGTCCCAAGGTCGAACTCAAGGAGGCAAAGGAACAACCTGGAATTATTTCTATCAAATTTCACGTGCGGTTTTCGAGACGGGATATTTTTGGCATTTTAATGCAATTTTGGAATGTAAAATGCAAATAAGGCCGATTTTAGGGATTAAGATGCAACTTCAATCAAAGGATGTCCAAAAATTACGAAACATGGCTAAGATGTAAAATATGAGGAAATAAATATGATTTTCTTGAAATTTTTGGATGCAAGATGAATATTTAATTAATGAATGCAAACTACGTGAAACAAGGAGATCAATTTTAATAAATATCAAATCAATTGGTTTTAAGGAGATAAAATTATCCAAGACTTAGCACTATGTGATCTATCTCAAAAAATCTTAAACCATAAAAATATAGAGATTTGTACTTATTAGAAATTAATCAATGCAAAACACTAAATGATTTCTATAGAGAAAAATATACAAGTAAATATAATTCTTTTTAGGCATGATGTCGAATACAATTAATTCTACAATTAATGAATTTTTGGTAATTTTTGGAGCTATGATTAAAAAAATATGAATTTCAAAGTGTGGAGTGGGTAAAATATGCAAGATTCCACAAGAATAGTTTTTATTAAATAACTACAGCATATAAAAATATCATAAGCATGCCATATTGTAGATAATTAGGTATAGAACATCATGCTAATTTTTAAATAATAAAAAGATGCATTAATGTAGTGCGAAATCACAGAAGAAGACATGGGTACGTTTGCAATTACAATAAATAGAACTAAAATAGAAAATATAAAGAAAAAGACCTAAGTATGATTAGCAGTCCCTCGAGGGGCTATGCTGTAAAATTTTCAGAAAGGCGACGAGGGATGCTTCTGTGAATAGAGGATCTTCAGGGGCCTTTCTTGCAAAATGTCATCCCTCACACGTGCGTGGCACGTGAGAGGATCTTTTGGTAATACGGAGCTCCTATAGGGGACTTGATGCAAAAAGACCCTAATACACGTGCCTCGCACGTAAGTTGGGGTTTCGTTCTTTGAGCTCCTACGGATGAGTTCGGAGGCGGAGTAAATGGCAGAGCGATAGTGGAGCTCTGCGGTGGACGAAGGCCTCGACAGAGTCGAAGTTGATGCTGGAGGGTCGAGGTGGAGTCGTGGTAGAAGAGGGAGATCCTCTGGCAATGGATCACGTCTGCAACCTTGGAGGAGTGGGGCCGTGACTGGGAGTTGCTCGCGAGCATCGATGGTGGATGAGAGGATGTGTGTACGAGGTGGAAGATGAAGGGGGTTGTTGCATCATCGGCTCAAAATCAAAGTAGGAGCGAGGCAATCATGAAAGGACGTGTAGTGGCTCGAGCTGCTACGATCAAAGAAGGCTGGATCTTGCTGCAGGATTGAGAGCACACTGGAGATGTCACGTCCAGTGTGGTGG
This sequence comes from Ottelia alismoides, assembly GCA_037367405.1. Lineage (NCBI taxonomy): Eukaryota > Viridiplantae > Streptophyta > Magnoliopsida > Alismatales > Hydrocharitaceae > Ottelia > Ottelia alismoides. The sequence continues at coordinate 914,158 of JAZKJV010010469.1, forward strand.
AGTTCCTTCAACTTGTTGTGTATCGGCGGATGGCGATAAAGCACGACGTGGACACATGTTTCAATGGAGGATGAGATCACGAATCGGTCACATCTGACGAATCCAAATATACCCTCTTTAATTTGCATGAATTATCGTTTAAATTTGTTGTTCGTTGTAGGCGGGAATTCAGAATCAGTCAAGAGATAACCACAATTAATTAAGCAATTTTTAATCGGCATGGTTTTATGTTTATTTTACTTGGGCAAGTCCTAAGGTCGAATTCAAGGAGGCAAAGGAACAACCTAGAATTATGTCTATCACAGTTCGTACATGATTTTCGAGGCGATATTTTTTTCTATTTTTTATGCAATTTTGGAATATGGATGCAAATGTGGCCAATTTTAAGGACTAAAAAATAAATATCAGTCAAACGATGTTCAAAAATTATGAAACTTCACCGATATGTGAATAATGATGAAATGAAGACATTGTATTTTTTTTGGAACTTTTAGATGCAAATAAGTAAATAATGAATTTATGGATACAAATGATGTGAATTTCAATAATTAATTGTAATGAATATTAAACCTGTTGATTTTCAAGGAATAAATTTATCAAAGATCTATCATGAGGTGATTTATCTCAGACAAATCCTAAACCTCAAAATATGAGATTTAATACCTATTAAAAATTAAAGATTGAAATATGCAAAATGATTTTTATAGAGCAAACCAGACATGTGCAATTTTTTAGCACGATATTAAATACAATTAATCCTCTAATCCGTGAATTTTTAGCAATTTTTCAAGCAGTGGTTAATTAACTTGAATTGCCAAGTACAGATTGGGTAAAATATCAATTTATCACAAGAATATTAATTATTAAATTACCATAGTCTAGAAAAATATCACAAGCATGTCATAATTCAAGAATTAATTGAACAACATAATGTTATTTTTGGAATAATAAAATGATGCAAAATTATTTCTTAAAATAATATAAGAACATAGGGTTTTGTTTGCAATATAGAAAATTAAATAAAATAACAAAATAACAAATAGCGATATGAGTAAAACTACCAAGACCCTTGGGGGTCAAATTGTAAAATTTCCTAGAGGTCACATGTGAAGCACGTTCCCCCAGGACGGCTAGACTACGATGGGATTAAGGGGGTGTGGTCGCAATTAACCCACCCCGCACGTGGGTATCACGTGGGTGGGGGTGGGGTTCCTTGCTGACGTTTCCTTCGCACGTGCAGTGCACGTGGGAGGACCTCGGGCTTTCCGCCCAGTGGTTCGCTGTCGGCGAAGTAGATGATGGCGGTGGAGGTCCTCGGGCAGAGCTGCAATAGACGGTGGTGTGTGGTGGTTCCTGAAGTGGAAGAAATGGCGGAGGGAGAGCTCCTGGAGATGAATAAGGCTAGAATAAAGGAGCATTGGCTGGCGGTGAAGTGATGCTCAGGGCTACGCGTGATGGAGTTGCAGTCCGAGGTGAAAAACTGAGGAGGAGTGGTAGTTGGCTCAACGGTGTTCGACACCGGAGCAGAGCTCGAACGTCAAGGACGTGAACTACTAGCACAGGCGGCTCGGATCTAGTCAGGAAGGAAGAGGGGATCAGGCTGTCACCACCGAAGGTCTTGTATTGAAGCATCCAGCGGATGATTACGAAGGAGGGGCAGCACCGCTTTAATAAGGGGGTGACGGTGGTGGCTCTTCAGCGGAGATGGAAGGGGCAGTGATTTGGGAAAGATTAGGTTTGACGAGGATCGCGTGATTGAAGATTGCGAGATCGGGACCAATCGAAGATGGCGATAGGCGGAATAGGAAATGAGTGAGGAGGAGATGGCGGAGGGGCGGGATACACAAGCGTGCGTCGCCATGATTCGCGGAGGAGGTGGTGGTGGATGATCGGGTACGGCGGTGTTCCCAATTGGAAAAGTTGGGGAGACAATAGCTCTTGGGTCGTCCGATCGGTCGAGATCGAATGGCCTAGATGAAGCCATGTGGCCACTTTTTTTATTATTTTATTTATTATTTAATTATTTTTCAAATTTTTTAATAAAATAAATTATGAAAAGCTTAAATGGGTGCCACGTGGCACCTCCAGGAACGGCCACATGGTACCTCTAGAAAATTTGAAAATAAATTATAAAGATAAATAAAAAATAAATAGCAAATTGACCTCAGATCCAAAAACTTTCTTCATGGAAGTTTCTCGTCTCGATGAGATCTACAACTTTTATGATGGGATCAAAACCAAAATCGATCATTGGACAAAGTGATATTTTTGTGGTATCGCATGTACAAAGAATACCTTGATTTTTGGGTTTAATAATTTTTTATTATTTTTAAACCAGACAAAAATTCAGAAAAAATATAATAAAATTAAATATAAATACTTATATATTAATCTAATTTTTTGGGTTTTTATTAAGTAAGAAAAAGAAGAAATAAAATAAAGTATGAAAAAGACAACTTTGGTACAGATAGTTAGTGAAGTTTCGGGCTCTGTTAGTTTCTTTGATTTCAAGATCATTTTGGATTTTTATTTTTATGCATTTTAATAAAACTTTCATCAAAGAAAATAAATGAAAAATAAATAAAGTAAAATTAGTTAGTTATGTACATAAAATAATAGGTTAAAAACCGCTAAAATACAAAATGTACAAAAGAGGCCCAAAACCCAACTTTCATGTATGAGCTCAGATTCACTTGAATTTGGTTTTATTTTGAAGGTAATTAAATGTACATTATTTTAAAAGTGAGTCGGATCAAATCGGGCACTGTATGAGGAAGATATCGAGGTTTTAGTCTGAGAATCTTGGAATTAGGTTTTGAGTTGCTGATCCAGTTATTTATGTTAGTGATTTTTTTTATATTTTTTATTTATTCTTGTTAGTAATATGTACACAATGGAGGGTGGTTTTAGGTCATTTGGAATAAGCATGAATTAGTTAAAAATTAGAAAAGTTAGGCTATTTTACAGGTCAATTGGACTGAGATTTTTGGTTTCTTATTTTATTCAATTATGTGTGATAAAATGCAATTCTTATTATTACATGCATGAATGCTAATTATGTAGAATAATGGATAAAATGCAGATGAATTTTGGGGATTTGAGCTTAATTAATGTCTTTTAGAATGATGAATCTGAGATTCATCATCCTCCTATACTTAAACCATGCTCATCCCTGAGCATCTAAAGGAATGCAATGAGGTGAAATGAGTTTGGGTTACATACCAAGACCGTGAGCAGAAGGTGAAAATGGAACAAGACCCGACCTTGGATTATTAGTTTGGCGGAACTTCTGTGAGAATTAGAATTTTAAAATCAATAGTCTCCAAGTTCTACACATCATTGTCACAGTTTCGACTCAGAAGTCATCTTAGATCAATCCCCCTCCCAAAGCATACCCCGTGAACATTGAACAATCGACTCATGTGTGTGAAAGGTTTTAGCTCTTCCCATCCAGAATGTCAAACTGCCATGAAAACCTCCTCTCCATTGACTCATCCTCGAGGAGTCAGGTATTTCCTTCTAAGGGCTGTCGCGTTGTGTTCATAATCGAAGAGGGGGAGAAATTAGAAGAAGGAGAAAAGAACTGGAGGGTGACCAGTGTAGTCACCTCTCCTTGTGAAGCCAACCATTTTAACCAAGTCTCCACCAAGATCTGCAGGTTTTCTTGAAGCTTGGACCTTTTTGGTCAAATATTTATTTGGTAGTTAGCTTCTTTTTGTTTGTATATTTGGTATCTCTTCTTGGATCTTGTTGTGCCCCTATGGATATGGAATCTTTTTTTCCGTACATGTTTTGGGGTCTTAGAAAAAATTGTGCCCAACCATCCATCCCTTTTCTAGAGCTTTATTTCAACATGTACTCCGGTCTTTAGATGTACACGCTACCAGAAAAGAAACTCACACAGTCTTCCAACACCTCGTCTGAGTTGAGCTAAGTGCATAGTACGTGAGTACAAATTAATTCCTTATTCCAGAGTCGTACCTAGAATGAAGAGACCTGGTTAGACACTAAGAGTCAAACGTTGCACATTGTCATGTGGAACTTGAAGAATTTAGTCATAGACTTGAAGCTTCTAAAATCCTTTTTCTCAGTGAAGTTCCTCTGAAATTAGGTGGATTAAGGTCAAGTCCAGACCACTCTCAGTTTCTGCTCATAACTTGGTTCTGAATGCGAGGACTTTTCACAAATGTCAATGCATGATGATGGGTGAAGTACAGGTGCATGAAATGCGGACATATTTTTTTAACTTTTGTGATTTGAATATTTTTTGATGATTTAAAAAAAATTATGCAAAAATGTATAAGAAGCCATTTTTTTCAAATTTTCTGATTGGACACAGTAAGTGTTAGTAGCAAAACTTTCCTCTCTCTTTTTTAAGTTAGTTACCCACCCCGTAAATACATATAGACTTACGTAAAAGTATGAGCTATGGGTAAAACATATACATAGTATATATACACCCCCCTATACTTAGCAAGGGTTGTGTCCTCAGAGCACAAGAAGCGTAGAGAAGACATAGCTCGGGCTAAGCGTAAGAGAGTAAAAAAGAGAAAGAAAAAGATAGATCAGCATGCCCCCTATACTTAGGTTGTGAACAGTCTAAGTATAGAAGAAGAGTAAAAATGAGGCGGTCGGGATATGTGAATGAGGAGAGTATATACATATGGGCATCGGTTCCCCCTATACTCAGGCCCTTGGTCAGCCTAAGTACAGAAGAAGGGGTGGAAATGGAGTGATCGTGAGAATGATTGAATGAAGAGAGTGGTACATACAGATGGCATCGGTCTCCCCTATACTTAGGCCTTGGCCTAAGTAGAGGAAGAAGATGTACAAGGGAACCAAGGGGTCGGGAGGGAGGGTTGATGAATCCACATTTCATCATCTTTATTCTATCATTTTGGCCTCAAAAACCCTGGCAAATGCTTGGAAATACCCTTAATTCTCGCATTTTAGCATTCATGCATGTGTGTGTAAATAGTGTATAAAATATAGTTTTTAAAGACAAAATTATAGAATAAAGAAAAGAAAAGAAAAAGAATAAAATATTGTAAATATTTAATTACCCGAAACCCCGAGACCTAGGCATCTCGATGAATAGGTCAACAAGGAATAAAGTAGGGGGAGATAAGGGCCAAAAACCAATAAAGACTCCTCTTTATTTAATTCATTCTTTATTCATTTTGGGACCTATATTAAGTTCCACTCTTTATACCATAATAAAGAAATTTTGTACATGAATGTTGTAAATAATTAAATATAGAAAAATACAAAATTTTTCATACAAAAATAATGTATAGATAAAAAGTTATGATCTGAATAAGATTCCAGAATCCCAACTTCCCATACCTATATCTCTCAAATAAAAATCGAAACACATCAAATCACCTTTAATTGTATATAATTTTTAATAAGCTATTTAATGAAGGTGGTTTCATATTTTGCAGAGCTACGGTTTGAAAGTTAGGTTTTGGACTCTTATTGTATACTTGTATAGAATAAAATATTCATTTTATTAATTATTCATTATTTTTATACTTTTATATTTTTATAATTTTGTAAATATTATTTATAACATATGTTTATATTAAAATCAGAATAAGACCTTAAAGAAAAACACAAAAATAAAATACCTGTATACAATACATAGGTATAATACCTGTAAAGATGCCTATATAATTAATTCTCCTATTTTATTAAATGTACAAAACACTTCAGAAAAATAAAATAAAAATATATTTAAGTGTATAAAAATAATTTATAAATATATAAAATAATAAACAAAATTAATAAAATCAAATATACAAAATAAAAATAAAATATTAAAATATATAGATATGTATACCTATATAGGCCATAAACGGTAACTTGTATTTTTATACCTCGGAAAAATAAATAAAAATCATAATAAAATACTTTACAAAATAACAAATATTTTTTACTTTATAATCCAAAAATAATAAATTATTTACTATTTTTAAATTAATTTTTAATCATTTTTTCAGGGCTTTTTCCTGGTTGGTCCACGTGGACCAACCAGGTGGCAGTCAACGTTGACGTCGGTCAACTACCTGTCCTTCGCCCTGTAGTTTGTCATAACCTCAGTTTGACTCCTTTTTCTCGATTTTTTCGAGGCACCATCTTTCATCCATTCGCATAACTCTCTTCACGATTTTTTGCCTCATTCATCCCTCTTTCATGCCCTCGTCTTCCCTAGAGCCGAGGATCATCGCTTCCGTCGATCTCCCTCGATCTTTGGAGCACGATCGTCAACTCTTCAAATAGCCACCTGATTTTCATTTGAATTTTTGAACCCCTTTTTGGACCAATTCTTCTCCACTTTTCGTCCCCTTTCGCGAGAGGGAGGTGACAGCTCCGTTTTCAGGGCATCAGGTGGATCGAAGGAAGATCGAGGCGGCTCCACCACCTCCGACGAAGTCCCACCGTCGAGGTCTTCTTCCTCAAGTGATTTCACCTTCGAGGCACCCATGTCCCTCTATTTTCTTTGCATTTTTGTTCTTGCCATAGTCCTAGGAGTAGAACCCCCTAATTATCTTCGCGTTTCATCCATCGCATCACCAAATCGAACCCTCGTCGGAGCACGCTCCGGTCGTCCTTCCACTCGCGCCATTCCTCGCCGTTCCATGCCTCCATTTCACCACCGCGGGGTCGAGGCACTTTGCCCTCGACCCTCTCACCATTTTTGCAGGTCCGGAAGCCACTAAGGGACCTGGGGCTCATTTTGGACCCTCGCCGAGGTCCGTGGAGCCCCCCAGCTCCGCTGCGCAAGGGAGAGCTCCGGTCGACGTCGGAGATTTTTGGAGCTACCAAGAGCGAGAGGAGGACCCCAGGAAGCTTGCCGACCACTTTTGGAGCTAAAAGCGTCGCCAGGAGCTGAGATCGAGGTCGGGGAAGGTCGGTTCCACCGACCTTCTTCCCTGTTCTTCATCCGAGGTTCGTTGTCGTTGGATCAAGGCTGGAGCCCAGATCGCACAGCTTCCGTTGGATCTTCGCGTGCCTCCACCGTTCGACCAGCCTTGGAAGATCTAATCGCAGCCATCGAAGTCGAACCGTCATCGGCCGTCCATTGATCGCCACGTGTCAAGTGACAGGACCGCAGTCGTTGGATTGCCCAGGCGTGGATAATTTTGCCTAATACCCTCACGATTTTTGTATGTAATATTTAGCCCTAAAACTTTCATTTGCAGTTTTAAAGTTTTGTAATATTTGCACTTAAACCCCCGAACTTTTCATATTTGCATTTAGGTCCCTGTCCACGTCACCTCACGTGACTCGCACACGTGAGGTGGTGGACATTTTGCAAGAGACCCCTGGGGTTTTTTTATTTCAAAACAGTCTAGGAACTCTTCTATAACGTGTACTATTTTGGGTAAAATTTCAAAACAGCCCTCGACTTTTGGTTAATTACAGAACAGTCCTTGCCAGGTCACGTGCCCCGTGCGCATGACCTTGGTGTTTTTATAGAGAAGCCCTGATTTTGGCTATTTGTGATTGATCCTGGAATTTTGTTATTTAGTTATAAAGTTTTGGAAAAATTACACATTGGCCTTGGTTATTTTGGATATTTACATATATGCCCCTGCTAGTGTTGATTTTTCTCTTTGTTGTTTGCATTTATTTCATGCATCTATAAAATCCTAAAAATTCCCACATATTTTGTAGCTCTTTCACGCCATATTTTTAGTTTGTATTTTTATTGCATTTTAATATTTAGAAAAATTCAAAAAATGCATTTTCAGTATTGTCTGCATTAGAAAATACCTAAAATCTCTTCAACAAATTCCAAAAAAATTATATTTTGTTTGTTTCTATTTTTTTTAACTTCAATCCAAAAATCACTAAAAAATTCAAAGGAAAACCCCTAAAAATAGCAAAAACCCTTAAAACTTCATAAAAATCTTAAAAATTCCAGAAAAATCCTAAAAATATTATTTTTATCTTTGAATTTTCTCTGTTTTATTACATGTATTTTAAAACTAATTTGAGGAAGTTTGGACTTTGTTTGATATTTTTCATCCTCATTTTACTTTCAGCCTTTTAGTTTATTCACTGTTTTCAATATTTTTGCTTTTAAAAATACCAAGAAATTAGGAAAAATCTTGAAAAATCACAAAAATATAAGAAAAATATAAAAAGCCCAAAAATATCTTATTTCCTGATTTTTGCCTATTTTTACCCATTTTTCTATATATATTGTATCTCTCTTTTCTTTATTGTGTACCTACTTTATTATTTTAAAGAAAATATAAAAAAAGATAAAATACAAAAAGAAAATACAAAATCAGTAAATTAAAAATCAAATATAAAATTATAAAATTAAAAATTGAAAAATATATAAAAAAATAAAAACCCACAAAACAACACTTGTAGGCAAATACATCACATACACATTTTTGTGCATTGTCACCCGATCTATCCTGCTTGTTCTCTATGTTCGACACTCTACACATACTTGCACCTATACACACTTTTGTTATAGAGTTATAATAAATTTTAACTCCACACATTTACTTTCATTGCTTGATTTACTTGTTGTAGGTTAATTTTTGACTTAACCTGGGTTTATTGATGGTCGCCACAGAGACTGTGTCTTTGATGAACCTCAGTTTCATCATCTTTATTTCCTATAATTAACCCCCTTGCTTAAAAGTTTGTCAATACATCCCTGTTAATGTCTTATAATTAACAGAGTCCTAAATAAATTAAAAACCACAAAAAAATGGCAAAAAAAAAATCAGTGGTATTTTTAGGCTAAAAAAAAACCCTCAAAAATATTTCGGGTCCTTGTTTGATTTCAGTTCCAGTTTTGGTCAACATGAAACTTGTAGATCTCGTTAAGATCTACAACTTTCATGTTTTGAGTTTTCTCAAATTCGGCCAAAATAGCCTCCAAAAATCAAAAATATCATCCAAATAATCTGATTGGGCCACGTGGCCCAATCTGGGTGAGCCACGTGGCCCGCTCGCCTTGTCAAACCCGCCTGTGATCTGGGCCGTCAGATCTTCCCCTGAGATCCAACGGCCCCCATCTCTCCACGCCAGCCGCTAGCCTTCAACCCTTCGATCAGACCCGCACCTAATCTACACCGCACGTGAGCGCTCTCACCAGAGCGTGCCACGTGTCGCCACCTATGCCCTCTGATCGCAATTCAGATCTTCCATCTAGGCCGCTGCTCCCGCTTATTCCCTCTGCTGTTCGATCACTCCCCACTTCTCATCACATCCGTAGAATCGCGCTCTATATCCCTCTCGACACGTGGCACGATCAACGCCCGTCGTCCATATCGCCCCGATCTAATCTGGCCCGTCACTTAGCGCCTAATTGTCAGCCGTTGGTTCTCAAGATCCAACGGCCGACAGACCGTCGTCAACCTCCAGAACCTCCTCTTCCCCACGTCCTCCACCTCGCGCAACCCATTTTCGCCAACACCTCTGACCTCTTCTCCGCTCGTCAACCACCTCCTGGTCTTCCCCCATCTTCCCTCTACTCCGCGCATACCTCCACGATAAACGTCGTCTTCCCAGCTGTCCCACATCCCCCTCGCAAACCACGACGCCACTTATCGGCTCCGTCATCAACCACCTTCAAATACCCGACACCCCCCAATGTTCACGACCGTCCACCTTTACGTGGGAGGGGGCCCAGCCCTCCTCCGCCTCCCTGTGACAGGGGGAGGCGGTGCGATTGAGCGAAGACGACCCATTCTTCCCCGGTGAGACCCTCCGACCTTCACGGCGGAGCTGCGGCGCATCGCGTCCGCTCGAGCTGCATGGACCGGCTGGCCATGTCCAGCGAAGACCCGAGCATCCACCGTGATGTTCATCCCAAGCCATCCGACCGCCTCCGACCAGGTAAGTGCTCCCTCTTCCTCTTTTGATTTTTCGTTTAATTTAGTTGATTTAATCAGGCCTCTCCGGCCATTCCCTCATTCCATAGCTCCTCTCCGAAGTTTCGATTTCACTCCCCCTTACACGCGCTACCCTCTACCACCTCCTCTATCCGTCGCAACCTCACCCACCTCCTCCGCCACCCACGGCGGAGGAGCTCCGAGCTCCTCACCTTCTCCGTCCCCTAAGAGCTCTCACCTCACTCCAGGCACGCACGCAAGTCCTTTGCTCGCTTCGGCTATATGTACTAACTCTGCAGGTCAGCAAGGGCCTTCAATGGCCGGACGTTCGCCGGCGCCAAATTCTTTACGTTCTCCTTCGACTTCAGCGCTCCGTCAGCCTAAGCCATGAAGCCCGACATCTTCCCCGAGCTCCCCGCTTCACCGACGACCACTTAGGGAGCTTAGGGGAGGACCATGGCGACGGAGAATCAGCGGCGGAGGAAGGAGTCATTCGCCGGAGCCCAGATTGCGCCGCCCGCCTTCGGCCGAAGAAGGAGGAGTAGTGACCGTTGGATGCTCCGCCCCGGAGTTCATCCAACGGCCACTATGCAGCCACGTCGTCATTCAGATCCTCCTCTAGAGGCCGTTGGATGATCGATGATCCGACGGCCTTCGAGCACCCACGTTGCCCTGAGGCACCGTTACCAGCAGCCCTTGGATAATCGCGATCCAAGGGACGACATTCAGCCACGTGGCAAAGCCAGGGCTTCACCGAGCCTAGTTCACCGAGCCTCCAGGCTTGGGATGTCCAAGCCTATCGAACCTGCATCGAGCTTCGAACAACCCCGAACCTGGCCGAAGCAGCACCGAGCCTCCTAGCCATCCCGAGCCTAGGAAGCACGTGCCTGGCACGTGCTTCTCTGGGCTAATTGCAACGAGGCCCCGCCGACTTCTCCATTATGCATTCAGGTCCTCTTTCACGTGCAGATCATGTGCACAGTGGGTAATTTACATTGAAACCCTTGCGGGTTTTCCTAATTGCAAAAATACCCCTGTGCGTGTGGGCAAATTACATGGAAGGTCCCGCTCTTTAGTTTATTTACTTTTTAGTCCCTCCCAGGGACCTGTATGCAATTTTATTTTCTTGTTTTCTTTTCAGTTATGCCCCTGCTTTCCTTTATGCATATCTTGAGCTACATAGCTCCAATCGAGTTGATTTCAGTTTCATTTTGAAGCTCTTCTCATCCTCTTTATTATGGCTGGCTTTTAGTTCAGATTTGACACTATGAACCGTGGTGTATTATTTTAGCATCTAAGTGTCCTGTTTTATTTGTTTGCCCTGCCTACTTGCTTAATGAGTGTAGAATGCTTCTTAATGTTAACTCAGTTTAACTCGCATTTTTTTCTATGGCTCAAGCGACTATTATTTTGGGCACATCATTCGCTTTGCATATCCATATATTTGCATGATAAAAAAAATGTTTTAAAAAATGCATGTTTAATTTTAATGCATTGTTGTATCTCTGCATGGTTTGACATATATGCTTTAACTCAACACTTAATTAAATAAACTTAAATCCAATTAATACGAGAGAGGCTCGTGTCCCTGAGTTCGACCTTGGTTTCTTGCCAAGTAAAATAAATCACGATCACCTCATTTTGATTTATTATCGCATATCTTTAAATGAGGTGATCTTTTGACGACCAAAATCGGCCCGACTGCATCGACACGTTGAGGTGCTAAGAACGCACCCTTAAAGGGCCGATTTTGCGGCTCGTCAAATGGCGCCGTTGCCGGGGACACGGCTCATTTCTTTTATTTTTTGGATTTTTGTGAGTTTAATTTGGTGTTCCTTTTTATAGGTCAAATAATCCCATATTTTGCATATAAAATTTTTTCTTTCTTATTTGATATCTAACTATTGTTTCTGTGGCAGGGCCCTTGATGGATCAAGGAGGCGAGGAGCAGGACGTTCCCCGCTGCAAGGAGCCGCAGGAGCATGCTTGGAGCAAAGGAGGAAGAAAAGAAAAAAAATATCTCGCATTTTTGTTGCATTTTATTTCTAATAATTCGTCTTTTACAGCGGTCTTCGATCGAAGACTCGCGATTGTAATCGAACGATCGTGGTTGTGTGGGAATCGTCCCCACTTGAGTGTCGACCTAGGATAGGCACGCGGCTCTCCGAGCTCTTTTTAATTTTTCCATATTTTTACGTGCTTGATCGTAGGTAGGACACACTAATTTCTATACGCACATAATCTCGCATCACTTAGCTAAAATTCATGAAGATTAATCACCGCTAATAGATGCATGATTAGGTGCGGCTTTTTCGACTTGCATACATGTTGGATTTGATTTTCAAAACGGCCTCAGTTTTTTCGCGGATTTATCGTCAAATCACTGCATGATTTCTCGCTTAGCCTAGATCGTGTTTTTCTTCATCGAATACATGTTTTTCACGGCTTTCATTTCCTAGATTGATCACCTAGGATTAATGGAAAATGGAATGAACGGTAGACGATGATTTTCTGATTGATGTGCTAACCTTAATTCAGTGATAATTCAAAATAAAATTGGTACTGTTAATTGCAAGTCAATCAAAATTCGGTTTTGGGAGAGCAACACCCGCGCATACGCCTTGATTTTCAATTCACATTTTCTTCGCGTAATTATCTAACGTTTTATCACCAATAAAACCGACAAGATAATCAACCAGCCTTGGTTGGTTTCATGTGTGAGTTGGTGAAACTAAGGGTTTGCTTGCTTGAATTGAGCCTTTGTTGCGACACACACCCTAGAACCTTAGTCCCTCCATTTTCATCTCCAAAGATTCAACCGCTCATTGTGTAGATTCATTCCTCTTCTTTGTTCATCTTGGGTCCCTTCCATCATCAATCCTCATCTTTATACTTAGGCTAATCTCAGCCTAAGTATAGGGGGGACCCGAGCCCCCGTGATTTTTCTCTACTCATCTTTTCTTGCCTTTATACTTAGTCTATTTCTAACCTAAGTATAGGGGGGAGCCCCTCTTAGCTCCCGTATATTCTTCTATATTTAAATGGATCTATGTACTTGTAACATCTAGTGCTATGAGGACATAGCAAAGTTTAAGTATAGGGGGGTATACCGTATTTACCGTATATTTACTTTAGCTATAATCTGAAAAATTTGAAAAATTAAAAAACTTTTTGGCTAAGGTAAAAATCGTTGGACTAAGAGAACTCAAATGATTTCGTGGCTTTTCGATATTATGTTACGCTATTTTTATAAAAATATTTTCGAAAATGATTTTTTGAAAATGTTTTGAAAACTTTTTTATTTTGTGTGACATGGTTTTGAAAAATCGCCATCTCTTTTCAAGGAAAGTTGAGTCTAACTTGTGTTTTAACCTTCATTAAAATCCATAAAAAAATTTGAGAAAAACCGCAAAACCCTTTAAGAGTCATTGGTGACTACTAAACCCAATTAAGTCAGCCGCGTTCAGTGAGGGTTCGCCCTTAGCAGATTGGATGGTTTAGAGGACATCGCGCAAGGCCCCGTCCTCAAGCAACGGGCTTCGGCCTGTACTTACATCCATACTGGCTGAATTGCGGATGCTCAATTGAGCTTAGGAAGTTCTAAGATCTCTTGGAGTTCAAAAAAAATGAAATAAAAAGTGTCTTGTTTTTGAATGAAGAAGTTGGATTAGTCCTCTACACTTTCACTTTCACCCAGGATCTGAATTGGTCAAGGAGACTCAGCTTTTTGAGGTCTTTGAGATTCTAGGTTAACCAGCCTTAGCCATCAAGGTCTTAGACTTAATCATCCACATTCCCCTAAGTTTCTAGATTTGCATGCTATATTCCATGCTTAGTCTCAGACAGAAAGAATATGATCAGCACATCACATGCACGACTGCAGTTTTTGATGAGATGAGTTGATTTTTCACCTGAGGGATTGGGATGAGGAAGTCGAGTTTGGATTCGATCTAATGATGCTCGAGGATGGGATAAAATCTTTGGAGGCTTCATGAAACCTGAGTGTCAGCAATATTAGCCAGTATGAGAACTTGATTCTTATACTAATCTCTTGACATTAACCTAAGTGCCAGGGTGTGAAATAAATAAAAAAATTGTTGATCAGTGTGCGCCAACTCTTGGTAAAAGCAGTGGAGCTAGCCACAAATTATACAAGTCAATGAAATTCAAAGAAAAGCTCTCATTCCACCAAAGTCAAATATCAAAGAGCTTCCACCAAAGGCGAGCGCTCCCAACCATTTCAAAGTGTCCACTTGGACCACCGCTATTAGGACTAGGAGTCGGGCTTGCACCAAAAAAGGGCTCTGCATCGTAAATGCTACAAGTCTGGGTGTCGAAGGTACGATAGGTACTCAAAAGAGACACACCCCGGTGTACTCCCAAGAAAACAAGTGCAGACGGCTCCAACTTCTCTTGACGGACGCACTGATCAACACCAAAAAAATGTGTTGCGTAAAAAGGCACTAGAGAGAATCCTTGTTCCAAAGAGAGGGAGAGAAGAATTGACACAATCCCATGCCCTCCATTTCTGGCCTGCTATCTACATTTTCTAAAGTCTGACAACTAAAGAGACGGTGGACTGAATGCAAGATTTGATTTATTCCCTAGTGCTGAGGATTGGGTCCTTAGGAGATTTTCTCGGACCAAGATTTTGGGTGACGAATTGACTCTACTCTCAGAATTGCAGTCAACACTAAATTTCATATCCTTTAGCTTATATGTACATCAGAGAGAGTCTAGAGAAATAGAGGAATTGGAAGCCTCTTGATTAAGGCTGGGTTGAACTCTAGAATTTCGGATCTCTGAAGCCGAGTCGACTTGATCAGATTGGATCCGGTAGTCACATGCACAAGGGGGTTAATCCAACTTAGTCATTCTTTTTGATGCTCGAGGACGAGCATAGTTTAAGTATAGGGGGGTGATGAACCTCAGTTTCATCATCTTTATTTCCTATAATTAACCCCCTTGCTTAAAAGTTTGTCAATACATCCCTGTTAATGTCTTATAATTAACAGAGTCCTAAATAAATTAAAAACCACAAAAAAATGGCAAAACAAAAATCAGTGGTATTTTTAGACTCAAAAATACCCTCAAAAATATTTCGGGTCCTTGTTTGATTTCAGTTCCAGTTTTGGTGAACATGAAACTTGTAGATCTCGTTAAGATCTACAACTTTCATGTTTTGAGTTTTCTCAAATTCGGCCAAAATAGCCTCCAAAAATCAAAAATATCATCCGAATAATCTGATTGGGCCACGTGGCCCAATCTGGGTGAGCCACGTGGCCCGCTCGCCTTGTCAAACCCGCCTGTGATCTGGGCCGTCAGATCTTCCCCTGAGATCCGACGGCCCCCATCTCTCCACGCCAGCCGCTAGCCTTCAACCCTTCGATCAGACCCGCACCTAATCTACACCGCACGTGAGCGCTCTCACCAGAGCGTGCCACGTGTCGCCACCTATGCCCTCTGATCGCAATTCAGATCTTCCATCTAGGCCGCTGCTCCCGCTTATTCCCTCTGCCGTTCGATCACTCCCCACTTCTCATCACATCCGTAGAATCGCGCTCTATATCCCTCTCGACACGTGGCACGATCAACGCCCGTCGTCCATATCGCCCCGATCTAATATGGCCCGTCACTTAGCGCCTAATTGTCAGCCGTTGGTTCTCAAGATCCAACGACCGACAGACCGTCGTCAACCTCCAGAACCTCCTCTTCCCCACGTCCTCCACCTCGCGCAACCCATTTTCGCAAACACCTCTGACCTCTTCTCCGCTCGTCAACCACCTCCTGGTCTTCCCCCATCTTCCCTCTACTCCGCGCATACATCCACGATCAACGTCGTCTTCCCAGCTGTCCCACATCCCCCTCGCAAACCACGACGCCACTCATCGGCTCCGTCATCAACCACCTTCAAATACCCGACACCCCCCACTGTTCACGACCGTCCACCTTTACGTGGGAGGGGGCCCAGCCCTCCTCCGCCTCCCTGTGACAGGGGGAGGCGGTGCGATTGAGCGAAGACGACCCATTCTTCCCCGGTGAGACCCTCCGACCTTCACGGCGGAGCTGCGGCGCATCGCGTCCGCTCGAGATGCATGGACCGGCTGGCCATGTCCAGCGAAGACCCGAGCATCCACCGTGATGTTCATCCCAAGCCATCCGACCGCCTCCGACCAGGTAAGTGCTCCCTCTTCCTCTTTTGATTTTTCGTTTAATTTAGTTGATTTAATCAGGCCTCTCCGGCCATTCCCTCATTCCATAGCTCCTCTCCGAAGTTTCGATTTCACTCCCCCTTACACGCGCTACCCTCTACCACCTCCTCTATCCGTCGCAACCTCACCCACCTCCTCCGCCACCCACGGCGGAGGAGCTCCGAGCTCCTCACCTTCTCCGCCCCCTAAGAGCTCTCACCTCACTCCAGGCACACACGCAAGTCCTTTGCTCGCTTCGGCTATATGTACTAACTCTGCAGGTCAGCAAGGGCCTTCAATGGGCGGACGTTCGCCGGCGCCAAATTCTTTATGTTCTCCTTCGACTTCAGAGCTCCGTCAGCCTAAGCCATGAAGCCCGACATCTTCCCCGAGCTCCCCGCTTCACCGACGACCACTTAGGGAGCTTAGGGGAGGACCATGGCGACGGAGAATCAGCGGCGGAGGAAGGAGTCATTCGCCGGAGCCCAGATTGCGCCGCCCGCCTTCGACCGAAGAAGGAGGAGCAGTGACCGTTGGATGCTCCGCCCCGGAGTTCATCCAACGGCCACTATGCAGCCACGTCGTCATTCAGATCCTCCTCCAGAGGCCGTTGGATGATCGATGATCCGACGGCCTTCGAGCACCCACGTCGCCCTGAGGCACCGTTACCAGCAGCCCTTGGATAATCGCGATCCAAGGGCCGACATTCAGCCATGTGGCAAAGCCAGGGCTTCACCGAGCCTAGTTCACCGAGCCTCCAGGCTTGGGATGTCCAAGCCTATCGAACCTGCATCGAGCTTCGAACAACCCCGAACCTGGCCGAAGCAGCACCGAGCCTCCTAGCCATCCCGAGCCTAGGAAGCACGTGCCTGGCATGTGCTTCTCTGGGTTAATTGCAACGAGGCCCCGCCGACTTCTCCATTATGCATTCAGGTCCTCTTTCACGTGCAGATCATGTGCATAGTGGGTAATTTACATTGAAACCCTCGCGGGTTTTCCTAATTGCAAAAATACCCCTGTGCGTGTGGGCAAATTACAGGGAAGGTCCCGCTCTTTAGTTTATTTACTTTTTTGTCCCTCCCAGGGACCTGTATGCAATTTTATTTTCTTGTTTTCTTTTCAGTTATGCCCCTGCTTTCCTTTATGCATATCTTGAGCTACATAGCTCCAATCGAGTTGATTTCAGTTTCATTTTGAAGCTCTTCTCATCCTCTTTATTATGGCTGGCTTTAAGTTCAGATTTGACACTATGAACCGTGGTGTATTATTTTAGCATCTAAGTGTCCTGTTTTATTTGTTTGCCCTGCCTACTTGCTTAATGAGTGTAGAATGCTTCTTAATGTTAACTCAGTTTAACTCGCATTTTTTCTATGGCTCAAGCGACTATTATTTTGGGCACATCATTCGCTTTGCATATCCATATATTTGCATGATTAAAAAAATGTTTTAAAAAATGCATGTTTAATTTTAATGCATTGTTGTATCTCTGCATGGTTTGACCTATATGCTTTAACTCAACACTTAATTAAATAAACTTAAATCCAATTAATACGAGAGAGGCTCGTGTCCCTGAGTTCGACCTTGGTTTCTTGCCAAGTAAAATAAATCACGATCACCTCATTTTGATTTATTATCGCATATCTTTAAATGAGGTGATCTTTTGACGACCAAAATCGGCCCGACTGCAACGACACGTTGAGGTGCTAAGAACGCACCCTTAAAGGGTCGATTTTGCGGCTCGTCAGTCTTCGCCCTGTGTGAGACGCATTTAGACCCCGATATTCCCGTGTTAATCAAATGGCATTGTTGCCGGGGAGCAACAACGTATAGATCGATTTTATTTGAGCTTGTTTGTGATTATTTGCCTATATTTGTGCTTCATTTCTTTTCGCTATTTTTGATATATCTTATTGAATTGTCTAACCACTCTCCTTGTTTCGATTTTGTGCGAGGTATGGGGACCGAGGGAGAAGCTCCTCTTTAGAGCACGTGCGCACCCACGTGAGGCAGCTTTGACCTAGCACAAAGGAGCTTGGAGTGTCTGAAGTTAGTTTTTGAGCATTTTATTTTATTGTCTATATTTGCGTAATTCAAGTGAGAGAGAAAGACTCTTAATTTGTAACATAAACAGAACATTCAGACACCTCTACACTTCACGAGGTTCGGTGCCCGAGGGATTGTTCCCTTGGGGGCCTCGTCGGTTTTTCGATTTTCTTGTCGTTTTGTTTTCTTCGACTTTTCTTTCATTTTGATTCACGAAGATTTAGCCCCCAGATTTAGGAGTTTTTATTGATTGTGATGTACTTAGCTAAGGCCCCACACTTAATATTTTGCCTGTGCCTATAGACCGTAATTGGACTTGGCTAAAATTCACTTAAAAAGCTATTTGACTTGGATTAGAGACCACGCGTCGAGAGAAGTCGTATACAGCGCTGGCAGGATCCACTGTGGTGGACCCCCATCGGCTTCCTTGACCGGACTCCGGTTTCTCTTCCTAGTCGATAGCTACTTGTGCTTCACGATTAATAGAAATTGCTCATCTAGGGACGGTTTTCGTCGTGCATCATATAGGTAGTTTATTTCTTATCTTTTAATTTATGCGCGGATCACCCTGCATGTAGAGTGCTGGAGCAAGGTATGCATTTCTATCTCTACATGCATCATTGTGTTTGATCGCGCATCGGCTTTTCCAACTTCCTCCCCCATTTTCCTGGACTCAAAATAACCAAGGAAATCGGAAAATTCGTTAGATGTTGCTTTTCATTCAGAAAAATACAAAAAAAAGTGATAACCATAAAATTGGGACTGCTAATGCAAACTTGATTTTAAAACTCACCTCATAAAAAAATTTATCTTGGGGAGAGTAACCCCCTCCTTGGTTAATTTATCTGCAGCGAGAGAGCAACCCGTACACTAGGATAGAGCCATACCTGAACTCCTCTCAGACTACTGTTCTGGGGTTAGTCATTCTCCAGTGAGGATCTCTCCGGTAACCGGTAAAGCAGACCGTAATGTCCTTTGCAAAGTGAATTGATCGGGTAGACGGTAAATGGTCAGCAATTCATACTGGTTGAGAAAGATCTAGCCTTAGTTCGGGATAGTCTCCTAGGAGCATCGGTTCCTACCAGCTCGCTTAATCGCTCTGATAGATTGATTGATCACCTAAATAAAATTGAAAAGATAATTGACTGAGCCCTTACGGTCATCAACTCCAGTGTTGTGTAGGTGAACCGGGGGTTTGTTTTCACATCTTGTTTGCATTCCAGATCTCATCTGCCCTTTTTTCATATCAAAATGATGGGAAGGAGATCCCTTAGGCCACGTCTGGTGGCACCGCTATCGAGCACTCCTTCCTATTCATCTAGGTTGGCTTCGGGGAGTCCAGACCCACTCTCCGAGCTTGAGTTTACGTCCACCATGTTCCCCCTCGATCACCCTTCTTCTTCATTCAGTCCTGTGGTGTCAGAGTTTAGTGCAGCACAGAGTTCTAGACATTTGACGGCGCCTGAGATGGGTTCTTTTGCCTTAGCAGAGACCCAAGATATGATCGGCAGAGAGGGACACCCAGATGAGCAGGAACCGCCTAGGTTTATATATGATCAGGCTGCCATCAACAATTCACTGTTAGCTTCTCTGGAGACCATGCAGAGATAGATCAGAGACCAGGGAGCCTTCATGGGTGACATCATGAGAGAGCTGGAGCGGATGCGAGAGGACAGAGCAGAAAGACTTGAGGGCGTGGAGATATACCATAAGCAGGAGGCGGAGGAGGAGAACCTAACCAGGAGAGGCCACCTCCGATGACCATGAGACAGTTGCACAACCCAGCTGCGACCCTCACTCACCGATGGATCCAATTTCCTCCCATTGTCGGGAACTTCGAACTTCGCCCTGGGACCATCTAGTTATTGCCCAAGTTCCATGGGCTAGTCATCGAGGAGCCTCATCTCCATCTGCAGGAGTTTGAGATGATTTGTAGCACTATCCATGGTAGACTGGTGGACGAGGACACAATTAATATGATGGCCTTCCTGTTCTCCTTAGTTGACAGAGCAGCCTATTGGCTGAAGCATCTTGGGAGGTACGTCACTTCTTGGGCGCAGCTTCAGACCGAGTACTTGAACAAGTACTATCCACTCGGTCGGACCAACGCATCACGAGCTATGATCAGCAACTTCACTATCATCTCGAATGAGCAGTTCCATGAGGCTTGGGATCGATTTAGAGAGCTCATTGATCAGTCTCCACATCACGATATATCAAAGCCCAACCTTGTTCAAAGTTTCTTTTGTGGGCTGACACCAGAGCTGCAGGGGCTTGTGAATGCCTCTTGTGGTGGATCCTATTTCTCCAAGGGTGAAGATGAGGTGTGGGCTATCTATGAAGGAATGGCAGAGAACGCTACAGTCATGGCCCAAGCCCGAGTCTACACACAGCCAAAGATCCCACCACATGTAGTTGTATATCAGAGGATTGCACGCATCGATGCTGGTACCCACACACCGTCAGCAACAACAGCTCAGGATGAATCCGTCGACGCCGACATGGGGATCATTAGTGAGAAGTTGGACCGCATCGAGATCCTTGAGAAGAAGCAGAATCAAGGTATTGCACAGATGGACTAGTTGACTAAGACCATGAGTGACATGAAGACTCAGATCCTATGCATTCAGGAGGTACAAACGTCCACTCAATAGCCTCCCAGGTCACGTGCTAATCCCATCAGTAGCAACTACACCTAGCCCTCTGCCACATACCGCCAGGTTCACCACATCTAGGCAGATCCGGTCCAGCAGTTACAGTACTATCCATCGCCGCCACCATCTTAGGAAACTCAGATGGTGGTCTACTATCCAGATCAACCACTGGCAGTTCTCCCTCCACCACCCGTTGAGCATGAACCATTGATGGAAGTCAATGGGATATGGTACGACTGGTACCCACAACAGACCGGGATTCGTCGCGATCACCCCGGATTTTGTTGGACCACCAGAGGGACCTCATCCCAACAGTAGCCTTTCGCTCAGGGCGCACAGAACATCCATCAGCAACAGCCCCATTACTCCCACCAAAAGTACCAGCAGGGTCCTCGTCCCTCTTATCAGGGACAGTAGTGGAGGCAGCGTCGGCAACCTCACCAGTCATACTCCCAGCCTCCCCTTCACTATTTCCAGCAGTAGCCTCATTTCCAGCAGGGGAACACTTCCGGTTCTCAGGAATCTGCCTTCGAGAACCCGATGCTTGATGACCTCGCCCGCTTGCTTTCTGAACAACAGACATCCTTCCGACGGGAAATGGATGAGTTCCAACAGGAGATGAGGGATATCATCAAGGGCAAGGCCGCCATACCTGCACAGATCGAGCCTAATCCGAACAACTTGAAGAGGAAGTCTGAGCAGGTACAGTCTACAGAGGATACCACTCCTACAACTCTTTTGATGACATGTCTTCTTTTATGTGTGATGTTGATTTCGTGACTGCTAGGAGCAGTAGGATACCAAGCGACGACGTCTCATCTGAGCAACAACCACATGAGGAACCAAGAGCGTCAGACGAGGATGGTAGCGATGCTGATGCCGCTGATGATGTTGATGACGGTGGTGCTGATGCCACCAAGGATAGAGATCCACTTGACGGTACTGAGGCCGTCGTGACACCATATGCAGGCGGTGATGCTGAGCCAGAGCGCGGTGCTGATGCCGCGAAGTCAGATGCCGGGTGGTACTGAGCCCACCACTTCTACTTTGTTGAGCTTCCACATGTTGTGTTGCCACCTTTTGTATCTCAGGATTGTGGTAACAAGAAAAAGAACAAAAAAATGAATGAAGGAAAAGGTTCTTTATCTACTTCGAGTCCATATGTGTTTCTTGATGATCTTTGTATGGATTCCATTCCTTCACAGGTTCCCAACCCTCTATCTGAGGAGGCCCCTACCATCCCCTTCCCCCAAGCACTCCACTTGGCGAGGGGAATAAAAGAGAAAATCCAAAAAAGACTCACCAGTTAGAATTCAACAACTAGATGATCGATAGATCTTAGATTCAGTTGACTCTACATGAGGCACTTGAGAACATCCCCCTCTTCCAAAAGAACTTGAGAGAGAAGACTACAGTCCGCAGGAAGAGGAGGAACTGCAGAGACGAGATCCATGTGCTCACCCGTTCCACATGCTTTGCCATTCAGAACAGACTACCAGCCAAGACTCGATGCAGGAGCTCCCTATGTCAGATGCAAGATTCATGAGCAGCAGTTTGATCGTACTCTACTAGACAGTGGCTCTTCTATCAACCTCCTTTCGGCAGCCTTACTTGACCGATTCGAGTTTGGCCCTCTTCATCGGAGCAGGACAGTCCTTTAGCTTACTGATAGATCGATTAAGAGGCTGAAGGGGTTGTTGAGAGATGTGGTCGTTGCCATTCAGGGCATGAAATTCCCCGTGGACTTTCTTGTATTGGACATGGAGATCCCTGAGTCAGTGACAGATACCCTCATCATACTTGGACGCCCATTCTTGGCCACTGCCAAGGCGGTATTCGACTATGATAGTGGGAAGGTGTACTTTTACGTAGAGGGCGAAAGTATACAAATAGAGACGATAGATGAGACCCTAGCGCAAGATTCAGCCTGCTCAGAGCAGTTCAGTGACACCGAGCAGATGACAGAGGTTGAGCGAGACGTCCACTAGGAGTGCAACTTTTTGATGACCGATGATGAAGCCATTTGGACAGATTCCAATAGCACAAGCCCTTGCCTTGCCCACAGATTCAGCGTACTTACAGTTTATGGCAGTCGAGAGTTTGGATAGCACACCCCTAGCAGAGGACACATTAGAGGCTAACGGTTGTGGGATGAGTGGTGAAGCAGAATTTCATTCATGTTCTTCTAGTTTAGATCCCTGATGAATACTCATTCATCACTCTTTATTCTTATATTTTAGCTACAAAAACCTTTGCAAATGCATGTAGATATGTGTAAATACAAATAATTACCAAAAGCATGCATTGTGTAAAAACCTATAATTAGCATGTTTTTGTGCAAAAATAAAAGAATAAATATTAAAAAGAAAAAGAGGGAAATATTTAGAATAAATATTGAGCAACCTAACCCAAGGGAGGGCTCAGCATGGGCCTGACCGCATAAAAGCCAAAGTAGAGGGAGATAGGGGCTCATGTGTGTAAATATATATGTAAATAAAATAAAAGTATTTTCCTCACAAAAATAGGCTTGTAAATATTTGTATATAATTACAAATATAAAACCAAAACAAAAATTTAAAAATTAAAAAGACAACAAAAACACAACTTGTACATGATCACATTATACATAGAACCACCTTTATCTTTGTTTAACCTTATAAAATTAATTTCTAAAATTCTTGTAATTATCCTATATTATATAGTGTAAATAAATTAAATAAAAACAATTAAAACAAAAACAAAATAAAAATAACAAAATTAAAAACACAAAAATATATTGTAAATATACCATGTATATAAATGTATATATGCATTTATTTCACCTATGTATATAAATAATTAAAATCAAATAAAAATCTCTTTTTATTCCTTATTTTAGAATGAAAATAAATAAAATATAAAAGGGGAATAAAATTGTACAAAAATAACAATTAAAAATCAAAAATCAAAATCCTACATATTGTATATATACCTATATATAACATATTATGTATATACCTTATTTTTATCTTGAAAAATTAATTAAAAATCACTAAAAAATAGAAAAAAAATAAAATAAAAATATTTCATGTTTTAAGTTTTCACTAAATCGGCCATTTGCTACCCTTAACTTTAATTTCAAAATCCAGCCACGTGGCCTTTTCTCATTGGTCCTGGGGATTGTTGACCGCCCGGTCAACTACCCCCCCCCCAGGACCACTTCACACGGGTTCTTAGCGGGTACCCATCTTCTCGGATTTTTCCCCGCTAAACCCGATCGCCTACCACCTAAACCCCGGGTCTGACTCCTTAATGCTACATCTGAGACCCTCGCCGGGGTATCCACATCGGGATCCGCACGCTCGATCGCCCTACCCGACCTCTTCTAGCCGGACCCGCACCCATATTTAGCTCGAGCTCCGCCACCTCGAATCTCATCTTTGGCTATTCGATTCCACCCCCTGTGAGCTCCGGTGTGTGCGTGAGAGTGACAGCTCACTGCTCGTGCTGTTGAAGCGAGGAGAGGGACCGGATTCCATCGATCCGACGAGCTTCGCCGCTGTTGCTCCGCTACCAGCTGGAGCTCGAGCCTCGGAGGGAGACGCTCCTCGAGGCGAAGACCCAGAGCTTCCTTAGCTCATCCCCAGTCTCCTCGTCCATCCAGGTAGTCCCTTAGACCCTTCTTTCGCCTTGATTTTTCATTTCGCCCAAATCGCCGCTCCGTCGTATGACGCCGATTCCGACCATTCCATAGCTCTGTTCGATCATCGGAATCTACATTCATCATCGCCTCCTTCCCACGCATCTTCTCCATACCTCCATCCAACCCAGCTCGCACAGGAGCTGGGATTCGAGCTCCACCGTCCCCACTTCGCCGGAGCTCGTCCGCTGCGACCCATCGTTCACCGCCACCCCACCTAACCGGGTCGAGGCAGTTTGCCCTCGACCTGCGAGCCTTCTGGACTGTTTTGCAGGTATAGTAAGGGTCATCTGAGGTCCTTCGACATCGAGCCAGGAGGCGTACCTCCGCCGACCTCGCCGGAACTCTCCAGAGCCCGGTTGGGTCATCGGAGCCTACCGGCAGACGCGGAAGCACCCCACGCTTCTTCTCCGACCTTCAACGTGCTTCCAGGAGGATCCTAGCGCACGCCTGAGGCCAGCGAATCTTGCCGGCGAACAGTTCATCCAGCATCCTCCGTCGCCGTCCGATCGCCTCAGCCCTCCAGTTCTGATCCAGACCGTCCATCTCAGGAGGCTCCTGCACCGCCAGATCTTTAGAGAGGCGATCCCAGCCGTTGGTCTAGTGAAGGGTGTGGCCCCTGACGTCCTCGACCGCTTGATCAGACACGTGGCCACGCCCCCGCCGTTGGATCACCCCGAGGAGCGCAGCGTTGGATCCCCAGTCGTCCTCGACCGTTCGATCCCACACGTGGCATCCATCCTGCGGTCTGCGTAATAAAGGGTAATTTACCCTTAGGCCCCCTTTGTTATTTTATTTCGCTTTTAGTCTTGTAAATATCTAGCGTAGTTGTTTAGTTTTGGGATATTTGCATAGAGACCCGTGTGCTTGCATGTATTTACTGATATGCCCCTGTGTGTGGTCTGACACGTGCATCGACACGTGCTCTTCTGGGCTTTTCACATTATCTACCCTGTAGTTCTGGTTGTTATCAATTGAATGAAAGTTTTTGTTTATTTGCATTTATACCCCTGTGCGTATTTTAATTGAGCATGCGCGTTATATATTGGGTTATTTGCAGATAAGCCCTTGGGCTTTTGGTACATGTTACCAAAAGACCCTCGGAACTTATTTTTCTCACATTTGGGTCCCTGAGTGCCCCAAGCACGCGTGTAGCACGTGACCCCCTAGCCTTTCGGGTATTTGCACTTTGGTCCCTATGCACTGTGCCCCCTCTTTATTTTTGAATAAAATAGCAAATTACCTCCAAACCCAACGAAAATTGGACACATGGCTCCTGCCATAGTGTAAAATTTTCGAGGATTTTTTAGGATATTTTTGTTTTCATATGATATTTTAAAAATTCAAAAACAACTATTTTCTTCACTGTCTAACTTTAAAAATCACAAAAAAAATATTAAATAGTGTCTAAAAATTACAAAAAAATTGTCTACTGTCTATTTTGTTGTGTTTGATTTTCTAGCCAATTTTGGCTATTTTTCATTACTGAAAACCACTAAAAATTAAAAAACACTCAAAATCTTATAAAAATTCTAGTAAATCAATTAAAAATCTAAAAACAATTAAATAGGTGCCTAAATTTTCCTTGTTTTATTCTCTTTACAGGAAAATTACCTTCCAGCTAATTTAGGGCCTTTAGATATTTTATCTAGGCCCTTTTAGCTCGGCTGGACAGTACCTACTGTTTTAGTCACTTTTTGATTTTTAGAAAATTAAATAACCATCAGAAAATTCTCAAAAATTCATCAAAAACACTAAAAATTATAAAACATATAAAAATATTTTTGGTTGATTTTTAGTCTTTTAATAAATTGTTGAAGTGTGTGCTTAGTTGCTTTTCTTATTTTCTTAACACATTAAAAATCCAAAAAAATATTAAATAATTAAAAACCACCAAAAATATTTGCTTCTTTTATTTTATTTCTCTTTTTGACTACTTCGTAGGCCGAGAGGCCAACCCGTGCTCCTTGTGTTCGACCCTGGTCGCTATACCAGGTTAATATAATAGCAAGACCGCTATCACTTTTTTGATTGATTTTATCTATCTTGGTGGTCTAATTTTCTTGATCGACACGATCGAGTGACCGAGGTCGCGACGACCATTGTAGAGATACCTGATTGCCTTAGTCGCTCGGTTCTTCGTGCCCATCAGAATGGCGTCGTTGCCAGGGAGCACGGCTTAGTAGTTTTTATTTTTCGTTTTTGTTTTCACGGCTTTTCGCGGCTCTTTCAGAGCTCGCGGCTTTTTCGCGGCTTTTGTCTATGTTTTATTTTTGTTTTATTTTGCTTTATTTTCTTTTCTTTTGTTTTTATTTTTGTTTTATTTTGAGTGTTTGTTTTATTTTGCATTTTTGTATATATACCCTCATTTTATTTCCATTTATTTCTCTTATCATTATTTGATTATTTTGGTCTGACCACTTGTCTCTGTTTCTTGCGAGTGCCCGAGGACTGTGGAGGCGACTTTCGAGGAGCCGACGCAACCGCAGGACTTGGAGGCGGCTCCCTTCTTTACGGAGCCGCAGGAGAGAGCGAGAGAGAGAGTTGAGTGGGAGAGGTTTAGTTAGATTTTTATATTTATTCTGATTATTATTGTAATAATACAGGGACTCAGAGACTGGAATTGTGGACTTTATTTGCTTAGCGGGTCTGTTTCGCCGAGCACCAGTGTGCTCGGGGGACCCTTAGGAGTTTTTCGCGGCGTTTTCGCGGTTTTGTTTTCTTTCCTTTTTACTGCCTTTTCCGGTGTTTACGCGGTTTTTGATCGAGCCCCTAGATTTAGGATTTTATACTTGCTTGTGCCGTAATTAGTAGGGTCCCCACACTTAATTATCTGCCTGCTCCTATCGTTCGCTTAATTGGACCTACTAATAATCAATTAATAAAAATAACTGACTCATTTTCCTTCGTGGCTTACGTGTCATAGTCTACCCCACAAAGCGCTTTCTCCTACCCCCGATTTGTCGGGCAGAGGAGGGGTAGACCAAGACCGGACCTTTGGCCTGTAGGACGGTGACCAGTTAGACGGTTCTGCGAGTAGAATTGCTGATCTAGGACCCGGTTTTCATCGCTGCATCATTTAGGTAGTTTATTTTCTGTCTTTACATTTATGCGCGGATCATATTGCATGTAGAGTGCTGGAGACAGGTATGCCTTTCTGACTTTGCATGCATCATTGATTTATCGTGCATCGGCTTTTTCATCTTCTCCCCCTGTTTTGGATTAAATAACCAGGAGAACCGAAAAATTCGTTAGGCGTTTGTTTTTATTTGAAAAATATTAAAAAGAAAAAAACCATAAAATTGGGACTGGCTAAAACTATTGACCCTAAAAGACGCTCACCTTAAAAATTTGCCTTGGGGAGAGCAACCTCCTCATTGTTTGGTTTGATTGCGTGAGAGAGTGACCCGCACCCTAGGTAGAGCCCTCCGGTGCTATTTCCAGCTGACTACCGACTCTTCCGTGCGGGCCAGTCGGTTGGAGTAGTATCGGGTATCCTAACAGGTCACGTAAGCGCTCTGATATCTTGTGTGTTCACCTAATAAAAATTGACAAGATAATTTGACCGAGCTTTTACGGTCTTCAGCTCGCGTTGCGTTGGTGAACCGGGGGTTTGCATTTTGATCATAATTTCTCCAGATCCCATCCGCACTACTCGACCAGATCATGATGATGGGTAGACGCTCTCTTAGGTAGCCTCTGGCTGCACCGCTTTCAGGCACGTCTACCCAATCATCTAGGTTGGCCCGCGAGAGCCGAGACCAGTTCTCCGAGCCCGAGTATGATTCCGCCTTGTTCCCCCTCGACCCCCTTTCTTTCGGTTCTGAGAGATATGAGCCAGAGGAGAGAATAGCAGATTTGATAGCACCTGAGTATGGCTCATTTGATTTTGCAGACGTCATGGCCGGTAGTTCAGAGGACCGCTCCAGGACAGAGCCCATCGTGATGGACCAGGGAGCGATCAACTCCACCCTGATCGCCTCGTTAGAGACAGTGCAGTAGCAGCTGAGGGATCAGGGAGCTTTCATGATTGAGATGAGGAGAGAGTTGGAGCGACTCAGAGCAGAGAGAGATCAGAGCGAGCCTGAGGACGGACCAGATGCAGAGGCACGAGCCGCAGCAGCCGCAGCAGCAGTCGCAGCCACCGCAGCAGCAGCCGCAGCCGCCGCAGCGGCAGCCGCCATGGCAGGAGGACCACCGAGACCGATGCGGGAGTTGCACAATCCCGGATCTACACTGATGCATCATTGGGTGGTGGTACCTGCTATCGTGGGGGACTTTAAGTTCCCCCCGAACACCCTGTAGATGCTTCCCCATTTTCACGGACTTGCCACCGAGGAGCCCCATCTCCACCTCCAGGAGTTCTTGATGATCTGCAGTACTGTCCACGACCGTCATGTGGACCAGGATACGATTCGGATGATCGCCTTCCCCTTCTCCCTAGCAGATAGAGCAGCCACCTGGCTGAAGCATTTGGGGAAGTTTGTTTACACCTGGGAGCAGCTCCGCACCGAGTACTTGAACAAGTACTATCCACTCGGGCGGACCAATGCAGCGAGGGCCCTGATCAGCAACTTCTCCATGCTCCCCAACGAGCAATTCCATGAGCCATGGGAGAGGTTCCGTGAGCTCACAGACCGATGCCCGCACCATGATATCTCGAAGCCGAACCTTGTGCAGAGCTTCTTCAGCGGGCTGACACCAGAGCTCCAGGACTTGGTGAATGCTTCTTGTGGCGGGTCATATTTTGCAAAGGATCACGACCAGGTCTGGGCCATCTTCGAGGAGATGGCCGAAAACTATATGATGATGTCCCAGACCCAGTTGTACACTCAGGGGAGACCCCAGCAGCAGCCAGGACCCGTGCAGTACCAGAGGATAGCACGGGTCGATGCCGGTCCATCTAGTTCATCCGCAGTTGCAGCAGCACAGGTAGAGTCGTCCGCTGCGGATATGGGTATCATCAGCGAGAAGTTGGACAGCATGGAGCTGATCGAGAAGAAGCAGTGCCAGGGCATCACGCAGATGGAGCAGATGGCACAGACTCTGAGCGACATGAAGACCCAGCTCATGTGTCTCCAGGAGGCACAGACGGCTTCCCAGCCCTGTCTTCAGTCGCGAGGCGATACCGGCGGCAGCAGCAGCTCGTCCCAGCGCTCCAGCTCCTTTCAGCAGCCTAGACAGGTTCACCTTGTACAGGCGGAGCCGTACCAGCAGCAGCAGCCCTCTTACCAGTCCCCACCATCTCCAGACATGCAGATGGTGGTATACCAGCCGGATCAGCCTCTGGCAGTACTCCCGCCAGCCCCGTACGATGCAAAGCCGTTGATGGATGTCAACGGGATTTGGTATGACCATCCCCAGCCTGGGATCCGACGAGACCATCCCGGATTCAGGTGGGGAGTGGAGGTACCCAGCCCCAGCAGCAGTCATCCGGTCAGGGAGGGCAGTATAGCCAGCAGAGGGATCACCAGCAGCAGCAGCCCCCAGCCTACCAGCCACACCAGCAGTCGTCCTTCGTTCCTCGTCCCTATCAGCAGCAGGGACAGTCTTGGAGACGTGAGCAGCAGGCTCACCAGCCACAGCAGCAGCAGCATCCTTCCTCCTACCCCTCTCAGCACCAGCAGCACCAGTTCCAGCAGCCTCAGCACCAGAGAGGCTACCCGTCGGGCTCCCATGAGAGCCCTGCCTTGGATGACATATCCCGCATCCTCACGGACCAGCAGGCTACTTTTCGACTGGAGATGGACGAGTTTCGCCAGGAGATGCGGGACCTGATGAGAGGGAAGGCCGCCATCCCTACACAGATAGAGCCGAATCCGAACAGCCTGAAGAGGAAATCTGAGCAGGTAGTTTCCACTGAGCATGCCACTCCTAGTGATCCATTTGATGATATGTCTTCGGATCTATTTGATGCTGATTTTGTTACACTTAGGAGCGGTAGAGCACCAGCAGGCGGCGCCTCATCTGAGCGACGACATGAGGATCCACCCAGGGCGCCAGATGAGGAGGAGGAGAGCGGTACTGAGGACGCACACGATGATGATAGTGGTACTGATGCCACCAAGGATGCTGATTCCACCGGCGGTACTGAGGCCGCCGCTTCACCAGTTCGAGGAGGTGGTGCTGATGCCACCAGAGTAGCCGAGCCAGCCCGTTGTACTGAGGCCGCGAGACGTCCAGCAGCAGAGCCAGCCCGTGGTGGTACTGAGGCCACCAGTGTTTTTGTAGAGAGAAATGTTGTTTTTCCTCATGCTGATGTATCTCAGAACACTGTTGTGAATAAAGGAAAAGGTTTAGTTTCTTCTGGTCCCACTGTGGTGATTGATGTATGTGCGGATCCGGCCGTCGAGCCGTCTAGACCTCTTCCTAGTCCTTCATCTGCGAAGGACCCTGTGATCCCCTTCCCTAGAGCCCTTCAGATGGGGAAGGGGAAGAAAAGAGAAAAAAACCCAAAAAAGAGAGAGCAGGAAGAGTTCAGCCAGAGCATGATCGATAGATTTCACATACAGCTGACCCTTCAGGAGGCTTTGCAGCACATCCCCTTCTTCAGCGATCTTTGAGAGATAGTACCACAGTCAGGAGGAGGAGGAGGAACCATCATTCAGAGATACATGTGTTGACGAAAGCCACGTGCTTCGCGATCCAGAACCGTCTGCCGGCCAAGAGGCCAGATTCAGGAGCCCCGTATGTCAGATGCCAGATTAGTGAGCAGAGGTTCGACCGCACTCTATTGGATAGCGGATCGTCTATCAACCTCCTTCCGGCAGCCCTTCTCGACCACTTCGAGTGGGCACTCTTCGACAGAGCAGGACAGTCCTTCAGTTTGCTGATCGATCTGTCAAGAGGCCGAAGGGGTTGTTGCGAGACGTTATCGTCACTATTCAGGGCCTGCAATTCCCCATGGACTTTGTAGTGTTGGACATGGAGATCCCTGATTCAGTGGCCGATACCCCCATCATCCTCGGTCGTCCGTTCTTTGCCACAACCAAGGCAGTGACTGATCATGATAGCGGGAAGGTATACTTTCGCGTCGAGGGCGAAAGTGTACAAATAGAGACGGTCGAGGACCACAGAGCCAGAGAGAGCATGCTCAGAGACCAGCACAGACACAGAGCAGCTGACAGATGCCGGGTTAGACATCCACCAGGACTGTGATTTTGTGATCACAGGTGATGAGGCAGCATGGGCAGACCCTGCAGCATAGGCCATCCTCTCATTTCCAGACACCACTGATACAGAGATGACAGCAGAGGAGAGCTTGGAGAGCACAGCCCTGGTCCAGGATACTACAGAGGCAGCAGAGCCGGTTCTTGACCGCGACACGGTTTCTAGTGATGGTGGTGCTGAGGCCACCTTGTGTGATGGTGGTACTGATGCCACCTTGTTTGATGCAGATCCCTCGGATTCAGAGTCTGATTGGGCAGATTGTGATGACCAGATGTCAGACATGAGTCCACCTGAGCCTATAGATGAGGAGGAGGTAGAGGCAGATCAGATCAGAGACAGCACAGTTGAGAAGCCTCCTCCAGATCCAGTTTGCGAGAGCTCGTATTCTTTCTCCTAGGCAGATTTGGCAGACTTAGCAGCATTCACGCACCTTCTTCCGAGGCCAGATTTGCCAGCACCCAGCTGTCCAGAGCTGATGCCGCTCCCTACTTCGCTGAAGTATCGGTTCCTTGCGGGCGAACCTGAGATGCACCCAGTCATCATCTCCGCCGATCTGACTGGAGAGCAAGAATCTCGTTTGATGGGGGTTCTTGAAAAGAACCGCAAGGCAATCGGATGGAGCGTAGCAGATCTCCATGGGAATAGTCCATCAGTGTGCTCCCACCATATTTATCTCGAGGAGGGGGCGAAGCCGTCGCGTGAGTTCCAGCGGTGACTGAACCCCAACCTGAGAGAGGTCGTGATGAAGTAAATATCAAAATGGTGGAGTGCAGATTTTATTTATCCCATTTCCGACTCCAAGTGGGTCAGCCCCTTTCATGTGGTGCCCAAGAAGACAGGCATCACGACTGTGATCAGTGAGTCGGGAGAGGAGATTGCTACACGAGTACCCACCTCTTGGAGGGTCTGTGTTGACTACAGGAGACTCAACCAGGCCACCAAGAAGGACCATTTCCCCCTGCCTTTTATTGACCAGATCATTGAGAGACTGGCAGGGAAGAGCCATTATTGCTTCCTGGATGGGTACTCGGGCTACAACCAGGTGGCCATCGCTCCTGAGGATCAGGAGAAGACCACCTTTACCTGTCCCTTTGGTACATATGCCTTTCGACGCATGCCATTTGGGCTATGCAATGCCCATGCGACTTTTCAGAGGTGCATGCTGTCGATCTTTTCGGACATGGTAGGGGAGTGTTTGGAGGTCTTCATGGACGATTTCTCGGTCTACGACGACGGATTCGACTCCTGTCTTGACTGCCTAGACCGAGTAGTCCAGCGATGTATTGAGTACCATTTGGTTCTATCTTGGGAGAAGAGTCACTTCATGGTGACTCAAGGGACGGTGCTTGGCCACATCATCTCCAACAGGGGTATGGAGGTTGATCCGGCTAAGGTTGATGTCATTAGGAACTCGCACCACCGTCCAATTTGAGGCAGCTATGGTCATTCCTAGGGCACGTTGGATTTTATAGGAGATTTATTCAGGATTTCAGCAGGATTGCCCGGTCGTTGACTGACCTCTTGACGAAAGACACCGAGTTCCTTGTCGATGACAAGTGTCTTTCATCCTTTGCGACTCTCCAGCAGTGTGTTATTGAGGCTCCTGTCCTCCAGCCGCCTGATTGGTCTCTCCCATTCGAGATCATGACGGATGCCTCCGATTTTGCCGTAGGGGCAGTGCTGGGACAGAGGAGGGACGGAGTTCCATTTGCTATCCCACTACGCTAGCCGCACATTGGATTCCGCCCAGCGGAATTATACGGTCACAGAGAAGGAGATGCTAGCCGTAGTGTTCGCCCTAGATAAGTTTCGATCTTATATCATTGGATCTAGAGTGACTTTGTACACAGATCACACCGCCATCAGGTACCTCATGGCAAAGAAGGATGCGAAGGCCAGACTCACTAGATGGATCCTTCTACTCCAGGAATTCGACATTGAGATCAAGGACAAGCCTGGAGTCAAGAATGTGGTGGCGGATCATCTCTCCCGTTTAGAACAGCCTGAGGAGTCTGAGCAGATTGATCCCATTCGAGATACCTTCCCAGATGAGGCGATCCTTGCTATCGCCTCGCTCCCATGGTATGACGATATTGTGAACTTTCTCATTGCTGGAAAAGTCCCACAAGATTGGCCCAGGCAGAGGCTTGAGACCTTCCTTGCGAAGGCCAAGTCCTACCACTGGGAGGATCCCATCCTTTACCACGAGGGGGAGATAGCGTCTGGCATCGGTGTATTCCTTAGGAGGAACACCATAGCGTCCTCACTTACTGCCACAAGCTTGAGGCAGGAGGACATCATTCTGGGAGGAGAACATCACAGAAAGTGCTCCAATCCGGCTTGTGGTGGCCTACCCTCTTCAAGGACTCTGATGAGTTCGTGAAGAGGTGTACTGACTGTCAGAGGATGGGCACTTGTGGACAGCGTGATATGATGCCGATGCAGCCCATTCACTTCTGTGAGGTTTTTGACGCATGGGGCATCGATTTTATGGGTCCATTCCCTAAAAGTCAGGGATTTGAGTACATTCTGTTGGCCGTAGATTATGTTAGTCGTTGGGTTGAGGCTATCCCTGCCCGAGCCGCTGATGCGTGGACAGTTTGCAGATTTTTGAGGAAGCACATCATCACGCGGTTCGGGGTTCCACGAGTTCTGATTTCTGATGGGGGGTCTCATTTCATCAACGACCAGGTGAAGGCCCTTGCTAGCGAGTTCGGTATAGACCATCGTGTTGCTACACCTTACCATCCACAGACGAATGGTCTAGCCGAGGTGTCGAATAGGGAGATCAAGACTATATTGCAGAAAGTCGTCTGCCCTGACCGAAAGGATTGGTCACAGCTTTTGGACTCGGTCTTATGGGCATATAGGACGTCTTTCAAGACTCCATTGGGCACATCTCCCTTTCGCCTCGTATATGGCAAGTCGTGCCATTTACCAGTTGAGCTGAGGCACAAGTCACTTTAGGCAGTTACTGATATACTCATGGATCCAGATGGTGTAGGAGACCAGAGGAGGGCAGAGTTAGCAGCCCTGGAGGAGTTGAGAGATACAACTTTCTCAAACAGCCTACAGTATAAGGAGAGAGTGAAGGAGTGGCATGATTCTCATATCAGCCACAAGCATTTTGAGATTGGACAGAGAGTATGGTTGTTTGATGCGAGGCTTCGTTTGTTTCCAGGGAAGCTACAGAGCAAGTGGAAGGGACCCTACTTGGTCAGAAAGGTACACGACAACGGTAGCATTGATATATCCGAGTTGTCTTCTGAGAGTACCTTTCGAGTAAACGGCCAGCGGCTAAAGCCATTTCTAGATCATGAGCCGCGGGTCGTTGATCTTGCCCCTATTCATTTTGCGTGAGATGTGGTCTTTGACTCACATCTAATGCATCTCACGCCTGAGTTTCACTGTTCTTCCGCCTTGTATAGATCCAGATGTTTATATCTCTACATTCTTTAGTCCCACATCCCTTTCTTCATCTTGTGATTATGCTATACTTAGGGTGCACTTTACCCTAAGTATAGGGGGGATGTGAGACCTTCGGGTATTTCTTTTGTTTCCGTCTACCCCTGCTTTTGCTGCCCATACTTAGGGACATTTCACCCTAAGTATAGGGGGGTAGACCCTGTACATTCTCCACTCGGTTTTTCCCTTAGTATACAGCCTGCTATACTTAGGATTACTTGATCCTAAGTATAGGGGGAAGACCCGAGACCCTCTTGACTTTTCTATTTCATTCATTCTTCCTTGTATATAGCCTTTCTTTTCACTTCCCTATACATAGCACGAGTTATGTCTTCTTCATTGCTCTTGACTCTGAGGACATCGTTCGAGCTAAGTATAGGGGGGTGTGTATATATTTCATATATACTTTAGCCATAACTCGTACTTTGTGTGAGTGTGTTAATAAATAAAATGGCTAGAAATCACAAAAATTAAAAATTTTCATGTCATAAACTTCTTTTATTTGCACATAAATAGCTAGTGTACAAATTATTTTTGTAAAAATAATTTCAAAAATCTTTTGTGTAAAGTTTGTGTAAATATTTTCTTACCAAAATTATGTATATAGTACAAAATTTTCCAAAATGTTTTGAAAATCAAAAGTTTGCAAAAATCTTGTGTAAATTTATGTAAATATCTTTTTGCAAAACTTGCACTTCATGCATCATCCATTCATGATTTCAAAACATTTTTCAAAAATTTTGCATGATTGTAAACATTTGTGTAAATAGCATCTTTTGTACATATGCATATAGTTTTTATGGATTATAGTTGACATTTAAACTAGCCTGGAATCAAATTGAGAAATGGAGCTTGATTAAGATCTTAATCCACCTAACTTCTAAGAGGAACCTTATAGGGCTTAGGTTTAAGGCCTTTCAGGTCCATGGTGACTTAATTCTTTGAGTCCACTAGGCTATGATCACATGTCATCTCAATGAGCCTAAGTAGAGCACTTAACAACAACACATGACTCATATAGATTATGGCTTTACTTGGACACCAGCACAATGCACCGAGCTCTCTACGGATGAGGTGGTGAGGAGGCAGTCTTCCTTGACTTGGGGTAGCATATGAGGGTAGTACTTCTAGGCGGAACCTCTCTTCTTCTTTTAGTGAAGGAAGTGCGTCTCAACTTGGTCTGGTTGCCATGAGGTCTAACGACGGGAGTTGTGGGTTGCAATAAAGCTTCAAAAGAGGGATAGTCTACTGGCTCAAGAGGAAAACTCCTTGTACATATGATGCACATGTATATGTTGTATAGATGCACTTGAAAAAAAATGCAAAAAGAAAATAACTCCAAAAAAGTGGTGGGTCTGAGAGAAAATGATAATCCCACCGGAGTATGTATATAGAGTGCAATAAGCAAAGCTTGGTTTCATGATCCACCTGATGTAGCTTGCAGCAGGGAGACTTGGCTACACTGGTCAAGCTCCCAAGGGTACTTGGCTACACTGGCCTTGACCCATTCTCTTCTTCCTCCTCTTCTTGAGCCGGTTGAACTTGAACTTAGAAGGGAATACCCCGCTCCTCGAGGAAAGAGTGGCCAGATTGAGGTCATAGAGTTGCCTTGTTGGGGAGGGTTGTCAAGTTGCCATTTCTGAGGTGGAGAGCTTAGACCTCACATTCACAGGACAAGAAAAGATTCATGGTCTTCAGGGTTTGTGATTGATGACTTGTTCTGATCTGGAACATTGAGGAGTCTTGGTTATAGAATAGTGGAACTTAGAGGCTGTTGAGTTTTAGACTTAAGTCCAAATAAGGTTCCGACAAATTAATAATCCAAAGATCTGATCGAGCTCCATACCTTAATTTAATGAAGGCAAGTTTAATAATCAGCCTTGATCCATGTACATTCTCTTTTTCTTTTTCTTTATTTCTTTTTCACTTCTTTTCCAAATAAGTGTTTGCTAAGGGACTAGCAAAGTTAAGTATAGGAGGGTGATGAATACTCATTCATCACTCTTTATTCTTATATTTTAGCTACAAAAACCTTTGCAAATGCATGTAGATATGTGTAAATACAAATAATTACCAAAAGCATGCATTGTGTAAAAACCTATAATTAGCATGTTTTTGTGCAAAAATAAAAGAATAAAGATTAAAAAGAAAAAGAGGGAAATATTTAGAATAAATATTGAGCAACCTAACCCAAGGGAGGGCTCAGCATGGGCCTGACCGCATAAAAGCCAAAGTAGAGGGAGATAGGGGCCCATGTTTGTAAATATATATGTAAATAAAATAAAAGTATTTTCCTCACAAAAATAGGCTTGTAAATATTTGTATATAATTATAAATATAAAACCAAAACAAAAATTTAAAAATTAAAAAGACAACAAAAACACAACTTTTACATGATCACATTATACATAGAACCACCTTTATCTTTATTTAACCTTATAAAATTAATTTCTAAAATTCTTGTAATTATCCTATATTATATAGTGTAAATAAATTAAATAAAAACAATTAAAACAAAAACAAAATAAAAATAACAAAATTAAAAACACAAAAATATATTGTAAATATACCATGTATATAAATGTATATATGCATTTATTTCACCTATGTATATAAATAATTAAAATCAAATAAAAATCTCTTTTTATTCCTTATTTTAGAATGAAAATAAATAAAATATAAAAGGGGAATAAAATTGTACAAAAATAACAATTAAAAATCAAAAATCAAAATCCTACATATTGTATATATACCTATATATAACATATTATGTATATACCTTATTTTTATCTTGAAAAATTAATTAAAAATCACTAAAAAAATAGAAAAAAATAAAATAAAAATATTTCATGTTTTAAGTTTTCACTAAATCGGCCATTTGCTACCCTTAACTTTAATTTCAAAATCCAGCCACGTGGCCTTTTCTCAATGGTCCTGGGGATTGTTGACCGCCCGGTCAACTACCCCCCTGGACCACTTCACACGGGTCCTTAGCGGGTACCCATCTTCTCAGATTTTTCCCCGCTAAACCCGATCGCCTACCACCTAAATCCCGGGTCCGACTCCTTAATGCTACATCCGAGACCCTCGCCGGGGTATCCACATCGAGATCCGCGCGCTCGATCGCCCTACCCGACCTCTTCTAGCCGGACCCGCACCCATATTTAGCTCGAGCTCCGCCACCTCGAATCTCATCTTTGGCTATTCGATTCCAACCCCTGTGAGCTCCGATGTGTGCGTGAGAGTGACAGCTCATTGCTCGTGCTGTTGAAGCGAGGAGAGGGACCGGATTCCATCGATCCGGCGAGCTTCGCCGCCGTTGCTCCGCTACCAGCTGGAGCTCGAGCCTCGGAGGGAGACGCTCCTCGAGGCGAAGACCCAGAGCTTCCTTAGCTCATCCCCAGTCTCCTCGTCCATCCAGGTAGTCCCTTAGACCCTTCTTTCGCCTTGATTTTTCATTTCGCCCAAATCGCCGCTCCGCCGTATGACGCAGATTCTGACCATTCCATAGCTCTGTTCGATCATCGGAATCTACATTCATCATCGCCTCCTTCCTGCGCATCTTCTCCATACCTCCATCCAACCCAGCTCGCACAGGAGCTGGGATTCGAGCTCCACCGTCCCCACTTCGCCGGAGCTCGTCCGCTGCGACCCATCGTTCACCGCCACCCCACCTAACCGGGTCAAGGCAGTTTGCCCTCGACCCGCGAGCCTTCTGGACTGTTTTGCAGGTATAGTAAGGGCCATATGAGGTCCTTCGACATCGAGCCAGGAGGCGTACCTCCGCCGACCTCGCCGGAGCTCTCCAGAGCCCGGTTGGGTCATCGGAGCCTACCGGCAGACGCGGAAGCACCCCACGCTTCTTCTCCGACCTTCAACGTGCTTCCAAGAGGATCCTAGCGCACGCCCGAGGCCAGCGAATCTTGCCGGCGAACAGTTCATCCAGCATCCTCCGTCGCCGTCCGATCGCCTCAACCCTCTAGTTCTGATCCAGACCGTCCATCTGAGGAGGCTTCTACACCGCCAGATCTTTGGAGAGGAGATCCCAGCCGTTGGTCCAGTGAAGGGTGTGGCCCCTGACGTCCTCGACCGCTTGATCAGACACGTGGCCACGCCCCCGCCGTTGGATTACCCCGAGGAGCGCAGCGTTGGATCCCCAGTCGTCCTCGACCGTTCGATCCCACACGTGGCGTCCATCCTGCGGTCCGCGTAATAAAGGGTAATTTACCCTTAGGCCCCCTTTGTTATTTTATTTCGCTTTTAGTCTTGTAAATATCTAGCGTAGTTGTTTAGTTTTGGGATATTTGCATAGAGACCCGTGTGCTTGCATGTATTTTACTGATATGCCCCTGTGTGTGGTCTGACACGTGCATCGACACATGCTCTTCTGGGCTTTTACATTATCTACCCTGTAGTTCTGGTTGTTATCAATTGAATGAAAGTTTTTGTTTATTTGCATTTATACCCCTGTGTGTATTTTAATTGAGCATGCGCGTTATATATTGGGTTATTTGCAGATAAGCCCTTGGGCTTTTGGTACCTGTTACCAAAAGACCCTCAGAACTTATTTTTCTCACATTTGGGTCCCTGAGTGCCCCAGGCACAAGCGTAACACGTGTTTCGCTGGGTTAATTGCACCAGACCCCCTAGACTTTCGGGTATTTGCACTTTGGTCCCTGTGCACTGTGCCCCCTCTTTATTTTTGAATAAAATAGCAAATTACCTCCAAACCCAACGAAAATTGGACACATGGCTCCTGCCATAGTGTAAAATTTTCGAGGATTTTTTAGGACATTTTTGTTTCATTTGATATTTTTAAAAATTCAAAAACATCTATTTTCTTCACTGTCTAACTTTAAAAATCACAAAAAAGTATAAATAGTATCTAAAAATTACAGAAAAATTGTCTACTGTCTATTTTGTTGTGTTTTATTTTCTAGCCAATTTTGGCTATTTTTCATTACTGAAAACCACTAAAAATTAAAAAACACTCAAAATCTTATAAAAATTCTAGTAAATCAATTAAAAATCCAAAAACAATTAAATAGGTGCCTAAATTTTCCTTGTTTTATTCTCTTTACAGGAAAATTACCTCCCAGCTAATTTGGGGCCTTTAGATATTTTATCTAGGCCCTTTTAGCTCGGCTGGACAATACCTACTTTTTAGCCGCTTTTTGATTTTTAGAAAATTAAATAAACATCATAAAATTCTCAAAAATTCACCAAAAACACTAAAAATTATAAAACATATAAAAATATTTTTGTTTTGAATTTTTGGTTGATTTTTAGTGATTTTAATAAATTTTTGAAGTGTGTGCTTAGTTGCTTTTCTTATTTTCTTAACACATTAAAAATCCAAAAAAATATTAAATAATTAAAAACCACCAAAAATATTTGCTTCTTTTATTTTATTTCTCTTTTAAACTACTTCGTAGGCTGAGAGGCCAACCCGTGCTCCTTGTGTTCGACCCTGGTCGCTATACCAGGTTAATATAATAGCAAGACCGCTATCGCTTTTTTGATTGATTTTATCTATCTTGGTGGTCTAATTTTCTTGATCGACACGATCGAGTGACCGAGGTCGCGACGACCATTGTAGAGATACCTGATTGCCTTAGTCGCTCGGTTCTTCGTGCCCATCAATCCCTCAGATTCAGACATTGATTGGGATGACTTTGATGATTACTTGCCATGTCTGATTCCTTCTGAGCCGACAGCTAGAACAGAGAGCGAGCCAGCACAGTTCACTGAGATACCAGCAGGGTTCCCTTCGTCAGATTTTCATGCACAACGAGAGTTCTCATATGCAGACCTGGTAGCCTTCACTCAAACATATCAAAAGCCAGATTTGGCAGCTCCCAGTTGCCCGGAATTGAAGCCTTTGCCGCAGTCGATGAAGTATATATTCCATGCGGGTAAGCCAGATATGCACCCAGTCATTATCTTAGCAAATTTGACTGGAGAGCAAGAATTCGTTTGATGGAGGTTCTTGAAAGAAACCGCAAGGTAATAGGATGG
This sequence comes from Ottelia alismoides, assembly GCA_037367405.1. Classification (NCBI taxonomy): domain Eukaryota; kingdom Viridiplantae; phylum Streptophyta; class Magnoliopsida; order Alismatales; family Hydrocharitaceae; genus Ottelia; species Ottelia alismoides. The sequence continues at coordinate 955,244 of JAZKJV010010469.1, forward strand.
AGTATAGCTGATCTTCAGGGGATTAGTCCGGCTCTGTGCTCCCACCATATCTACCTCGAAGAGGACGCTAAGCCCTCGCATGAGTTCCAGCGACGGCTGAACCTGAATCTTCGAGATGTGGTCATGAAGGAAATATTAAAATAGTGGAGCACCAATTTTATCTACCCTGTCTCCGACTCCAAGTGGGTTAGTCCATTACATGCGGTACCCAAGAAGATGGGTATCACTACGGTTGTGAGTGAGTCCGGAGAGGAGATAGCTATCTGGGTACCCACTTCTTGGAGGGTCTGTGTGGACTACAAATGATTGAATGAGGCCACCAAGAAGGATCATTTCCCACTGCCATTCATTCATTAGATTATCGAGAGGTTAGCTGGGAAGAGTCACTATTGTTTTCTTGACGGGTACTCCGGCGATAATCAAGTGGCCATTGCGCCCGAAGATCAGGACAAAATGACATTCACATGTCCATTCGGGACCTATGCTTTCAGACGGATGCCTTTTGGTTTGTGTAACGCCCCGACGACATTCCAAAGGTCATGTTGTCCATCTTTTCAGACATGGTGGGTGACTGTTTAGAGGTCCTCATGGATGACTTCTCGGTCTATGGCGATGGGTTTGATGCTTGTCTTGACTGCCTAGACCGTGTGCTTCAGCGTTGCATTGAGGTCAATCTTGTCTTGTCTTGGGAGAAGAGTCACTTCATGGAGACTCAAGGGGCGATCCTTGGTCATATCATCTCCAACAAGGGCATGGAGGTCGATCCAGCCAAGGTGGATATCATAAGAAAACTCAATCCACCGTCTAATCTGCATCAATTGCGGTCTTTTCTGGGACATGTCGGTTTCTACCGACGGTTCATTCAGGACTTCAGTCATATTTCCCGACCGCTCACTGATTTGCTGACGAAAGACACCGAGTTCATTGTAGATGATAAGTATCTTGTGTCCTTCGAGACTCTCAAGAATCTTGTTGTCGAGGCTCATGTCCTTCAGCCACCTGATTGGTCTCTCCCATTTGAGATCATGACGGATGCTTCTGATTTTGCTGTAGGGGTTGTGCTTAGACAGAGGAGGGATGGATTGTCGTATGCCATTCACTACGCTAGCCAGACTTTGGATGCCGCTCAGCAGAATTACACTATGACTAAGAAGGAGATGCTAGCTGTAGTCTTTGCTTTAGATAAGTACAGATCATATATTCTGGGATCTAGAGTGACTATCTTTACAGATCACACCACCATCCGATACCTCAAGGCCAAGAAGGATGCCAAAGCTCGCTTTACCAGATGGATCCTTCTGCTCCAAGAGTTTGACATTGAAATTAAGGATAAGTCTGGAGTTAAGAAAGTGGTGGCAGATCACCTCTCCCTCTTAGAGAACCTTGAGGAATCTGAGCCCAGTGCACCTATCACAGAGACATTTCCAGATGAGGCGATACTCGCTATCATCTCGCTTCCATGGTACGCTGACATTGTGAACTATCTTGTCGCCAAGACGGTTCCACAAGGTTGGTCCAGGCAGCGACTTGAGACCTTCCTTGCAAAGGCCAAGTCGTACTATTGGGAGGATCCCGTCCTTTATCATGAATGAGGGGATGTCATATGGAGGAGGTGTATTCCTCAAGAAGAGAAGCATATCGTCCTCACCTACTGCCACAAGCTTGAGGCAGGAGGACATCATTCTGGGAGACGGACAACGCAGAAGGTGCTCCAATCCGGCCTTTGGTGGCCTACTCTCTTCAAGGATTCCGACGAATTCGTGAAGAGATACACTGACTGTCAGAAGATGGGTACTTGCGGACAGATATATATGGTGCCCATGCAGCCCATTCACTTTTGTGAGGTTTTTGACGCATGGGGCATTGATTTCATGGGTCCATTTCTTAAGAGTCAGGGGTTGAGTACATTCTGCTTGCTGTGGATTATGTGAGTCGTTGGGTCGAGGCCATCCCCGCCCGAGCCGCAGATGCTAAGACTGTGTGTCGATTCTTGAGGAAAAATATCATTTCACGGTTCGGGGTATCTAGAGTTTTGATTTCATATGGGGGATCTCACTTTATCAATGACAAGGTAAGAGCCCTTGCAGATGAGTTCAGCATTGACCATCGTGTTGCCACTCCATATCACCCTCAGACCAATGGTCTTGCTGAAGTATCAAATAGGGAGATCAAGATTATTTTACAGAAGGTAGTCCGCCCAGACCGGAAGGATTGGTCACAGCTTTTGGATTCGGTCTTGTGGGTCTATCAGACTTCCTTCAAGACACCATAGGGACATCTCCCTTTTGTCTCGTCTATGGCAAGCCGTGCCATTTACCAGTGGAAATCAAGCACAAGTCACTATGGGCAGTTACAGAGTTATTATTGGATCCCGGGAGTATAGGAGAACAGAGGAAAGCAGAGTTGGAAGCCCTGGAGGTACTGAGAGATACAACCTTTTCTAGCAGCCTACAGTATAAGGAAAAAGTGAATACATGGCACGATTCTCATATCAACCATAAACAGTTTGAGCCTGATCAACGTGTATGGTTGTTTGATTGTAGGCTGAAATTATTTATAGGAAAACTACAGAGTAAATGGAAAGGTCCGTATGTGGTCAGGAAGGTACATGACAATGGCAGTATTGATATATCCGAGTTGTCATCTTCCTCTACCTTTCGAGTTAACGGCCAGCGCCTGAAACTATATCTAGATCATGATATATCGACCGTTAACATTGCCCCCATTCATCTGGTATGAGATGTGCTCTTTGACTCATATCGCTTGCACCTCATACATGATTATCACTTCCATCTTCCATTGTACAGATCCATATGTCCATATCATTCCTTCACTCTCCTGTTATGTCTGCTACCTCATTGTCATCTTATGATTTTGCTATACTTAGGACATGCCTTGTCCTAAGTATAGGGGGTACACACACTGAGCTGTGATCTATTCTTTTATTCTTTTCTTCTTTTCCTTTTCTATCTTCTGTATCTATCAAAAAGGTGTCACCCCTTGTTAATAGTCTTCTATACTTAGGATGCACTTTGTCCTAAGTATAGGTGGGTGTGCACCCCGAGTTCTTCTATTCTTCGATCCTCTCCATTGTCTGCTCTTCTTGTCTATACTTAGGGATATCTTACCCTAAGTATAGGGGGAGACAATCTGAGTACGATCTGTTCATTCCCACCCTTGACCCTCCATGCTTTGTGTACAGCCTGTTATACTTAGGATTATTTGATCCTAAGAATAGGGCAGACGGTCAACTTCTCATTCGTTCATTTATCTCTTATTAGTTTATTTATTAGACTTGTCTATACTCGGTATGAGTTATGTCTTCTTTTTTCTCTCCGATCTATGAGGACATAGCTCAAGCTAAGTATAGGGGGGTCATATATACTGTGTATATACTTTAACCATAACTCGTACTTTCGTATTTTTATTAATAATTATGGCTAAAAATTCATTAAAAACCTTAATAAAAAGATGTTGATCATTCCTCAAATTTTATTTGTATTTACTGATTAATAAATCAGGTGAAAATGTTTTTTTGCAAAATGTTTGAAAAAATAGTTTGAAAATGTTTATGAAAAATCTTTTGAAAATATTTTGTTACATGTTTTCAACCTTTGTAAAATTGTTTGTTTTGAAAATTTTATTTCTTTGTGTGAAATAAAATGTTTGAAAAATGATTTGCAAATATTTTGAAAAATGGTTGCAAAATAGTTTGAAAAATCTATATATACTGTTTGAAAAACCTTTGCAAAATGATTTTGAAATGTGTGTACATGTTTGTAAAATTGTTTGTAAAATTTATTTTGGACTATAGTTTTCAAAATTGTTTGAAAAACCTTTTTCAAATAAGTTTGAGGAATACATACATCACACCTAAAACTATTTATATGTATATTTATAAAATTGAGTACTTACCCTTGTAAATTCTTAAAATCCACTTCTTGTAAATATAAGATGCATCCATGTGTAAATATCTGCACTTAATTTTTAGCCAAAAATCTTTTTGTTTTCAAAAATCCCAAAAACATTTGCAAAATCAAAGTACCAAAAACATCTGAAAAATCTTTTTAAAAAATACAAAAAATGCATATGCATCATCTTTTCAAAAATCCATAAAAAGTTCAAAATCTTTGAAAATTGCATCACAAAAATATTTTATGCATTCTACATAGCATTTGCATAGCATTAGCATTTTTCGGATTGAGTTTGATAGTTGAACGAGTCTAAGTAAAATTCGGAGATTGGAGCTTGGTTGGACCTTAAAATCTACTTAATAACAGGAACCTTGTAGGAACTGGAATTGAGGTACTTCAGGTCTAGATGACTTAATTCTTTGAGGATCACGAGACTTGGTTCAATGGATTCTTGACTGCCTAAGTAGAGTATTTCGGAACACACACACAACTCTTGTTGATAATGACCTAACTTGGACACCTGCACCTTTCACATGGCTCAACTCAGTTGGAGTGGTGAGGGGGTTGGATTTGCCGGTATGAGACGCACACAAGTGGAAACACTTGTCCTCCTCTAGGGAGGGAAGTGCACCCCAACCCATCCAGTGATGAGGAATTCTAAAGACAGGAGAGTGTGGGTTGCGATAAAGCTTCAAAAGAGGGATAGTCTACTGGCTCAAGAGGAAAAACTCCCTATGTAAATGCTGTTGTATATAGTATTTCAAAAAAAATGACAAGCTTGTACAAAAAATAAAATACCTGCAAAAGTATGTGAATATGTTGTATAGCCAATAAGCAAGCTTAAGTTCCAAGTCATATCATGTGAGCCTGCAGCTGGATGACTTGACTACACTAGTCTTGCATCCTAGGATAGGTAGCTACACTGGCTACCGTCCATTCTTCTCTTCACCTCCTCCTCTTGAGCTGGTTTCCACTTGAACTTAGAAGAGAATACCCCGCACCTCAAGGAATGAGTTATTGGATTGGGGAATCATTGGATTTTCATACTGAAGAAGTCAGTCTCTTTGTCATTCTAGTTGGGGAGAGCCACCATCACGTATACTTACGAGTCAGATTCATAGTCGTAAGGGTTTGCGTAAGAGTTGAGATATTTCTGACCTGGCTATTGAGGAGACTTGAGTTGAGTTTTGGGATTCTTGAGGGCTGTTAGAATTCAAATCCGATTCTCATTAAGGTTCCGCCCGCACTAAAATTCCGAAGGTCCGACTTAAGCTCCAAACTTTGATTTTGTGAAGACAAGTTTGATAATTAAATTTAATCCAAGGGTAGCCAGTGATTAAGGTGGTTTTCGACCGATCTTTTTATGAGCCTGAGGTCGGAGATCGTAATGATACGAAGAGGATGAAGCATATGATTCCCAACCATCGTCAGTGTTATCCTCAGAAAAATCATGTTGGGGAGAAGATGAAGCGTTTGAATCAGATGATATCCAGCCATCATCGGAGTTATCCTAAGTGGAATAGTATTTGAAAGGGGAGGCACTCCATATATTCTTATTCTTAAATTGCTTTATCAATTTGCGCTTAGTCTTGGGGTTAAGTGATTCATCCTCGGATGAATATTCAGAAGCGCCAGTCTCAGCCAACTGATAATATATTATTCTAGTATATTTAATGAGACCAGGAGAATCGGCTTTGAATGAATAATAGTGAGGAACATGAGTCATCCAATGGAAATTGGTGTTTGGATTCTTACGTAAATAGGGTTTTAGAACTGCCGAACAGACCTCACTCATGTAGATTATCTTTCCGGACCTGATGAGGAATCATCAGACGATTCCTTTTTTGACATGTCGAAGGCGACTTTCTTTTTAGATGAAGTATCAGCCTTTTTGTTTCGTGTTGTTTGTGAAGGTGCTAGTCTTGGGAGTTAGGTGTTGACACTTGAGTCTCTGGATGAATAACCGTTGAAATATTCCTCTTTGGTCCGTGCACATCCCACGTATTTGTTCTTAGTTTTCTTAATGTTGGTGCACTCCTGAGTTGGATTGAATTGGTCAAGGTGGTCAGAGAAGATTTCGGCCGACTCAGGACGCATCCATGCATATGTCTCAGGATCATATAAGAAGTCAGTTCCCATGGTGAGAGCAGCAGGAAATGGAACATTGGGATGAGGCTCTAAACTACTGACAAATGCATGCCCCGCAAATTTGTTCTCAATTGACTTGATGTTGGTGCATTCCTATATTAGGTTGATTTGATCAAAGTGGTCAGACGAGATTTTGGCTGACTCAGCATGTACCCATGCATATGTCTTAGGATCATAATAGAAGTCCTTTCCCATGATGAGAGCAGCGGGAAATGGAACAATGGGGTGAGTCTCTAAACCAATAGTCTCTTCAACACCCATTATCTTGGGTGTAGTAGCGGGGTAGGGCTCATCTACCGCTTGAAGGTTACGATTGTTGATAGCTTCATGGGTTGCCTCAGAAAATCGTGGTTCCTTAGAGACTGGTTGAGATCGAAGTATTCTAATGCTGTAAAATCAATTTCTCGAGTCTCGCACTCAATAATTGCCTTAGTCAATGCCAAGAATGGCTTTCTCAGAATGATCGGAGATGGGGTGAATTCTCATTAATGCTCAGTATCAATGATCACGAAGTCCACTTTGAGCGGAGCACCTTGGAATGTAACGATGACTGAAATGGTTACTCTCGACCGTTTTATAGATTGATCAGTCAGTTGAACGATCTCTCTTATCTTCCTGATAGGTCCGAGTTTGGGCTTGTCAAATACAGAGGTCAGGAGGAAATTGATTGGTGAGTCGTCATCAATTCGAGCATGGGTAAATGTTGTGTCTTTGATTCTACAGTCAAATATGTGCGGCTCTTGGTTTTTCTCCTCAACACCATGGAGGTGGCCATTGACAAGATATGTCTTTTAGTCTTTGTTCTTGTCCTGCCCAACTTTTTTATCATTAATTTGCTCATTACAAATCCTTTAAGGTCGGGGAAGTATTCAATGGCTTATATCAAGGGAAGTTCAAAAATCAATCTTTTCTCCAGTGCTTCCCGTAAAGCAGGATCCAAACTCTTCAAATCATCCTCACTTTTAATTTTTATGAATTTTTCTGGTTTTTTGCTTTTTGAGTGTTTTTGAATATTTCATTTTTTTGGTATTTTCTGTGTTGTGTGTATATGAGTTGTGTTCCGTTAGAAGAGAAGGGGCTTTGATGTGCTGAGTCAGAATCAGAGTCAGAGTTATTCTAGGTGAGTAATATGCAGAAGTGTTGTTGTCAGAGTCGTCCCTAGGGTGAACATAACTCATGAGTTTCTAAATATCCTCGGGGTTCTCAACATTAGATCCAATTATTTCATCCTCCACTTTCATACCCAAGCTTCTGTAAAATGAAATTAGTCAGTCGGTGAAATTTCTGAATTTTTCCTCCACTAATTCATATCTCTGAGTAATCCTCGAAATGTCATCCTCCAAAAAAATTCATGATTAATTATGGGAGTAATCTATGTGGGTTCTCATTTTTGAATTTGAGATCCAATCATTTCATCTTCCATTTTCCTATATGAGCTGGGAGAAGATGCTCTTGGAATATCTAATATATGATCTTTATCTTCTGAAAATTTCTCTCAAAAATCATGGAAGGAGTCTGCTCGATGTGAGGGCCACTATCGATCTCATACTCAACATGGTGTGATTCAGGTACGTACAGTTGGTTTGAGTAGAACATGTTTTCTTGATCATGATAGGTCGAACCTTTATATTGTGGAGTCAACATACATGGTTTATGTGTGTCAATATCATCAATCCATTCCTCTATATGAGTGTCATATCTGAAGATGGGATTGTCATAATTAATCCAAGATAGAAGATTATTAGGTGCGGGCCAATCCTCTTGATCTGTTCGAATTTCCATTTTATTCCTAGTGGTCAAATCGAATTGTGGATTTGTGAAGTATTGACCTATTCCAACAATAGGGTGAGGAGAGATTGAAGTCAGTTGGAGTTGTTGTCTCGACCGATCATTCGTTTCAAAAGTGATTTGATTTTCAAATGGTTCATGAGTTCCGACGAGAAATGGATCAACCCAAGATGGTAGTTGCTCATTTGTGGTCAAGGGTGGGGGAGGTGGAAGATGTGAAGAAGTGTTAAATTTAATCGGATTCCTCCTATGGTTAGAGTCTCCTACGAATGGAGGATTGATATTTACATTGTATGAAGGATTGATTGTATGATCAGAATATAGAGGATTGTCATTCATGGAGTAGATCAAATTTATAGAGATGGTTGGATCTCGTTGTGGATGAGAGTCTACTGTGAAAGTTGGATGATGCCTGTTAGAAGAGGTTTTAGATAATTTTAGTCTGACTGAGACGAATTCATTTTCATAGTATAGATCTTATGGATACTCGGTCAAATGTCTCGTCATCTTGGAAGAAGGTGGATGAGTTGTCATAATAGATCTTAGTTGAAAATTTTCAAGTGTACGGGATACTCAACAGTAGAAACTCGAAATTTTAAATCAAGGAGAGTGATGGCACAAGTGTGCCGTTTTTGATATTCGATACCGGTTCATGCACACCAATATAAACACAAATCAAACCCCAAGTTCACAAACTCACATAATGAAGCCGCGAGAGTTCGGCAATTTATCTTTTCAATTTTAGTTGGTGATAAATTCATCTTGAAAAAAATTTAGCGAGCTGTTAGGTGCCGAAAATTCTCTTAAAGACTGGCCCGGATTCTTACAATTAGTTGCATCCACTTTCAGCTAGTATGCGTGTAAGTACGGACCATAAAATAGCTACCTGTGTTACTTAAGGACGGAGCCTTACACAGTTCCCTTTAAATCACCCACTCTGCTAAGGAAATTCGGACGATTTACCGGCTACCCGTATTCCTCACTGAGAAGTAGCTAATCGTTTTTATAGAATCAGTAATCAATACGAAGATCCTGGTGCTGGGTTCTAACCTTAAGTGTCGTCTCTTGCTCACTCAGACAAATAAATGAATCCAAGGTTGGGGTTGCTCTCCCGCAAACATTCTTAATTCTATGAGTGAATTTAATCAGATTTGTTTAGCAGTCCCAATTTTAATTAGGTGATCATAAAAAATTAGGTGAGATAAATACACGTCTACCGTCCAGTCCCAATTTCCTTTAAAATTATGTGACAAAACAAGAGGGAGAAATTTGGGAAAAGCCGATGCACGTAAAACAATGATGTATTCTTAGATAGAAGACTTATAGTGATTCCTTGTAATCTCCATGTGGGATGCAATACAGGAATTTAAAAATTATTCTAAATGGATGCAAGCCGATAAAAACCACACCTAGCAGGAAGTTTTATTAGCGGTGAAGAATTGATTTGAATTTGACTAAGTTGAGCCATCTAATATGCGTGTCAATTAATGTAAAGTGTGGTCCTAGGTTTTACGAGCACAATCAAAAATTCTAGAAGCTCTAATAACCGTATGTGCAGATCTAACCTACAAGCCACTCAAGTTGGGCCCCACCCTCACTAGAGAGTGAAACACGCCACAACACACCACAGAAAAAGTTTGAGGTCTTTTTACACACGCGAGAGTCCAAATAGACACCACTATAAATGATCAATTAATTACAAAAACTAAAATTGTAAAAAAATAAAATCCTAAACTCTATGCTCTCTCACGACTCGATTCGATCTTAATTTTATTTAAGGTTTTTCGGGCATCGGTGAAGTTGCGTCGGTTTTGTGAGAAAACCGCTCCATAGGTGTTGGGTACCTCACAAGAAAAATAAGAGAGAGAGAGAGTGTAAGAGAGTGAATAATAATAAATAAATAAATAAGAAAATAAATGCTAAAAAAATAAAATAAATGTAGAAAAGAAAAAATGGAAATTATACAGCGATGAGATTCGTGGGTCAGACTACTCGAATTTGTGAAAAAACGCAGCACTATCATTTTAGACAAAATCTAAGCCGTTTGCCTCTCCAGCAATGACGCCATCTAAGAATCCAAATATATCTTCTTTAATTTACATGAATTATCGTTTAAATTTTCCGTTTCGATGTAGATGGGAATTCGGAATCGGTCAAGAGATAACCACAACTAATTAAACAGTTTAAAATCGGTGTGGATTCATGTTTATTTTACATGGGAAAGTCCCAAGATCGAACTCAAGGAAGTAAATGAACAACCTAGAATTATGTCTATCAAAGTTCGTACACGATTTTTGAGATGATATTTTTGGTAATTTTTATGCAATTTTGGAAAGTGGATGCAAATGTGGCTAATTTGAAGGACTAGAAAAAAACATCAATCAAACGATGTTAAAAAATTATGAATCTTGGCCGATGTGAATAATGATGAAATGAGGCACTGTATTTTTTTTGAAATTTTTGGATAAAAAATAAATAAATAATGAATTTATGGATGTAAAATGTGTGAATTTCAATAATTAATTATAATAAATATTAAGCCTATTGATTTTCAAGGAATAAAATTATCCAAGATCTATCACAAGGTGATTTATTTCAGAAAAATCCTAAACCTTAAAAATATGAGATTTAATTCCTATTAAAAAATAAAAATTGAAATATGCAAAATGATTTTTATAGAGCAAACCAGACATGTAAATACAATTCTTTTTTAGCATGATGTTAAATACAATTAATCCTCTAATCCGTGAATTTTTGACAATTTTTTAGTCAGTGGTTAATTAACTACAAATTTCTAAGCACAGATTGAGTAAAATATACAATTTATCCCATGAATATTAGTTATTAATTAACCATGATCTAGAAAAATATTACAAGCATGCCATAATATCACGAATTAATTGAACAACACAATGTTATTTTTTCAAATAAAAAATGATGCAAAATGCTGCTTAAAATAATATGGGAACATAGGGTTTTGTTTGCGATATAGAAAATTAAATAAAATAACAAAATAACGAACATGTGTATGAGTAAAATTACCAAGACCCTTGGGGTCAAATTGCAAAATTTCTTGGAGGTCACGTGTGAAGCACGTGCCCCCAGGGCGGTTGGATTGCGATGGGATTAAGGGGGGCTCTAGGGGTGTGGCCACAATTAACCCACCCTGCACGTGTGTATCATGTGGGTGGGGATGGGGCTCCTTGCTGATGTTTCCTCATCACGTACAGTATACGTGGGAGGACCTCAGGCTTCCCACCTGGTGGTTCATTGCCGATTAAGTATATGATGGCGGTGGGGGTCCTCGGGCAAAGCTGCAATCGACGGTGGTGTGCGGTGGTTCCTAAAGTGGAAGGAGCGGTGAAGGGAGAGATCCTGGAGATGAAGAAGGCTGGAACGAAGGAGCGTTGGCTGGCGATGAAGTGGTGCTCGAGGCTGCGCATGATGGAGTTGTAGTCGCAGGTTAAAAACTGAGGCGGAGCGGTAGTTGGCTCAACGGTGTTCGACACCGGAGCAGAGCTCGGACGTCGAGGACGTGAGCGACGAGCACAAATGGCTCGGATCTCGTCGGGAAGGAAGAGGGCTCGGGCTGTCACCACCGATCTCCTCTTATATTAAAGCAGCTGACGGATGATTACGAAGGAGGGACAACGACGCTTTAATAAGGGGGTGATGGCGGTGGCTCTTCAGCTGGATAAGGAAGGGGTGGCGATTTGGGAATGATTGGGTTTGATGAGGATCGGGTGATTGAAGATTGTGAGATTGGGATCAATTGGAGATGGCGATGGGCGGAATAGGAAAGGAATGAGGAGGAGATGCGGAGTGGCGAGAAACACGGGCGTGCGACGCCGCGATTCGTGGAGGAGGCGACGATGGACGATCGGGGACGACGCCATTCCCAATTGGGAAAGTTGGGGAGGCGACCACTCCTGGGCTGTCTGATCGGTCGAGATCGGATGTCCGAGATGAAGCCACGTGGCCACTTTTTATTTATTATTTTATTTTTAAATTAATTATTTTTTTAATTTTTGTAATAACGAATTATGAAAAGCTCAAAAATGGGCGCCACGTGGTGGCTCCAGGAGTCCAGAAAATTCAAGAATAAATTATAAAGATAAATAAAAATAAATAGCAAATGGCTCGGATCCAAAAAGTTTCTTCACGAAAGTTGCTTGTCTCGATGAGATCTACAACTTTCATGAAGGGATCAAAATCAAAATCGATCATTTGCACAAAGTGATATTTTTAGGGTATCATACGTACATAAAATACCTTGATTTTTGGGTTTAATATTTTTTGTTATTATTAAACTAGATAAAAATCCAGAAAAATATAATAAAATCAAAGATAAATATTTACACATTAATCTAATTTTATGGGTTTTTATTAATAAGAAAAAGAATAAATAAAATAAAGTACAAAAAGATAACTTTGGTACAGATAGTTAGTGAAGTTTCGGACTCTGTTAGTTTCTTTGATTTCAAGCTCATTTTGGGTTTGACTTTTTACGTATTTTAATAAAACTTTCATCAAAGAAAATAAATGAAAAATAAAGAAAATAAAATTAGTTAGTTATGTACATAAAATAATAGGTCAAAAACTGCTAAAATACAAAATGTACAAAAGAGGCACAAAATCCAACTTTCACGTATGAGCTCCGATTCACTTGAACTTGGTCTTGTTTTGAAGGTAATTGAATTCAAATCAGTTTTAAAGTGAGTAGAATCAAATCAGACACTGCATGAGGAAGATATCAAGGTTATAGTCCGAGAATCCTGAAATTAGGTTTTGAGTTTCTGGTCCACTTATATGTGTTAGTGATTTTTTGTGTTTTTTTAATTATTCTTGTTAGTAATATGTACACAATAGAGGTGGTTTCATGTCATTTGGAGTTAACATGAATTAGTTAAAAATCAGAAAAGTTAGGCTATTTTACAGGTCAGTTGGACTGAGATTTTTGGCTTCTTATTTTTGCAATTATGAGTGATAAAATGCAATTCTTATTATTACATGCATGAATTCTAATTATGCATAATAATGGAAAAAATGCAGATGAATTTTGGAGATTTGAGCTTAATTAGTGTCTTTTAGAGTGATGAATCTGAGATTCATCAGTGGCCGAGAATCGCGGGGAGGCGGAACAACTAGAAGCGGAAGGTGACACACAGGATTCGCGGAGGTAAGGGTGGCGCCGACCAGAAGGGGAAAGGGGACGAGGAGGGAGATGCATAGGTCACGTCCGATTGATCGAGATCGGACGACCCTAGTGAGGCCATTGCCCCTTTTTTAATTAATTTTATTATTATTTATTATTTATTTATTATTATATTTTTTAAATTTTTTATAAAATAAATAATAAATAAAGGCAAAAAATGGGTGACCCGTGTGAAACTTTTGCAGAGTCAAGCCACAAGAATACATCTACCTTTTCTCCTCAATCAGTAGTAGGCATCAAAGCATCGGGAACTCATGTGGTGAACAAGGAACCACAAAACACATACATTTTCTCCTCGCCAATCCCATGTACTTTTATTGATTTCGATTTCGACAAAAGCCATCCTCCTGTCCATACAAGTAGTCTCAATCTAGGAATGCAGGGATGGAGCTGGGGTATCCCAAGATACTCCGAGGTACCTTGGTAACCAAACCTCCTCCTCGCATTTGACATCTCGAAATTTAAAGGGATATTTATACCCATAACCCTGAGTAGTTTCATAATTACCTCAGGAACCCTCGATAATCACGAATTACATCCAAAACCTCAAATAACCGTTCTGTTTTACACCCATAACCTTCCGTTAATTTAGTCCATTAACTCAACCAGATGGTTGAGTTAATCTAACCAATCAGTGATCCAACAGCTAAGATTAATCAAAAAAAAGAAAGAGGAGGAGGAGGGGGCTGGAGGTGACTTGGGGGGGGGGGGGTGGCGCACTCGACCTTGTTTGGAAGAGGTGGGGCAGTGGACTGGCCTTGGCGGGGACAGACTACGAATAGGTGAAGAGGAGGAGCTGGGCACGGGCGACGGGGCTCAGGGGAGTGGGAGGGCTGTCGAGCAGTCAGGGGCGGGCGGGCAGGAGGCTTGAGGAGGAGGAGTAGGAGCTTGGCTCCTCGACGGCGTGGGGGAGGGGGCTTCGAGGAGGAGCAGGAGCTGGATTGGGGGAACGCAGGGGAGAGGAGGGAAGGGATCTTCGTGAAGGAACGTGGGGGGACTTCGAGAAGAGGAGAAGCATGAGTTGAGCGATAGGCGGGGCTCGAGGGCTTCCAGGAGGAGGCTCCTCAGCGGCGGGGGCTTGCCGAGGAGAAGCAGGAGTTGGGGGTGGCGGCCGGGGCTCAGGGGCTCCTAGGAGGAGGCTTCCCGCGGGGGGGGGGGGGGGGGGGGGGGTGTGGCTTCGACGAGAGGAAGCCCGGGGGGAGGGCTTCGAGGAGAGGAGAAGCATGAGGAGCTGGGCAGCGTTCAGTGCTCAGGGGCTCCTAGGAGGAGGCTCCTCGGCGGCGGGGCCCCCGGGGGGGCTTCGATGAGCTGGGGCGGTCTACTCGGCGGCGGTGTTCATGCAGGTGGACTCAGTGTACGCGGCGGTGGAAACAGTAGGAGGCGAGCAGGAGAGGGACTGGAGCTCGCATAAGGGGGGTGGAGGCGCGGGGAGGGGGAGGGCTGGAGCTCGCATGTGGGGGAGCGGGGGCGGAGGGGGTAGCTTGCTGGGGACGAGGGCTTCAGGCTTGCTGGGGGGGAGGGGGCATCATTTTGTTTGACAAATGGCATGATGTTATAAATACAATGTCTTTCAAAGGGTACAATGGTCAACATCTAACTTTTTTCGTCAGAGTTAACTGAGATTTAAGACGGAACTTAACACAGGGTTATGCCATGTAAAGGTTAAGCCTTATTCGGGGTTCTGGATGTAATTCGTGATTATCGAGGGTTCCTGGGGTAATTACGAAACTACTCAGGATTATGGGTGTAAATATCTCAATTTAAAAATACCTTCATTAAGAGGGTTATGGTCGACTACCATTGTATCCTTTTGAGACGACCATTTGATCTCCCACCCACCCCTAACCTTAAACTCACCCCTACATTCCCCCATCCCCCTCGTACAACTTTACATAGTGATTTCAAACCCTATTTACCAATGGTTATTAATCTCCTATCTTAAAATATCCGCCGACTTAATGGTCCTTGGAAAGCTTATGAAGTCGAAAAACCTCAGAAAAAAATATAAACTAAACATATGCGTAATCCAAAAAATATAAACTAAACATATGCGTAATCCAAGATCGTGAATACAATACTTCACAAAAAAAAGATACCCTGCCTCGATTTTTTATTGAATGACACAGCAACCTGGCATGTATATCCGTTGATATTATAACAGGGTGGGACTCCATTACCAACCTTTGCACCAACATTTCTAACAATGACTTCTCCACCACAGCTGATCTATTGCACGTCGTTGCTAATTGAAAACTTTGATTCACCAACATTTAAGAGCCCCTACACTATGCAAACAAAGACTCCTTCCATGATTAACAAGAAAACCTGAACCTCAGTGACAATCAATCGATCACTGTGGGTGATTTTTTTAATCTTTTTCGTTACACATCTGAATCTTCCTTCTGGAGGCCTCCCTCAACCCACAACCAACGTTTCAACCATTGGTGTCAACATTGTGGACTGCTATACCTTGCTAATGCCATCTTCCTCTACATCTGGATTGATGTGACCTAAGGGAGATGGGCCAAACTAGATAGGGTTAAATTCTCCACCTCCTTATCTTCTATCTGCCCTATGTCAAATATTCTCGATCTTTCCAATGCCTATTCTGACCTCAATCCATTAATCACCTAAATCACCTTCCTCGAAAATGACTAAACTAGCCTTCAAAATGGAGGGATTTTGGTTATAAGCCATCCTTTTTCCAAAAATGGTGTTCTCCAATTGGTCCCAACCCTTCCAAGCACACAACCCCTTCCACTCGTGGCTACTCAAAGCGAGACACCTGCAATCAGCAATTCTTGATTGGGAGAAAGGAAACATAACACACTTCTTCATCATTTCTCAACTCACTATTAGGGAAATCAAAGAGATCGAATCCTATCTTAATAACGGACCCCCTCTCAACCCATGAACTCCAGAAACTTGCAAGCCTTCATAGTTACCTCCAATCTATCTCAAAGGACAAATACTTAAGACTAAATCCGCGTGCCAAGATCTGGTGATTCCGAGAGGGGCATTGAAACACCAAATACTAGGAGGATACCCGCACTTCGCAGCGGAAGGTAAATTTGGTGATTATGTAAGTTAAAATATGAGGTTGTGATTACTAATGAATAGATCAATTTCTTGTAAATCCTTTGTAAAGTGAAATGCCATGTATCCTTCATATTCAAATGAGCTCATTTTCGTTTGGAGCTGTATAGGACGTGATTGTTGCCACATCAGTCTGTCCATTTTTCCTACATGTGCCGGTGCCATTGATCAACTCTGTTTTAAAAGGGATTTTTACCTAGCAGACCCTATAAACTTTGCCAATACATCCACGACCTTTAAAATAACATAATTCCCCCTCAACCCCATAACCTTGCCAACTCTTATGCCATGAACCCTGCGGTTAATCTGTTTGAAGCTCATTAGGGTTTTGGAGGTAATTTACAGGGTCGATGGGGTAATGGCGTTGTGCAAAAGGTCGTAGAAGTAATTTAAAAACTTTATAGAGTTTACCGGGTAAAAATCCCATTTTAAAGTGATGTTATCTCCTTCCATAAGAAGTCGCGCAGAAATTACCGAGGAAAAAACCAACGGTAAAGAAGGTATATAAGCCTAACGCATAGAGATAGGGTCACGGGCAGTTTTCGTGAAAACCAAATAAAGACAGAAATAGACGAAAATATTTGTTAGTAATATATGAATTTAAATAATAATAGTGAAATTTATTTAACATGAGAATAAAAACAAAAGTGCAAGAATCTGATGGAGATCAGATCACAATTACTAAAATATATATACATAGTAGAAAATGATTTTCATTTACAATAATTCTCTTTCGAAGCTCATATGAAAATTAACCGTGCATAAGTGCGACCAATGTACCTGAAAGCAAACAAATAAGTTCCTTAAAAGTCGACTAAGATTTAAAGAAAATATTCGTTAGAGTTATATAATTTAGTTCTTTTGGAAGGCGTCATAAATTGTTAATGCCTATCATAGATAATTGGTGTAACAACTTCTATAAACGCTATGAAATTTAACGAATGCCTCCTGTAAATATAAAAGTCATGAAAAGTGAACTCAACATGTATACCAGGAATGCAGTTTTAAGAGTTTTTACACTTTTTTAGGTAACCCAAAATTACGTTTGTATACAGCAGTAATCAGTAGAATAAATTAAGATACATGGCATCTAATTGGGGGAAATCCCGATATTCATTGTTATCAGCAGTGATACCGCTTCATATACACTACAACTTGCTAGGAAATGCAGTAATAAATTCCATCATTTCAAGTTGGGTTAAATGGGGCTGCCCTCCCACACTTATTTTTCTCTCATTTTTTTATTTTTATTGGAAAATAAAAATGTGTAAATTCATCATTATATCCCTCTAACATTCTATTAAAATTTCGTCAGAAACAGAGACTCCTATGGCCTCCATCCAAACAGGGTCGATTTAAAAATCCTGCGACCGTTAAAAAAATGACGTCTGGATAGAGGGCCTAGGAGTCTGTGTTTCTGACGAAATTTTAATAGAATGTTAGACGGATATAGTGATGAATATACAAATTTTTATTTTCCAAAGAAATAAAAAAATGAGGGAAAATAGGGGTGGCTACTCCCTAGGGGCAGCCCCATTTTACCCTTTCAAGTTATATGTATAATAGAAGAAAGGAATAAAATAAACGGAGAAACTGAAAAAGAAAACGTGATTTGTTGTAAATTACCATATACAACAAATCTAAGATTGACCAATTATAATTATGTATAGATCAGAAATAAATCTAAGATTGAATGGAGGTAACTATTATAAGCATAAAATTTAAAACATCAATAAAAATTTGTACCAAGTATTATTATACAGTAAAAAGATTGAAGCTACATGCATGTTATGAAAAAAGACATCAAATTTATACAATATGAAATATTAACAAAAAGTAACTATCATAAGCACAACGATAGAAAATTTTAGCAGTCACTATTTCACCAGTAAAAATGTTTAAACTAACTATAGGTTAGAAACAAATTACTCAGGTTGGAAAATTATAACAATGGCTAGATAAAAAAAATCTAGAAGTCAATATAAGTAACCATCGTAAAATTAAAATATAAAACTATAATAAATAATTTTAGCAAGAACTAATGTATCGGCAAAAAGAATGAAGTTACATGTATGTTAGAAGCAAGAGATCAATTCTATACGATATGCAATATTAAATGGAAGTAACTACCATGAACATTGAATACCAAACAACTAAATGAAGCAAATGTAGGAGTACAAATTAAATCGTTTATTCCAAATTCAACAACAACGTTGCTCGGCATTGAATTGCCATCTGAAAAGAAAACGTTTGAAGAGAACAACTTAACCCGTTGGACCGTATTCACACAAATAATATGCTCAAAGAAATACTATTTTCCATTTTGATTAACACGGACATAAGGCACGCTATTAACCATCTATATCTATATTAGATAAGGCAGACAGACAATATCCATATTATCAGTCTGCAAAAAACTCCATAGACCCAAGCAATCCACGAAAATTTCTCCCTTGAGACAAAACATATTTTTATTATTGGGAGAAATGAAATCTGAATTGCAGTAGATAACACATCTAAGAATGCGCAAATAATAAAGTTAAAAATTATCTTACATCATTGTGGCAATAACAAACAAACCTTAACTAAAACTCAAAATAAAAAAATGAAAGTTTGGGGGGAAAAGTGTGAACATACCTAGAGATCGAGGCAAGATAAAAAATCTGTAATAGCCAACAAACCTAGACGAAACCGAGTGCAAGAACAAAGGTGCTACCAAACCCTTAGGGTATGTTCGGATACCGGGTTAAACCATCCTCGGGGTGGTTTAACTCCCTTACCCCTTATTTTCTCCCTCCACGTGGGCCCCACTTTATTCCTTTTTTAAAAAATTAAAAAAATAAATTTTACATCATCAATCCTATCAAAAAATAATATATTATACCATCATATCATATAAAAAATATAAACTATTCCACTTCTACTCACTTTTTCAAACTCCAATACAATCACATCACAATAACTACTCACTTTTTCAAACTTCAATACAATCATATCACCTCAAACCCACTTCTAACCCACCCCCAGTTTAACCCTCTATCCAAACACCAAAACCCAAAAATGGGTTACCTACAACCAGTTTAACCCACCTAAACCCACTATCCAAACACCCCCTTATTATTTCAAACGGGGGAGAATACGTTTGGCATACCTTCGGCGGAGGCAAGACGTCAACCGGAAGAGAAGGCAGGAGGACATCGAGAGAAGGAAGTCGATGGAGATAAGCGCCTTTACCTGTAGCAACCCACGCACCTCAGCTAAACCAAATTAAAAAGGATAAGAAGAAAGATGCTCGTAAACCCTTATTTTCTCAAATGACAAAAAGATGATACCCATAAATTCGTCGAAAGGTCAACTCAACCGGAAGAGAGGGCGAGAGTACGATGGGGTCGATGGAGGGTAAATGGAGAAAGGGAAAATTGACCGAGGAAGAAAAAGAGACAGACATTTGAGTGAGAAAAAAGGAGAGCTTTAAGATCGTATCTCAGCAGATATAGTACGAACAGAGAGGTCAAAGATTTTACCTCAACACATGTGGTGCACATGATGCATTTAACAGCAACATGCGGATCCTAAGTTGGCATGAGGTGAAATTATTAGCGGGAAGGACGCTGAAATCAGGAAAAGAAAGAGTGAAGAAGGTGTTAAAAATGGGGGGAATTCGTGACACTGCATATTCTCCAATTTGGAATGAGCAGCAATCAGGGACGGAAAGGGCCATAAGATTGGGAAAGGGAGAAGCGAGAATGAGGCAAAAACTGGAGGTAGTTGTGCCACGTGTCACCTAACCAGTGAAAAACACACCTTTATAGTAAGTACTAGATGTATCCCGCACTTCGCGGCAGAATACAAATTGGGTTATACAATGTAAATTTAATTATTAAATTTTAATGTTTAAATGAAAATTAAAATGAGTAAAATGAAAAAGAGTAAAGGGAATAAATATGATATAAGAAATTAGTTAAATTTTATTAATATATTTTTTCCATCTAGAAAATACATATTTATAATATGAGGAAGAGTGCGCATTTTTATAAAGAGATGGATTCTGTAGATATTGATCTCCATGTATATTTGATCAACAATGTAATTCTTTTATTATGAATTAAATGAAATATGTAGTGATTTTTCAAAATGTATCTTCTATATGCACCATTCCATATTATATGGCACACATTGACATATATGCCCCTAAACGTGCAAAATACAAATAAAAAATAAATATTCAAATACATATATGTTGTTCCTAAATCCTAACCTCGAAAACAAAATTTAAAATCAGTGGTTTTTGGATAAAATGAAATAAAATGTAAAAGTTATCGGTGAAATTTGCAAATGTAATAGAGAGGAACCATCCCAAAGGTACTGATATATGCTAAATTATACATATTTTAAAAAAAATAAATGAAACTTTCTACCATTTATTTAATTGAAAGTTATCTAACAAATACTTTTTAAAAAAAGTCTGACGTCAAAAGAAACAAAGATGCAGTTTTTCAATGGTCATTGCCCCCTAGAAATCTTATATAGAAATTTATCATAAAATATTAAAATGATTTGATTTGTCATTCTAACAAATAATATCGAATTAGAAAATTTTAAATATGTAAAATAACGAATTGGATCGAACCATTATCAAAAGTATACATGGGCATCCATACATGCATATACGCATAGTTTTCTTTAAAATCTCACATGTCGTTTAATATATTCGTATGTATACCATAGATTAAATTTTTAAAAATGTGAAAGAGATGAAACACTAAAATTGATAATGCCTTTTCTTATTCCGTTGTACATATTTCATCCACGATCACTTTACTCATGTTGTTTTTATTGTTGTTTAAATATACAACAACACATTAATTAGGAAGGAAAAGAATGATGAATTTGGGATTAAAATATAAAAAACACAACATCCTTTTAACAGATATTCCTTTCTTCAAATCTAACATAATAATCAAACTATAATCTGAATGTCAAGCGTTGTGAACATGAAAATATGTTATTTTAAGGGGCATCAATGCAAATGTTTAATAGATTTAATTAAAGAACATAAAATTTCCTAAAATTGAATAGGGCACAATTAAGCCAAAATCTGATCCATCAAAACTGATGAACTCATGTTTATTAGAATCCGCACGAACATTGCACATTATTAGTGATTAGTGATCAGTGATCAGAAGGTGGTGGGATTTATAAATAATTACTCTCCCTAAATGGTGGGTGGCCATTGGGAGCTCATCTCGTAGGGTCGTTATCTCACTTCCTCAAGTTGTCAGCTTTAATTATAATATTTCGAACATAAACATGAAGATACATACATGCATACATACATATATGTAGTGATAGTAATTTGAGTTCAATTTTTATGAAATATTATAGCATGTATACTTCAAATGTTAAAAAACATGGATTGATTAAATATCAAATATTATTTTCATAACATACTATTTAACCTTATCATTGGACTATTGTAGTTGTTACAACATATCTACGAAGTACTTATCAAAAAATACATTAATTTACATTATAAATGAATGGTGGGAAGAGTTATTTTTGAATAGTTACATTCTGTGTTTCCAAAAATAATAGTTAGAGAAAAAATAAATCTAATATATATTTTTCAAATATCTGTACATCAATACAAAAACACTAAACAGACTTTAAATTTTTTTAAATAATTAATTAGTGAGTAAACATGAATTAAAATATCAAATGAATAATATAAAGTTGATATTTCTTAGAATCTTAACAATACTTTTTTCGTAAATAATAAATCATCAAAATATTAAAATAATAAAGTAAGACTTTTAACAAAAATGATATTTAGATAAAACATCTTTGGAATAAATTAATCAAGATCCAAAAGTAGCAACTTTTCATAAAACAACTATTAGTTAATGATTCTGTCATTAAGCAATTTACATATATTAATATGTAACCACTAATAAATTAAGAAGACTATATATAAGAATTACTAAATAAATATTTGTTATTTATATGGAATTTATGAAGTACTTATCAAAAAAATACATTATTACATTATAGATGAAGGGTACGAAGAGTTGTTTTTGAATATTTACATTTTATGTTTTCAAAGATAGTACTTGTAGAAAGAAAAATCTAATATAACTTTTTCTAATATTTGTACATCAATACAAAATCACTAAACAAACTTTAAAAATTCTAAATAATTACTTAGTGAGTAAAACATGAATTAAAATATCAAATAAATAATATAAAGTTCATATTTTAAAAAAAACCTTAACAATACTTTTTTATAAATAATAAATCACCAAAAGATTAAAACAGTGAACCAAGGATTTTAAACAAAAATGATAAGTGAATAAAATATCTTTAGAATAAATTAATCATTATCCAAAAGTAGCAACTTCATATAAAACAACTATTAATCGATGATTTTATCATTAAGCAATTTACATATATCAGAATATGCAACAACCAATAAATTAAGAATACAATATATATAAGAATTATTAAATAAAGATTTTTTTATTTATATGAATTTATGAAGTACTTATTTAAAAAATATAGTAATTTACATTATAGATGGAGGGTGGGAAGAGTTGTTTTTGAACATTTACATTTTATACTTTCAAAGATAGTAGTTGTAGAAAGAAAAATCTAATATACATTTTTCAAATATTGGTACATCAGTACAAAATCACTAAATAGACTTTAAAAAATCTAAATAACTAATTAGTGAGTAAACCATGAATTAAAATATCAAATGAATACAATAAAGTTGATATTTAAAAAACTTTAACTATTAATTTACATTGTAAATGAAGGGTGGGAAGAGTTATTTTTGAGAATTTACATTTTATGTTTCCAAAGATCGTAGTTGTAGAAAGAAAAATCTAATATACATTTTTCAAATATTGCTACAACAGTACAAAGTCACTAAGCAGACTTTAACAAATCTAAATAATTATTTAATGAGTAAAACATGAATAAAAATATCAAATGAATAAAATAAAGTTGATATTTTAAAAAAACTTTAATAATACTTTTTTGTAAATAATAAATCACAAAAAGTTTAAAATAATAAAATAAGACTTTTAAGCAAAATGATAAGTGAATAAACATCTTTGGAATAAATTAATCAAAACCCAAAAGTAGTAACTTTACATAAAACAATTATTAATTGGTGATTTTATCATTAAGCAATATACATATATCGTAATATGTAACCACCAAATAAAGTAAGAGGACAATATATGTATATATATTTAAGAATTACTAAATAAAGATTTGTTATTTATATAGAATTTTTTAATGGATTTATTTAAATTTTTATGGATTTTAAATGTTAATATGTAACTTTCATTTTTTATTTTCTGAAAAAGAAAATGAGCTTAATTTTCATAACTATTTCAATATAGTATAAGGTGAATAATATGTATTTATAGGTGTTTTTTATTAACATATTTATTTATTATAGAATTATAGTCATTTATTTCTATAATAAATATGAGTATAATTGTAAATAAGCTTAAACTATAAGTGAGCTTGTGTAATATCAACGAAAGGTAAAGGTATTATCACAAAAACTCCACAATAAGAAGTTGTGAGCCGTAATAAAGCGGGATGGGGAGTCTATTTATAGAAAGAGAGAGGGGAGGATGGGAGAGATCATGGAGAGAGAGAGAGAGAGAGTAGTGGTGGGATAACTTAGAAGCCAAAGGGAGATGCATGAGATAAAAACGGGGAAAGGAGTGGAGAGAGAAGCCCGCTATGGTGTTTAAAGTCCATCTTTAGTAAGATATAAGATATCTAGTTTGTTGCTCCCACCAGAAAGAGAAGAAAAACGCATCCTATCTTTGAAAGATGATGGATGGGTGTCACACACAAATACATTGGGAATCTCGAAGATCACGCTTAAATTATGAGGAATCCTATATTCCACCTCATAAACCAAGGCACATCATCTACCCTTTACACTCAACCCCTCACTAGAAAGATCAACTACACAACACCGAAGATCTTATTATCCCTATTAGCGTCGAGGACGTTTCCCAGGTCGTTCTAAAACTAAAATATCTAAAAGTCCCAAGTTCTGATGATTTAATGCCAAAATTCTTTAAAAAAATATTGGAATAAAATTAAGGTGGACTTTATGACCATGGTTGACCATCTTCAACAAAGTAACATTGACCTAATGAACTTTGTTTTAGCAACAACTCAATTATAAGCCTAATCTTCAAGAAGGGGCACCCCTGTCATTAACTAGCACTTTTAATAACAAGACACACAATCAATCACAAAAATATGAGTATTTAACGTGGAGACCCTCCTGAGACCAGAGTTTCCTTACTTGGGCTTTCAACCCTACTCAACTAAATTTTACCACTAAATCAGATCGCTTATACAAGCAACCCAGACATATTACAACAAATTATTTCTGACAACTTATAATAACCTAACAAGTTCAATATCAAAGTAAATATGCAATATATGATACAAACCTTAAACGATCTTACACAATGAGAAGCGTACTTGTAAGATGATCACAAAACTTCAATAACTGTAGGCGTGAAGCGTAGAGCAGAAAATATCTCTAGATCTTTGTATCAGAGAATAAAGTGGAAAGTAGAGAGAAGAGGACTTGTTGTTCTTATTTGTGTGTTGAACAAGTGAGATCTTATATCCTATTTATAGGCTGAGGTTCTCAATAGCTATTGGAGAAAAAATAGACATGAAAAACTTCCAGAAATACCAAATGATAAATTAGACACAAAAGATGATCGGTTAGGCTGAGATGATCGATCATAAAATAATTAAGTTGATCGATCATATTTAAAATTTGACTAGCCATGTAACAAAGATGATCAATTATTGAGTGATCATCATATTGATTTTGGAATTTGAATATTGATCGATCATGCCAAGGAGATGATTAATCAAGGAAATGATCGATCATGTACATAATCTGCTCGATCAGAGGTGATCGATTAGGGTAAAGATGTTGATTGATCGGCTTGATTTTATGACATGAAAGTCAAGGTCAAATTTAAATGTCAGAGTTGCAAGACATATGATATTCTTTGAGGTAATTTACAAACTAAGATAATTATAAGAATACAGTTTTCAATAAAAGAAAAGTCTTCAATCTCGTCTCAAGCCTAAGTTCCTTTCTTGAGCTTGAGCTTTGAGCATGAGTTGAGTTCCTTAGCTTTGAACCCTATAAGATTCTTAACTTCTTCTTCCCTTTGAATTTGATCTCATCATGCTTGAGCTTTTTCTTCGACCAATATCTTATTTGCTTTTGACCTATCTTTAAGCTAAGTGCACAAGCTTTGTATCATCAAAGTATGCATAGTCATGTATAAGCTAACAACATAAAGAAGTGAGAGTTTTTTAGGTGTTTGTTGTAGCAAAACACTTATTGAAATTTCAATCCTTTGACTTAGCAATCCAAAACAAGATTAATAAATTCATGATTATGAAGAGATTCAATGTAATAAAATTACACATTTCTATCGATGTACCTGATTAATTACACTTGTGAGTTTTGGGGATTAAATGCATATGACTAGTCACTTATACTTGATTATATGACATCAAATGCTTGATAAGATATGTTATTTATATTTCTCATTAAACCATGCCTACCTAGCATATCATTCACCGAATCACCTTATAATAGCATATATATTTCTCTTTGCATGACTAGATTTACTCACTCTTCACTTTATGACATTGGAAATGTAACAATAGATGATGAGTTATTTAACAATTATCGTCAATCATAGAGAACCTTCTCTTAGGTTGTTCTTTATTTCCTTTCGTAAACAATTTACATTTAGTTACACATTGTGGTGATGTGTATGATGTCATGCAATTTAGTAAAAATGTCTTATGTCTTTGTATTTGAGTTATATCTTCAGATATCGTCTCATGATTCCGTTATTTCCAGTTGATGAGATATGTCCATTTTGTCGCAAGGCATGCTTAGATAATTTTGGTGATAATGCAATTCATTGCAGGGAGCTCCTGAATTTTAAGTACATACATGATCTTGTTAGAGACGCTTTATTTGATGTACTCAGACGTGCATGTATTGCTGCTAAGAAAGAGGCACCAGTGAACTTTTTAACTTATCTACAGGAGGGAAGATCCACACTTAGACCTGCTGATATTTTGATTTTTGGGTGGATAAGAGGGAAACATGCTTGTGCGGATTTGACAGGAGTTTCACCGCTAGTGGGGTTGAAGAGTGAGACCTTCACAGCAGGGCATGCTGCCCTTAAAGCTTCTTCAGCAAAAGTGTGAAGTACGAGAAAGCATGCACGGATAATCAACATGCCTTCATCTTTTTTGGTTTTGATACCTTTGGTTTTTCTTAGCATCGGAAGCTGTTGAACTTTTAAAGAGGATCCAAAAAGTGATAAACAATAATGTGATGGGTCCTAGGTTTATGGATGTAGAGTCTAGGAGGATTGGCTTTGCAACTCAAAAAGGACTAGCGACGCAGCTTGTTGCCCGCTTGCCTCCTGTTTCGATGCAAACTAATTATTGGTTTACCCCTTTCAATAAGGCATATCATTAGAGTAAAAAAATGAGTTATAATGTTATATCATTTTGTTGTATGTTTCATATTTGTTCATATAATCACATTTTTTTAATGTTTGTGTTTCCACTTTATACTCCTTGTGAGATGACGACGATGGTGATTGCAATTAGAATTAACATCCAACATGTGAACATTCAAATCGGATCGAAATCAGGGAAGGTTTAACACAAGCTTATTTTCATGTTTTGATTTTATTTTCTTACCAAAATTGGCAGAAGTACTTTATGAAAAATACACACGCACAAATATTCCATCTTTTTATAAAAAAAATTTTGAACCATTGAACTAAATAAAACATCACATTGATGTGCACTCATTTGAAGAAAAATGTGTATTCTTTTTACTTCTAATTAGATATCTGATAGAGTCCCTTGAAGTGAGGGAGAAGAGGAGAGACTTAAAAGTCTCAATCAGGTCCCCCTCCCCCCATTCTCTCTCTCCCTCCCTCCCTGTCTCTCTCTCTCTCTTCAATCGAACTGCCGCCCATTTTCCTTCTCTCTCTATAGATTTCGCCATTGTTGATCGGCATCGATATCTTCTCCGCAAATCGCCCAGTGATTCCGTAAGCACCGATCTCAATCTGAACCTATCAGTGCCCAAAAGCTCCCCTTTCTTGAAAATTTGAATATGGGTCTGTCTTTTTGGGCTCTTTGAGAGTAGTCCCCGATTTCTGGGTACGCTGATCTTTGTCCTGAGGGTCCTTTTGCCTTTTGAACTTGAGATTTTTTGCGGATTACCCTGCTCAATCCTCGCTATCTTCAACCGGGCAGAGATCGAATTTGGGTTTTTGATTCCGTAACAGCATTTCAATCTCTGTTTTTTTATTTTCTTTTTACCCCAAAATTCTTGAGAGTGCTGGAATTTACTGTTAGATTTCGTTGATCTGCAGAGGTTGATGGCTTCTGAGCTCTTGGACGTTGAGCCGCGAGAGCTTAAATTTATCTGTAAGTCGAGTTCAGTGTTCGTCTGCAACAGAAATTTTTTTGCTAATGCATTTCTTATAGTCGAAAATATAGTTGGAGTCTCATACATGTTCTATTGAGGACATCTCGTGTTAATGGTTTTCTGGAAAATTATCATGCTCTAGGATGTCTAGTGTTCCTAAACATTTTTCCTGCGATTTGTTGGATAAATAAATATAAAATTATGGAATTACGGGCTGATGTCGTGGATAAATGCCAGATTGAAATGCACTTGAGTTATTGGGTGCGATTTTTTATTTAGAATCTAAGAAAATCTTGAATGGTGGTTGGAATTTCAGTAATTTTTTGAGACTTGCATTAAGTCGAGTCGAGGTCTTATGCAGCTATAAAAGTGTTACCAGGCCTCAAAAAAAGAATAGATTTTATATTTGATTGTTTGTAAATACTTATATATTTGAAAAGTAACATACTTGTCATACATAGTTTTAGATAAAACATTTAGAAGAAGTCACTGCTTAATCAGGTATATGTTTCTGTAAGGAGTCTGCTGAAAGGATTAGTTTTCCTTTTTTTCCATCTAGTGAACGAATAGGTACTATTGTTTTCCTAAAAATGCAAGTAATGCAGTTGTTTAATGAGTGGTTTTTTCTGTTCCTATCTAGTTGAAAAGAAGAAGCAGAGCTCCTGTTCTGTGCAGCTAACAAATAAAACAGATCAATATGTGGCATTCAAGGCAAGGAATTTTGTTTTCTTTCATTAGATCATGTAAATACAGCAGCATGCTTTAGCATTTCATTTTGTTTCTCTCGAAAAAGTAGTTTTATTCCATTGCAACTTGCAAGATTATTGTCATAACAATTTATTGGGAAAGATATAACTGTAAAGAAAAATGGCAAAGCCTTCTCCTGCTTTAAGTAGGGTCGCCTAAATGGATTCTTATCAAATTCATGTTGAAAGATCCGCCTGTTTTTTACACTGGCTGTTGGCTACCTAACGCAACTCCTCAAGGGGGATTTGAACCATGGTCTTTTGGACGGTAGGCACACTGCTCTACCGCCATACCATTAAAGTGGGTGGGAAATATATAATTGTGAGCGGAATTAAATTTGTGGAGTGAACTATGCTTTCTCTCTGAGGAGCAGATTCTCTTGTTTATTTCATGCTTGAAATCCTCTTTTTTAGATAACTGTAAACATGCTTAGATTGTGCATTCATAGCTGTAAGAAGCTGTGGTTATTTTGGCTCACTGCTCTACCGCCAGACCATTAAAACGGGTGGGAAATATATAATTGTGAGTGGAATTAAATTTGTGGAGTGAACTATGCCGTCTCTGTGAGGAGCAGATGCTCTTGTTTATTTCATGCTTGAAATCCTCTTTTTTAGATAATTGTAAGCATGCTTAGATTGTGCATTCATAGCTGTAAGAAGCTGTGGTTATTTTGGCTCCTTTACTGAGTCCAAGTTGAAATAAATCCCATCGCTCATATTTTTGTTTATATGTAAGTATTTATGCCCTCCCAGATATTTACTTCTCAGATAAACTTTCACAACAGGAGATACCATGTCAACTTCCTCCTCACCCCACCCTCTTCACAATCCCTATCAACAAACTGAATTGTCTTCTAAATCGACTTTTGAAATTCCCGGTTCCTACTTTCCTAGGTTAGTGTGTTGGTTAGAAATGGTTAAGAATGCATGACTAGAATATTCTTTAAGTTCATGTTTTGTAAGTAGAGGTGGCATAGTTTAAATTTAATAGGCAGATCTTGGTACTAGTGCCTCTGGACGTAAGATCATTGTAAAAATTTCTGGACCATGATGCAGCATAGAGCTGTAAATAAAAGTTTGATTTCACAAAATTGTTCATTTCCAATTTATCTTTTCATTCTTAAGAAAGATGACCTTTACTTTGTAAGATTCCTGTAATATTGGTAGGATTAAATCTTTTGTTTCTTATATTATGTTTATTTCTTTTAGGAACGAGACTTACTCTAGGAGTAGGATTAGCTATAGAACTTGTTAAACTCTCATACCACCCCTCTATATGGAAGGGCCTAGACTTCGGAATAAAGTATGGAACTTTAGTTTGGTTTTGAAACCATATTTTTTCTATTCCTTCTCGTCTCTTTTCTCATCCCCCTCATCATTCTTCTTTCAACTCTGAACAACAAGCACACATTTTCTTTTCCTCCTCTTCCTCTCCTATCGTTGTCACCCCTGTTTTTCCATCTGCATCAGTCCATGCACATGTAATTGGCCTCTTTCCTTAATTTCAGTGTGAAATAAGGAACATTAATGCATGTGAATTGTCAAATTTAATACCAAATTTTATATTATGAAGTAGCAACAATTCCAGGATTATCCCTTGGATAGTTTCCTAACTTTTCTACATCATAATTTATACTTGCAAATATCATGGTTGTACCCAGTGGGGAAGATTTTTATTCCTTTATGTTTATGCATACAATTTTCTTTTGGGAATGGTTAGTTTTGCATCCTCTGGTATTGAGGATGAGATGGACGCCTGCATTTTCAATTATGAAATTATTTGTGGGATTTTTCTGCGAGTGTGCCTGAATGAGTGCTTGTGTTGTGGTGGTTGGGGGTGGGATTGGTGTATAGTTTGGGATGATGAAATTCATTTATAATTGACCATTCTTATAGCTAGAAATGTACAACTGCAGGTAAAAACTACATCTCCTAAACGATATTGCGTACGGCCAAACGCAGGCGTTATTTTGCCAAAGACCTCTCTTGATTTTACTGGTAACTGTTATTTTTCTTAATAAGATATCATGTCAGTTCCTTTTTAAAAAAAGATAAAAAGATATCACAAAGTGATATTATTTTAACCCCCTACTTGGTTGTAGGAAAAGGCTTTATTGTTATTGTTGTGATACTATTTTAACTGTTTATTATTTGTTTTTTTATTGCTATATTTTATAAGTTATTGAGATGATAATATTTTAACCTGTTAGAAAATCGGAAGCGGAAGCGTAACATGGAATAAAGATAATAAAATAAAAAGAACAGGAAGAACAAGCGGGATTTTTACGTGGAACCCTACTCCGTAAGGAGCGGGATGAAACCACGGGAGAAGCCCTCAACGGGGCGTGTTTGTCTATTGACTTTCTTAATGAGTACAGGAGGTCTGGGGCTCCTTATATAGCCTTCCCAGAGCCTCCAAGTCCCACCATTGGGCGGTATGGGACTAAACACAGGATGGGGTAAATGGATCTTCTCCAGGATCCATTTACCCTGCTACAACTCAATAGGTGCACTACCAAATACTCCAACACTCCCCCTCAAGCTGGAGCATGCAATGCTCAGCTTGGACAAACAAACAGAAAGAAACTCAACTCACGCTACAGGACACTACGGACAATATCAACCCAACGCGCACATGCTGCAGTCGAGGACGTTGCTTCTCATGCCGTGCAGGTGAGGAGGACGAATGGGCTGGAGTGTGAGTCAACTGAAGACTCGGAATCTGACCATCGAGTCTGAAACTGCACCTAAAGTCTCCTCGTCGGAGAACTGGGTCTCTCCCATCTGGCTCAGAGAATGGTGCACTGCCCTGGTGTACCTATGATACCACATGAAAACCCTTGCCCTCAAGGGAATGGTCCTCTGCTCTGGAGTCCCTATGGCTCACATGAAAACTCTGGCCGAACAACAACAAGAATGATGGGGACCACGAACAAATGATGGCAACATATGCTCATCTGACAATGACCGCATACTCATGCGTGTCTGAAACTGGAGACTCGGAACAATGATCGTCGAGTCTGAATCCTACGCATCTGAAAAAACTTGTAGAGTCTGATCAACTGGCTGGTCTGGAGACTGGTATCTGAATCTGGATCTGGAATACAAGACCTGTGACTCTACATATATACTCCCCTTTTCTCCCATACTTGTCGGAAAATGACATCGACAAAGTTGGGAGAAGACAAGATAGATAGGGGAAAACAACATGAAATTTGCGGCTTTTTTTTTAATAAGCCGTTTTTTTTCAATTTTTTTATAAGCCGTTCATCATTTTTTTTCGGCTTTTGCATCATCAAAAAAAAAAATTTTCGACATGCGTGCGGCTCTTCTTTTTTTTTTAATCATTGCACGCGCCTTTTTTTTCTCTCTCTCTTTTGTTTTCCTTTCTCTCTCTTTTTTTTTTCAAATAATGATCCTTCTTCTTTCTTTCTTTTCTTCTTCTTCTTCCTTTTTTTTAACAGGACCCTCAGCCCTTACAATAAACAGAACCCCCTGGGTTTCTAAATAAAATTTCCATTTTTTTTAAAGAGGCAGCCCCCCGTTAGGGTTCCGTGAGATTCATTCTGGAATCGCAGCCCGATGGGGCACTTCTGTGCGCCGCCCCTCATGGGTGGTGCTTCTTCTTCGCCGCAAGCCGCGCACATCGCGTTGCTGGAGCATCATCGGCTTGCGCTGCCTGCGAGGTTGGGGGGAGGGGGGAGGGGGGGTTGCTGGAGGCTCACGCGGAGAGGAGGTGCCGCCTTTTATTAGCATCCGCGTGCAATGGGAAGGACGGGGCACACAGGCGAGACCTGGAGCGTTGCGCGGCTGGGGATCGCGCACCAAGGGTTGCGCGTAAAGGCACGAATGGTTCTTGCGCAGGGTCTGCTGTTGCTTGGAGTGCACCTCCAGCGCGCGATGAAGATAGGGGCGCCTGCGAGAGGAGATGGACCCGATGAGGCGCCATTGTCTAGAGGTGCCGCAGGAGATAGGAGGAGTCGCGCGCTCGGCAAGCATCGCAGCCTGGGGGCTGCGGATGTGCGCAGGGGGGAATCTTGCCGCCTGGGTCTGCAAGAGGTGCTGCATCGCCGGGTCTTCGGATGGGGCGCCTGGAGAGTACTGTTGGAAGATGCAGCGGCATAGAGAAGGTGGGACTTGAAGATGCGGTGATAGGCGCAACCAGGAGGTGCGCTGGGCTCGCTGCGGTTAGAAGAACGATCGAAGGGCTTGGGAGATCTGCTCACGCGCACCCGGAGCAGGGCTTGGGAGATCTGCTCACGCGCACCAGGAGCTTGTTCACTTGCGCATGGAAGAGGAATCACGCCTGGATCTGATGCCGCGCTAGGGTTCCCAGTTGGAACATGATGCCTGCGCGGGATGGGGGCTGCCGCCACTGCATATAGGGCTGAAGATGCCTGAAATTAGGGTTCAAGACATTGAACCCTAGATCTGGACTGAAGATGGAAATCGGCCCCGACCACGAGCATGAGAATAATAATCCCCTTTTTAAAAGAAAACTGACAATTGAATCTCGAAAACAAAAAAAATAACATCAAGAACAACTCCTCGAGAATCGACCCGCTCTGATACCATGTTAGAAAATAAACATGCGGAAGCGAACATGGAAAAAGATAAAGAAATATAAAGAATACGGGATTTTTTACGTGGAACCCTACTCCGTGAGGAGCGGGATGAAACCACGGGAGAAGCCCTCAAAGGGGGCGGATATTCTATTGAATTTCTCAATGGTTACAGGAGGCCTGGGGCTCCTTATATAGCTTCCACAGGGCCTTTAAGTCCCACCACTAGGCGTTATGGAACTAAACTCAGTGGTGGGGTAAATGGATCTTGGAGGGATCCATTTACCCACCTATTACATAAGTGACGCATGCTCCAAATACTCTAACACTCCCCCTCAAGCTGGAGCATGCAATGCTCATCTTGGACAAACAGAAAGAAACTCAACTCACAATACATGACACTACAGACAATATCAACCCAACGCGCACAACTGCTGCAGTCGAGGACGTTGCTTCTCATGGCGTGCATGTGAGGAGGACGAACGGGGCTGGAGTGTCTATCTGGCTCAGAGAATGGCACTCTACTGTGGAGTCCCTATGATACCACATGAAAACCCTTGCCCTTAATGGCATAGGGAATAGTCCTCTGCTATGGAGTCCCTATGGCTCACATGAAAGCTCTGGCCGACCAACAAGAATGACAAATGATTGGCATGCGTCATCGTCGAATCTGAATCTGAGAATTGTAGAGTCTGAACATCTGACCGGTCTGGAAAATCTGATATCTGAATCTTAGAACAAGACCTGTGACTCTACATATACTCCCCCTTTCTCCCATACTGGTCGGAATGACATTGTTGACCACGTTGGGAGAAGATAAGATAATACATAAATGTGGGGAAAAACATGAATATTCTAAAAAAAATTTTCTCTTGCAGCTTTTCTTCATTTTTTTTGTAATAAGCCGTCCTTTTTTTTTTGAACATTTTTTTTATAAGCCGTTTCAACAAAATATTTTTTTCGGCTTTTGCATCATCTTTCTTTTCCTTTTTTTTTTCAAACAATTTTTTTTGAACTTTAGCGTACGGCTCTTCTTCTTCTTTTTTTTACATTATGTACGCGCCTTTTTTTCCGAGAATTCATTCTTTTTTTTTTAACGTCAGCCCACTTGGGCTTAAAAAAAAAACAGTCCCCTCCTTTTTTTTATACCACTTACGGCCCGTTTGGGCTCAAATATCAGGGCCCACATCTGAACAATACCTCACCAATTTTTTCTAACAGGGCGTAATTTTTTTTTATAACGCATGTCCTCCTTCATCCAAAAGATTTTTTTTTTAATAATGACGGCCCAGTTTTGGGCACACCGCAGGCCCACGCCTATTTAGGGTTCCCCCTTGGGAACCCTCTTCGAGTCATGCATCGTGCGCCGCCTGGAACAAGGGTTGGCGAGTAGGGGAGACGGCGCGAGGGGCTTGCGCCTGCGTACGGCCTAGGTTTGATGTCGCCAAGGCGGAAGAGGATCGAAGGAGAGGTGCACGCGAGCACCACGCTGGGATGTCGACTGGAGCTGGGGGCGGGGATCGGGTTTTTGCCGCTTTGGGTTGCCGCCAGATTGCCTGCGCGCTGGACATCGGGGTCGCCTGGGGTAGGAGGGGGAACCTGGAGTAGGAGGACGCGCGCCATGGGAGATCGCGACGCTTCTGCTGCGCCGAGCGAGGAGATATTCGCGTCGCCCGCGCGTGATTTGGAGTCTTCGCTCCTGCCTGGAGAGGAAGATGTGCCTGGCATTGCTGTTTGGATAGGAAGATCGCGCAGGGGAAGATGCGTGAGTTGGCTTGCGTGAGGCATCATGCGTGCAGCCCGCCTGGAATCGAGGTGCTGTGCTTGGGGTCTGAAGGATGCCGCCTTTAGGGTTCCCTGCCTGGGAATCCATTCTTGATAACACGGGGGCTTCACACGCTGTATCTGATGACGAACAGGAGGCTCGCGCTAGGGCTGGAGTCCTCCCCGGAGCGTTGTGGCCTAGGGCTGCCATATGTGCCGTGTTACAGCTCCGCCTGGAAACTAGGGCTCCGGATTGAGAACCCTATATACGTACTGCCAATGACGCTGAAAATAAGGGTTTTAAGAAACCCAAAAAACTGACTTTGAAACTCCACCAAATCTTCAAGAACATAAACTCGAAAGTCGAATCTCGCAAAAATAAGGAAATGAAATCTCTGAAAATCGAACCCGCTCTGATACCATGTTAGAAAATCGGAAGCAGAAGCGTAACATGGAATAAAGATAATAAAATAAAAAGAACAGGAAGAACAAGCGGGATTTTTACGTGGAACCCTACTCCGTAAGGAGCGGGATGAAACCACGGGAGAAGCCCTCAACGGGGCGTGTTTGTCTATTGACTTTCTCAATGAGTACAGGAGGTCTGGGGCTCCTTATATAGCCTTCCCAGAGCCTCCAAGTCCCACCATTGAGCCGTATGGGACTAAACACAGGATGGGGTAAATGGATCTTCTCCAGGATCCATTTACCCTGCTACAACTCAATAGGTGCACCACCAAATACTCCAACATAACCATCCATCATTTAACCTGTTTTTAAATCTATCTTTAGATCGTGAACTAATGTGAATACGTCGAGAATAATAGTTTGGGATTCTACATAGAAGATGTCATGATTGTGTTGTGTTAATACAACAGAAGTTTTGACTGGGTGAATATCAAGGTGATTTAGAAAATGAAAATGATATTGCGTTCTTCTAATACGTACCCTAGAAAGAACAAAATATTTGGAGTTACAGGATTCACTATCATGATGCTCCTTTACATCAATGAAAACGAGTTATAGTATTTACGTTTATAAACGGTCTGTTCTGATGTTACTACTGATATTTGATCCTTGCATGGTTTTATCATTGTGGAGTATAATTTCTTTCTATTACCTGTTACTGTTAGAAAACATGTGAAAGATGGAAGTGCAGAACTTTCTCGGGATTTTTACACCCATAACCTTGAGTAATTCAGCAATTACAATCATGACCCTGCATAATCGTGAATTACACAACAAACCTCAAGTAGTCACTCCGTCTCACACCTAACCCTCTGTTAGTTTTTCTTTTAACCCAACCATATCATTAGGTTAATTTAACCCATGATATTGTAACTGCTTTCAGAAAAATAAAAAAAAATAAAAATTAGTGGCTGTCGGCATGAGGCAAGACTTGCTGAGTGGGAGGGGCAAGCAGGTGGCGGTCGCGGTTCTGCAGGGAGATGAGCGAGGTGTCGGGGCCGTGCTGGGCAGGAGGAGGCGGGCAGGGGTCGGTGATGAATCTGTGATTCATCACTTTAAAAGTTTAAAATAGAGTCTTGTTCCCGAGTAAATAGCAACATATTTCTCTTTATATTGTAAAATTAGCATTCATGCATGCAAGCATAATATCTGTATTTTAGCATTCATACTTGCATTAAATAAGAAGCCAAATTCACTTGTAAATATTCACTTGTATATTAGTTAAAATAGCCTATTTGTATATATTTTATACTAACTCCGAATCTAATAAAACCAACTCTATAGTGTATATATTACTAACACTAATCGATGAAAAATATCAAAAAAATACTAACCTATAAAATTGACCAATAAAACCAGAATACAAGCTTGAGATCTTAGACCTTAAAATGCACATATCTCTCTCATACAGCCTTCAAATTAGGTCATATACATTCAGAGACCTTCGAAACAAGACCAATTTCATTAAAATCGGAGCTCGTATGCAAAACTTGAGTTTTGGGCCCCTTTTGTATATTGTACATATTGACCGAAATGCCCCTCCATCTTATCTTTTTATTTTTCTTAATTATTAAAAATCCAAAAAATTTTGATTAAGTTGTAAATATTCTCCTCATATTTTCTCTAACTTTATTTTGATTTTTCTCTCTATTAAAAATGACAAAAAAATTACAAAAGATAAAATGCGGTATTTTATATCTATAAGGTACCACCCAAAAAATACGTTTTTTTTACAGATGGTTTCTTTTGATTTTCGACCCTTCACGAAAGTTGTAGATCTCGTCGAGACGAGCAACTTTCGTGTTGACCACTTTTTGATTTAATCCTTTTTGTTATTTCTTTTTTATTTTTCTTTACATTTAATTTCTGATTTTTCTGGGAGCGACACGTGGCATCTCCTGGAGCCACCACATGTCACCCCGTTATTTTATTATTTTCGGATTTATTTTATTATTTTCGGATTTATTTTTATTATTATTTTATTATTATTATTTTAATTATTTTAAGTAGCCTACTATATTACTCTATTATTTTATTTCTTTTAATCCCATTTTACCTCTTCTCCTTTCTTTTCCCCCACTCCAAGCCACATCTTCTCCACTTCCTGCACCATTTTGTCCACTCTCTCCATCTCTTCTCTAACTCCCTCTTCCTCTTTATATCCCCATCTTCTCCTCCATTATTTTTCATCCACCGTTTTTGAGAGAAAGAGAGCCCCGAGCCCCCTTTGATGTGTCATTGGTGACAGCTTTGGCACAGTAGGTCGAGCGACAACAAGGCTTAGGTGAGATCCGTGGAGCACCGCCCACGTAGCAGCAGCTTCTCCAAAACCGCTGCCAAGCTTCGGAGACCGCCATCTCCTCGAGGCCACAACCGGAAGCCGCACGACGTGGCTTCACTTTCGGCGAACCGCAGGTAAGTACTTTCCTCCTTCCCTTGTCATTTCATTTTTTTTATCTAACGTTTTTTTTCCTTGTTGATTCATATCACCATCACAATATTTACAACCAAAACCACCATCATCACCATCACCAAACACACTATCAAAATCACAATCACCATCTTCATTACATTTTCACCCTCATTTTATTCATCAACCACAACCCATCACAAGCACTACCATTATCATTATCACATCTCCATTTCCTGTTTACAAAGGAAATATAAAAAAAATACAAAACAAAAAAATAAAATAAAAACTGCAGGCAGTCCGCACGGCCGCTACCTCCGCCGGACCGCCGCCTCTACCGCCGTCGTTCCCGCACGATCAGCCGCCATCGACGACGGCCATCCTCTTCACGAGTGGGCGCCCGAGCTCCGCCCCACCTGCTCGCCGGCCGCCCGCTCCGCCTCTGGCCAGCGAGCCCCTCCGCGCCCGCCGTCCCTCCGTCAGGCCGTTCAGCCGCCCCGCACGGCGTTTCACCAACCTCAGCCGTGCGTAGCCCCAGGCCGCCACCCGCTCGCCAACGCAGCGAAGCGCCGCGGCCCAGCACATCCCCGCGCCGTACTCCGCCACAACCCAGCCGCACATCCTCACCGCCACGGCTATCCGCCCCAGCTTCAATTCCTCGCGCCGCTCCTCACGCGCTCGCGCTGCGGCTGCGAAGCCTAGCCAGCGCGGCCGTCCTCCACCCCACACCAGCCACGTGCATGTGTGCCGCCCTCCAAGGCAGCGCCGCCCTCGTCGCTACCTCTTCTGCACGCCACCGCCCGTGCGGCCCTTCAGGCCGCACCTCCGCCGCACCTCCATGCCGCGGTTGCGAGCGCCACCCAGCAGCTCGCGAGCAGCCGCGACCGCCCTACGCCGCCACGCATCCCCGCGCCGTGCTCCGCCCGTTGCCGCGCCCCTCGACGCCGTCGACCTCTTGCGGCGGCTGCCTCACGAAGCCCTAACCGTCCTCGGGAAAAAGCCAACGAAGGTCCATTTCCATTTTTTTATTTTATTCATTTGTAAAAATTGCCTATTCAGTCCTCATTGTTTCTTTATTTGCAACAACGTCCCTGTGCACAGTTTGTCAGTCTTATTTCAATTTCTATTTGCATTGACACCCCTCAGTTTGAGCGTTAGTTTGTACAGTTATTTTGCATCAATTTTTAATCAAAAAAATGGAATTTTGTAGAACATCTCATTGTTTATCTTATGGATAGTTATTTGTATTTTTGTGAGCATTAGATTATTTATTAAAAATGATTGAATTTCAGTGATATTTTGCCCGATTATGCTCTAAATTTTGCACAGGCCTATATCTTGCTCCAAAAATTGTGAAAAATTATGAATGATGCCTTTTAGTGTGCTTTAATTACTATCCAAGTTTCATCGAAATTGGAGTTGTCTTGTGCATAAAATAAATTATAGAGTGATTCTGTAATTAGTTTTTTATTAATTCCACGAATAATATTTTTACGAAATTTCAAGTCTCCTGGATTCCTTATTGTAATATCTATTTGAGATTAATCAATCTTTGGATAATTTGATTTCGCGGATTTATTAGGAATTAAATACTCATAATCGCTCTGTTTTCAGTAAAATATTCATAAAAAAATCAATAAGTGTCAAACAATTCTAAAAAAATTAGCGTAGCTTCATTGCATCATATTTAACTTCCAGTAAAGTTTTCATAATTTTTGCATATCATTTGCATGAAAAATTGCATAAAAACCCCAAAAAAGTGTGTATTTTTCATTTATGCATTTTAAATCCAAAAATTCCAAAAAAATACATTTGCATTCATCATTAGATTAGGTTTATAGGAAAAATATAATTTGGTCAATTTGGACTAATTTTACATTAAAATTAAAATTGGCTAAGTCAGTTCTTTTCTTATTAACTTAATCCAATCCGTGTCCTGCATTTGGCATTTTTATTGCATAAAAAAATAAAAAAAATACCACTTGGAAAACTGCAATCTAATCCATCTAACTTGGTCCCGAGTTGTTCCTTTGTCTCCTTGAGTCGACCCTGGGGCTTGCCCAGGCTAAGTAAATATAAAACCGCATATTAATTCATTCGACGATTAATCGAGCCATGCGGTTATTTTTGATCAACGCGGATCTATCCGACTGCAACGCACTAGTCAATTATACGACATCAAAAGGGTAGATTTCGGGTCCGTCAAATGGCGCCGTTGCCGGGGAGGCAAACAGCTTAGGATCACTTTAGAAAATTAGATCTAGGTTTTCTAGTCACTCGGGTAGTCTGATCCCCGAACCACCTTTTAATTATTCCATTTTTTCTTCAATTATTTTTTTAATTTTTTATCTCTCTGACATTTTTATATCTTTTTGTGCGAGGGCCCGGTGGACTTGGAGCGGCTTTTTTGAAGTCGACGCATCTCGAAGTGCATCGGAGGCCGACTATTCGTGGATCAAGTCGGCTGTTGAGACGCTAGAAGGATTTTTCATTTTTTTTTAACTTGTAAAAATTGTCTGCATTTACAGCGGTTCCCGTTTGGGTTCTCGCGTGTGTAAACATAGTGGAACCGTGTCCCTGTCTGCTGTGTGGTTTGAATTTTAGACTAAGCTTGCACTAGCGGCTCCTTGAGCCACTCTAGGATTTGCTTGTGCTCGTAATTATTTAGGACCACACATTGCACGTGAAAGATGCACTTAGACCGCAGATCTAGTCAAATCAAATTCGTTCTTCACTAGCTAATAGAACTGCCTGTCTAGGAGCGGCTTTTCTCGTTTGCATTTGCATATAGTGTAAAAGATCTCAATTCTGTTCTGCATCCTGCATAAAAGCGAAGGGATCACTGTAAGTATTCTCTACTCAGTAAAAGACACCATCTTTACCCATGCAAGAATCGATGATGACTCACCGATAAATATCCTCCCGACCTCTGTGTTTGACAAGCTCAAACTCAGGCCACTTAGAAAGTCAAGAGAGATTGTTCAGCTGACTGATCGATCCAACAAACGGTCGAGAGGAAATATTTCAGTCATCGTTACTTTTCAAGGTGCTCTACTCCAGGTGGACTTCACGATCATTGACATTGAGCACCGAGGAGAGTTTTCTCAGTGTCCGATTATTCTCGGGAAGCCGTTCTTAGCCTTGGCTAAGGCGACTATAGATTGCGAGACTCGGGAGATCGATTTTTCAGCATTGAGAGCGCTTAGACCTCACCCACTCTTTGATGCACTTTACTCTAAGGTGACCCGCACATCCGCTGACAATCGTGACCATCGAGAGGAAGATGAGTCCCTCCTCTCTACTACACCTGAGAGACCGATTGTTCAGACGACCGTTGGATCAGAGACTCCCCACACCTCCCACTCCATCAACTGCTTGCACCACCACCGTGACAGCTTCTAAGGAGGACTCACGACCAGAAGCTATCATTGAGTCGGACACGACCTTTGAGGATTGCTTTGATCATTTCAATGATCCGACACAAGAGCCCAATAATGCCAAGCCAACTGAGACCACTAGCTCCTTCCCGAAACGTGTGCTGACCCTTCAGGAATATTCCAATCTATATGGTGACTCGTCTGATGAGGAACCCATGATCAGCACCGCACCACATCCCGGACCTTCAAAAGAAACAACCACGATTACATTGACTTCACATAAAAACTCGGTTGCTCCCTCTTCTAGTCGGTTATCTAGTGAGAGGAAGTTGAGAATTGATTCCTCGAGATGTTCCCTCGAACCTCTCAAGGCGCGTCGCTCTCATCTCCCTCTCAATGATTCAGGTTCTAGAAAACCGACTAAGAAAGTTTCCTTCAACACACCGGAGAAGGAAATTTCTGAGGAGTCCTCATCTGGTCTGGATAAGGTGATTTATATGAGTGAGCTCAGTTCGGCTGTTCTTAAGCCTTATCTATGCAAGCAGCCATGTGTCGACCCGCGTTGTACGATCCTTACACCTCACTATTATTCATCTGAGGACGATTCCGACAGCGATACATATGTATATTATCCACCTCCTCGCGTCCGCAAGAAGGTTCGTCACAAACCTTCTTAATCCTTGTATATTCTCACTCTTTCTTGTACATACATTCTCTCCCTCCCTCCCCAGTGATTCGAATCACTCGTCCCGGTTCCATATCATCTCATGACTATACTTAAGGATAACCAGATCCTAAGTATAGGGGGAGAGTGGCCTGCATCTATTCATTGTACATCCTCCAGATCACATCGGTTCTCATACTCACTCCTGTCCTATACTTAGGCTGAGCAGAGCCTAAGTATAGCGGGTACCGATGCCCGCCATGTATATACTCATCCATTTCCCCTCTTAACCTCGTCCGCCCCATTTTTGATCTTCTTCTACACTTAGGCTGCCAGAGCCTAAGTATAGGGGGGCGGGACGACTTCTATACTTTTTGTTATTTTAGCTCTCCTACGCTTAGCACGAGCTATGTCTTTTTCCTCGCTTTCCGTGCTTTGAGGACATAGCACACGCTAAGTATAGGGGGGTGTGTATATATTACATATATACTTTACCCATAGCTCGTACTTTCGCGTATTTTCGCGTATTTTTGTATATATTTTACAATAATTATGGGTGGGTAAAAATCGATTTTTTTATACTTGTTGTATAGTACTTGTAAACTTTTTGTAAAAATAAAATAAAATAATGTATACTTGTATATTGTATAACACTTGTAAAATTTGTATAATACTTATTAAACTCTTGTAAATTGTTGTAACATACGAGGTATACCAAAGTGTTGAAAAAAAAACAAAAAAATAGGCTTCTTATTTACTCTTGCATATCATCCTTGTTTTCAAAAAAAAAGTCTTGCATTTCATTCATAGCATGTCATCTGCACATCATCTGCATATCTTGCATATGCAAAGTGAAAAGCTAGTGGGTTCTGAACCAAGTTATGAGTAGATATTGAGGATGGACTTGATTTGACCTTAATCCACCTAATTTCAGAGGAACCTTATAGGAACTGGAGTTAAGATTTCTCAGGTCAAGTGACTTAATTCTTTGAGTCCGCAAGTCTATGTTCACATGTCATCTTGATTAGTCTAAGTAGAATATCTCGTGCACACGCATGATTCTTATAGACAGTGACCTAACTTGGACAAGCACAATGCACGTAGCTCTTCATTGATGAGGTGGTGAGGAGGTAGAATCCTTTAGCTTGGAGTAGCACACGGGTGGAAACATCCGTCCTCCTCTAGGGAGGGTAGTGCATCTCAACCTAGTCTGGTGGTGTTGACGTCTGAGGACGGGATGCTGTGGGTTGCAATAATGCTTCAAAAGAGGGATGGTCTACTGGCTCAAGAGGAAAAACTCATGATGTACATGATGCACCTTGTATATAGTTCCAAATAAAAAAAGAAAAAAAAGAGAAAAAAAAAAGAAAAAAAGAAAAAAGGCAAGAACTCCAAAAAAATCAGGCAGGTCCAAGTGAAAAAAAAATACCTGTCGGAGTATGTATATTAGCAAAGAAAATGTAGCTGGATGACTTGGCTACACTGGTCAGGCATCCTGGGATAGGTAGCTACACTGGCTACCGTCCATTCTTTTCTCTACC
Organism: Ottelia alismoides; assembly: GCA_037367405.1. Classification (NCBI taxonomy): domain Eukaryota; kingdom Viridiplantae; phylum Streptophyta; class Magnoliopsida; order Alismatales; family Hydrocharitaceae; genus Ottelia; species Ottelia alismoides. The sequence continues at coordinate 998,479 of JAZKJV010010469.1, forward strand.
TCCTCCTCTTGAGCTGGTTGCACTTGAACTTAGAAGGGAATACCCCGCTCCTCGAGGAAAGAGTTACTGGACCGGGTTATTGAGTTACCTTGTTAGAGGAGGCTAGTTCCGAGTCATTTCTGATGTGGAGAGCTATATCTCACTTACACAGTACAAGTAAGAATCATAGTCATCAGAAATTTGCGTTTGAGGATTTGTTCTGACCTGACTATTGAGGCGTCTTGAATAGAAGACTTGTGGAACTTGAAGTCTGTTAGGTCTTAAAATTCAGATCCCAATAAGGTTCCCCCACACAGTTAATCCAAAGGTCGAGTCAATCTCCATTTTCAACTTTTATTCATGACCTTGGTATGGAACCTAAAATCATTTCACTCTTGCATTTCATTTTAGTTGCTCGGGGACGAGCAAGGTTTAAGTATAGGGGGTTGATGAATCTGTTATTCATCACTTTAAAGTTGAAAATAGAGTCTTGTTCCCGAGTAAATAGCAGCATATTTTCCTTTATATTGTAAAATTAGCATTCATGCATGCAAGCATAATATCTGTATTTTAGCATTCATACTTGCATTAAATAAGAAGCCAAATTCACTTGTAAATATTCACTTGTATATTAGTTAAATAACTTATTTGTATATATTTTATATTAACTCCGAATCTAATAAAACCAACTCTATAGTGTATATATTACTAACACTAATCAATGAAAAATATCAAAAAATACTAACCTATAAAATTGACCAATAAAACCCGAATACAAGTTTGAGATCTTAGACCTTAAAATGCACATATCTCTCTCATACAGCCTCCGAATTAGGTCTACTCACTTTTAAAGTAATATACATTCAGAGACCTTCGAAACAAGACCAATTTCATTAAAATCGGAGCTCGTATGCAAAACTTGAGTTTTGGGCCCCTTTTGTATATTGTACATATTGACCGAAATGCCCCTCCATTTTATCTTTTTATTTTTCTTAATTATTAAAAATCCAAAAAAATTAGATTAAGTTGTAAATATTCTCCTCATATTTTCTCTAACTTTATTTTGATTTTTCTCTCTATTAAAAATGACAAAACAATTACAAAAGATAAAATGCGGTATTTTATCTCTATAAGGTACCACCCAAAAAATACGTTTTTTTACAGATGGTTTCTTTTGATTTTCGGCCCTTCACGAAAGTTGTAGATCTCGTCGAGACGAGCAACTTTCGTGTTGACCACTTTTTGATTTAATCCTTTTTGTTATTTCTTTTTTATTTTTCTTTACATTTAATTTCTGATTTTTCTGGGAGCGACACGTGGCATCTCCTGGAGCCACCACATGTCACCCCATTATTTTATTATTTTCGGATTTATTTTATTATTTTCGGATTTATTTTTTTATTTTATTATTATTATTTTAATTATTTTAAGTAGCCTACTATATTACTCTATTATTTTATTTCTTTTAATCCCATTTTACCTCTTCTCCTTTCTTTTCCCCCACTCCAA
>JAZKJV010010470.1:0-40037 GCA_037367405.1 Ottelia alismoides
TACCCTCCGCCCCTTCTCTCCCCACCCGCCTCCCTCTTCTCGACGCATCTCCGCGCGCCTAGCCCTAGCCCACCGCCTCCCCGGCTCGCCGTCAGCAACCCCAGGCGTCTCCAGCCCACCGCAACCGCCTCCCCGACAGCCGCCAGGTCTCCAGGCCGTCGCCTGTGGCTCCCAGAGGTCCAAGCCCGCTTCCTGCGGGTCCCAGCCACTGCCTGCGGTTGCTGCTTGCTGCCGTAGGTCCCAACCAGTCGCCGTAGGGCTGTAAGCCTTCTCTAAGGCGTGCCCTAGTCCTCACTTCGACCGATATATGGGTTTGAGTGCGTAACGTCTACATACGCACTCAAATCCGATGCAGTTGGTGTAGACATTCATCAAAGTGTCTATATATCTTTGTTCTTCTCCAAGCAGCAGTATGTCAGAATCCAAAGCCGATATGCCCTCCACCGGCGCATTCAAAGGTCCTGCGCCAATAGTGAAGATGGACGGGTCTAACTATGAGCTCTGGGCTATGCAGTTCATGAGCCTCATGAAATCTAATGGTAAGAAACACATTCTTACCGAGGATGAGCCTGTAGAGAAGACAGGGATCTATGCCTCATGGGAGGCTAACGACGCCTACGCAAAGGTCTGGTTGTCTGGTACTTTGACGATGGAGATAGCTAACGACGTCCTCCATTAGCCCACTGCCAAGGCAATGTGGGACATCCTTGCCGCTACTTAATCGCAGGTGCGAAATGAGACAAAGATGTTGCAGCTTCAGCATGACATTTTCACAATGAAGCAGAGCAACAGACCTCTCCATTCCCTATACACATCCCTAAGGGGGATGTTTGAGAAGCTATACAGTACTATTCCTCTCAACGCTACTCCTGAACAGCAGAAGACGTTTCGGAACGCTACCATGGTGGGTGTTCTACTTGCGGCTCTTGATCCTGAGTATGATGCCGCCCGGTCCCAGATCCTAGCTGATGCAGTTATTCCTCCAGTAGAGGACGTTTATAGAAGGATCAGTCGCATTCCAGTCTCCTCCAGCTCTTCTACTCCACCCCCAACAGCGATGGCAGTCTCGCGTGGGAGAGGTGGACCGCATTCTGGCCGTGGTCGTGGACGAGGCCGTGGACCCCAGGGAAGGGGTGGCCGCTTCAGTCAGACATGCTCCTATTGTCACCGCACAGGACACTCAGAGGAGACATGCTATTCTAAGCATGGATTCCCAGCATCGGCACGTGTTGCAGAGCATTCTCAGTCTTCATTATCCTCTACTGCAGATAGTCGATTTGACAAACTTGTGGCCCGTCTCCGAGATATTATGCCACATTCATCTGTTGATTCGTCTGGTGGCTCTTCAGATATTGCCGCCACTGCCTCTGCCAGTTCATCCGCTGCTGCGAGCACCTCAGGTAGATCTCCTGCATTCACAACACCTCATGATATATCTGACTGGGTTATAGATTTCGGAGCTACACATCATCTTTGCCGAGACAGAGGCAGATTACAGGCCTACAGGGATATTCCTCCCGGCCGTTCAGTACAGATAGCAGATGGTACATATTCGCCCCTGGTTGGACAGGGGGAGGTTTTTATATCCTCCACTATGCAGTTACAGAACGTCCTACATGCTCCTGAGTTCTCAATGAATTTGCTATCTATTAGTCAGATTACGAAGGATTTGAATTGTCATGCTATATTTGACCCGTCTTCTCTCATTTTTCAGGACATACTCACGGGCAAGGTGATTGGTTGTGGCTTTGAGCAGAATGATTTATATCGACTGGTTCGGGATTCCTATGCTGGCGTCTTATCTCTTTCTGCTGGACCAGTCTCTCCGTACATTTGGCACCTCCGGTTTGGTCATCTTCCGCTCCAGAAAATGCGTCATCTTCTGCCCCAGATCTCTCCTAGTTCGTCCTTCTGATGCGAAGCGTGTCAGTTGAGAAAGCATCACATGTCGAGCTTCCCACGTCGTCCGAGTCGGAGCAGTAGCTCCCCTTTTGAGTTGTTACATATTGATATATGGGGTCCGAGTCGTGTTCCCGATCATCAGGGGGCACAGGTTTTATCTTGTGGTAGTGGATGATTTCTCGCGTGTGTCATGGGTCTTTCTTTTGAAAAATAAATCTGAAGCAGGAGATGTGATCAAGAATTTGATTAATAAAGTGCACAATATTTTTTTCTACCTCTGTCAAATATGTTCGAACGGATAATGCCCTTGAATTTTGTACACGCTCACTTTCTCTATTTCTTTCGTCAAAGGGTATTATTCATCAAACCACTTGTGTGTATACCTCACAAAAAAATGGTGTGGCTGAAAGAAAGCATCGCCATCTATTGGATATTACTCGAACACTATTGATTCAGAGTTGTGCTCCTATTTCATTCTGGGGTGATGCTGTTCATACTGCATGCTATCTGGTTAACCGAATGCCATCCTCAGTTCTTGGTGATAAGATACCTATCTCTCTTATTTTCCCAGACAAGGAGTTGTTTTCATTGACTCCACGTGTTTTTGGTACTGTGGCTTTCGTTCATCGTCTATCTCCCGGACTTGACAAACTCTCTCCTAGAGCAGTCAAGTGCGTCTTTGTTAGGTATTCCAGAACTCAGAAGGGCTACCGGTGTTATGATCCTGTGACTAAGCGGTACTTTGTGAGTGCTGATGTCACTTTCTTTGAGTCGGTCATGTATTTTTCTCCTGCAGGTGACAGAATGGTACCATCCACTACCACTGATGATATCTATGTTCCTCCACCACCTACATTGAGTACTCCTGAGTTGTCTCATATGCCCGTCTCCACGCCAGCACCACCACCACCACCACCTCCACCTCCACCCATTCCACGACCTATCGTATCACCATTACCTAAATTCTATACACGCCATTCAGGTCCTGCTCAGACTACACAGAAGCCAATCATCACGCCTCAGGTATGTTCAGATGGCATTACTACTGACGGGTCAGGTTTGGTACATGTGCAGGATCCTTCAGTACAGGCGGACACTAGCCCATCCAGTACGACAGATGATGATCTTGATGTTCCGATTGCCATTCGGAAGCAGAAGAGGCAATGTGCCTCTTATCCATTTGCGTCACAGGTATCTTTTCACCGTCTCACTGGTGATTTTCATAGGTTTGCCATAGCCTTGTCTTCCGTGGATATACCACGGACATACCAGGATGCTTTGAAGAGTGATTGCTGGAGATTAGCAATGGAAGAGGAGATGAGGGCCTTACAGTCTCGTGGCACATGGTGTTTGGTCCCTGCACCTTCTGATGCTTCAGTTGTGAGCTGTAAATGGGTCTTCACAGTCAAATATCATGCAGATGGCACGTTGGATAGGTACAAAGCACGCTTGGTCGCCCGTGGGTTTACACAAACCTATGGTGTGGATTACATGGATACATTCTCTCCAGTGGCGAGACACTCTACTCTTCGTATTCTCTTATCCGTTGCTGTGATCCGTGATTGGAGTATATCTCAACTAGATGTCAACAATGCCTTTTTGTACGGGGACTTACAGGAGGAAGTCTACATGCAACAGCCACCTGGGTTCACTGCTGAGGAGGAGAAGCAGATGGTCTGTAGACTTCACAAGGCGATATACGACCTCAAACAGAGTCCGAGAGCATGGTTCCAGAAGTTGTCCAGCCTAATTGAGCAACAAGGATTCAAGAGGTCAAATGCCGATCACTCATTGTTTGTCCAGAAGTCATCGGCAGGTACGGTTGTCATTATGGTTTATGTGGATGATATTCTTGTTCAAGTTCAAGTAGATAATAGTCCGATTTGAATTTAATTCGATCATAAACGAGCCAAACCTTAACATAACTTTGGGCTCGTTTACATAAATGGACTGAACCTTGAAATGGTAGGTTCGCTCAAGTTCGGTACGTTAATAGTTTGATATAAATAAATAAATATAATATTATGATTTGGGAACTGGGAGCTCCTGCAAAGCTTACAACCCCTATATCTTGATTTATGTTCACCCTTATATCTTGATTTATGTTCAATTCTCAGAAAACAAGGGACTTAATATGAAATATTTCTCGAATTTCCCCAAAAATTGATGTGAGATGAAACCCTAACCTCCATAGTCCCCTACCACATCACCCACTATAGACACCTCCTCCCTCTCCTATATTCTCCACACCACATTCGTCGATGTCGCACGCCCACACCCCTCTTCCTAGCGGTGATGAGCGCGAAATCCACCTCTTTAATAATCGATAATTGTAGTATAGGAGGCGGATTTCGATCGTCAAAATACCACAATCTTTGAATGTTGTGGAATATTTTACTTGGCAAGTTTACCAAGGTCGAACATAGGGAACAATGATTTTTAGTTGCTTGGTTTTTAAATCAAATTAAATAATTAACTAATGTTTGATTAGTTTCTGTGTTGGGATAATATACAATGTAATGAAATGCAAGCAGATGCAAAAATACAGAGACACCGATTCAACACGAGATCTGTGATTAAGATTTTTTATCCAAATAACATTAATCAATATCCTCAAGTTTGATCATAGATCAATCTTATATCAAATCCACAAATATTTCTCGAATTAACTCCAAAAGCAAGCAAGAGGGTGAATATTTCTATGCATAACAATTGATCTCTAAATTTTCTAAGATTTATTCTTCCAATAATGATCACAATTAATAAGAGAGTAGATCAATTATTTTGCCATAAATATGTCCTTGCGAAAATAAAATCATCAAAGAATGATCGTCTACAATCATAAGAGGATTAATCAATTTAAATTCCTCAATCGAGATCCTGCAAATTATATCGTTAAATTTTCTCCATAAAAATGCGCAAAATGTCAGAAAATCTGCCTGCGTATATCCAGAGGTTCAACAAATAAGATTTACCATAAAATATCCTCTAATCAGTCCACAAAGTATAGAATATGATAGAGCACAGAATTAGCTTCAAAATGATATATTATATGCTGAAAACTGAGTTCGTATGAGAAAGATATCACAAATTGAATTTGTAGGGACTGGAATGTAAATAAAATTAAAGTTTTCTTACTAAATAGCCCATGTAGGGACGTATCTGTAATTTATGAAAACCTCCTGTAATCTGGTGCAAATTTTCCCAAGAAAACCACTGCAAAGCACGTGCTTCTTAACTGGCGGTCCTGCTTGGTTAATTTCAGAATGCGTGGGAGAGGTTGATGCAATATTCCCCTCACGTGCTCTTCACGTGAGGAGGAGAGATGGGGCCGGCGGGGCTCGTCTTCCCCAAGGGCGATTTGGGGGACGTTGATGGCGGGCTGGCTGTGCACCCACCCCGAGGTGGCAAGGGCAGGTGGTTGTCGCAGACCCGAGGGAAGTGCCGGAGAGGTGCAGCGGGAGCTGCGAGGGCGGACGGGGTGCTCTGGGTGTCGACGGGTGGTGCGGCGGTTGGGCGCGCGTCGCCGGTGGCACGCTGAGGGGTGCGCATCTGCGCGCAGTTGGCCTAGAAGGGGGAACACAGGGCGTCTCGCGCTGCGCGCGGAGGTGGAGCGCCGCCCTTGGCATGCGGCAAGGGGCGAGCAGACAATGGTGAGGCGAAAGGGAGTCCCCTGCACGAGGTAACGTCGGAGCAGGGGCGAGAGATGTCGGGCGCGTCTCCCCAGGTGGGCGGAGCGGCGGTGGGGATCCGTGGCCGTCGGTGGCGAAGGTGTAGCAGGCGGAATGGCCGTATGTGGTTGCTGGTTCGTGGCGGAGATGTACCTGCAACGACGAGAACAAAAATGGAAGGGAAAAAATGGAGGTTATGTGTGTGTCGAGTTTGCCTGGAAGGAGTTGTTTTGCCAACTCCGGTGATCACTCGAGCCCCTCAGCACAGGAGCGAGCTTGGTTGCTCCAAGAAGAACAACAACACGGAGGATTCCCGCCGTGGATCACGCCGAGAGTCTATCGCAAGCGGCAGCCTTGCTGTCACCAAGACGGCTGGAACTTCTCCCTGTGGCGGATGGATGGAGCCGGCTGTGAGGGGAGGTTCTTTATAGGAGGTGAACAAGGGGATGTTACGCGGAGATGTAACGGCCAGAGGCCATGGTGAGGGCGGTAGCGGGCGTTACGAGGGAGGAGGAGATGACGGGGGCGGGGGTTGGCGTTTGCAGGGGAGGAGAAGGGGTGGAGGGCACGTGCTTTGCACGTGGTTGGCTGGAGGAAGGTGGAAGAGGTCACGTGTTAGGCACGTGACCTGGGGGCGGCAGTGGAGAGAGAGAAAGTGGGGGTGCCACGTGGCACGCCCAGGAGCTGCCACGTGGCATCCCAAAAAAAATTCAACTTTTAACGATGGAGAAGAAGTAGAAGAAGACTTCGAATCAAAAAATTTCCTTCACAAAAGTTGCTCGTCTCGACGAGATCTACAACTTTCATGAAGGATCCGGGAGCAAAAGAGGTCACCTGTGAGAAGTGGTATTTTTGGCGGCTTTCCATGTGTATAGAAAACCGATTTTTGGAGTTTTGTATTTTTTTTGGTGGTTTTAGAGAGGATAAAAATTATAGAAAAAATATGATAAAATACAAGAAAATTAATTACACACTAATCTAATTTTTTTGGATTTTTAGTAAATAAGAAAATAGGAAAATAAAATAGAAGTAAGAATCACACAACTTTTGTACAGACCGACAACGGACACTTGGACTCGGTCAGTTTCTTTGATTTCAGTTTTGATCTGGATTTGGATTTTTGCGTCGCTTAATAAAACTTTCATCAAAGAACACAAATGAAAAAGAAATAAAATTAAAAGGATTAATTAAGTACATAAAAACTCAGGTAAAAAATAGCAAAAAATCAAAATGCGCAAAAGAGGCCCAAAACCCAACTTTCACAAATGAGCTCCGAATTTTACGAAATTGGTCTTGTTTTGAAGGTATTTGAAAATGGAGTACTTTAAAAGTAAGTAGACCAAAATCGGACACTGTATTTGGGAGATATGCTTAATTTAGTCTGTCAGATGTGAAATTAGACTTTGGGATTATTTGACACTTATTGGGGTTAGTAATTTTTTTGTATTTTTTATTTAATAAGTTTAGTAATATCTACACAATGGAGGTGGTTTGGGGTTAATCGGAGTTAGGATTAATTAATTAAAAATGTGAGAAGTTAGCGGCTTTTTGGGCTAATTTACACTTGGGATTTTTAATGCAGTTATGCATGATGAAATGCAAATATTATTCACACATGTACGAATGCTAATAATGCTCTATTAGTGATTAATTACATGTGAATGATGGGGAACAGAGCCTAAATGACCAATTTTAGCATGATGAATACGAGATTCATCATACCCCTATACTTAGACCATGCTCGTCCCCGAGCATGAATGAATGACTTAGTTGAATACATCCCTGACTGTGTACGTGAATTTTTCAAGGCTTGATTAATAGAAGACCCTTAATTTGAGTGATCCTAAAATTTTGGACCCAACCAAGCTTTAGTCAAAAGGAACCTAACTTCTTTAATTTTCAGACTCTCTGTTTGTACATATAGTATAACGATATGATTCTTAGTGTACTGCATTCATGAGAGTCAGGTCGAGACATCACCCAAAGTTCCAATTCAAGAGACTCTCCTCTAGACCTAATCCTCGACACTAGGGAATAAATCTATTCTTGCTTCAGTCAACCGTCTCATTAGTTCGTCAGACTTGAAAGTGTATATGGACGGCCAGATGGTGGAGGGCATAGGATTGTGTCTGATTTTCTCTCCCTTACATTGGAACAAGGTGCCTCTCGAGTGCCTTATTACTCAACACAAGTATATTGTTATTTTATTGATCAATGTGTCCGTCAAGAGAGTTGGAGTCGTCTGCACTTGTTTTTCTGGGAGTACACCGGGGTGTGTCTTTTCTGAGTATCTAAGATACCTTCGACACTCATACTTGTATCGCTTACGATGCAGAGCCCTTTTATGGTGTCAGCCCGACTCCTTGGTCCTAATTAGCGCTTGGTCCAAGTGGACACTTTAAAAATGTTTGGGAGCGCTCGCCATTGGTGGAAGCTCATTTAGAATTTGACTTTGGATGATAGAGCTTTTCTTGACATTTCTGTTTCTTTTTTTTTGGCTAGCTCCACTGCTTTTACCAAAAGTTGGCGCACACTGATCAACAATTTTCGTTGAATTTCATCATACCCTGGCACTTAGATCAATATTAAAAAGATAGCATATGAATCTTGTTCAAATACTGGCGAGGGTTTTGCTGACACTCAGGTTTTCTGTAGCCTTCATTAACTTTATCCCATCCTCGCATATCATCAGATCGGGTCTAAACTCAAATCTCCTGTCCTAGTTCCTCAAGTGATATCTCAAATCATCTTCATCAATCATGCAGTTGTGAAAGTGATTGTGCTGATCAAATTCTTTGAAGGTAGAGATGAAGAGTGCAATATAGCGCTCAAATCTTTCAAACTAGGGAAGTGTGGATTATTAAATTCTGAAAACCCTAATGACTAAGGCAGGCTAGCTCAGAATCTCAAGATCTCAGAAATCAAGTGTCCTAAAAAATCCTCAAGCCTTGAGTGATGGTGAATGTGTCAGGAACATATCGACCAAGGAATGCATGAAATGCTTGATGAAATGCAAGACCATGAGTAATGATTTTTTTTAATGCAAAATTTTTTTGGTGTTTTTTTTGTTTTTGTTTTTGTTTTTTTTTTTGTTTTGTTTTTTTTAAACAGATATTATACACACTACTTGTACCCATCCCCGATGTTAGATAAAAATGATTGAAGTACGAGCTATGGATAAAGTAGATATATACAAACACACCCCCCTATACTTAGCTTGTGCTATGTCCTCATGGCACAAAGTGAAATGTAGACATAGCTCGTACGAAGTATAGAAGGAGAAAAAAATAAAAGAAGAGAAGTGATATATAAACAATGGATGCGGTCCCCCTATACTTAGGCTCAGGCCAGCCTAAGTATAATCGGATAAATACAGATGGGGAACCGGGTAGATTTGTGAATGTACAAGATCAAGGAGGTTTGCGACGGACCTTCTTGTGGGAGTGTGGAGGGAGATAGTATTGAGATGTGGAGTGTGATGAAGAGGGGGCCGATGAAGAAGTCCAGTCATCGTCGGAGTCGTCCTCAGGAGAATAGTAGTGGTCTGCAGAGGATCTCCAACTTTTGTCGATCAGAGGTAAGTGCCCTTGGATCAGAGCTGTACCTATTGCACTTATCTGATGAACCACATCATGATCTGACGAGGACTCTTCAGAATTCACATGATGTGTAAGGTCAAAGGTGACTTTCTTAGTCGGTTTGTTTCCTTGGAAAGTATTGGGAGGAAGTTGGACAGTCTGCATCTCCCTGCCTTGAGTAACCGAAGTGGCATTTGTGAGTTCCTCATCAGATGAATCCCCATAAAAGTCGACCAATTCTTGAAGGGTCATGCACTGCTTCGGTCGAGGGAGATTGTTCCTGCGGATCTTGTGGTTTATGGCTGGAGGTGTTGATGTCACTTTCGGATGATCGTGATTTTTGGTGACATGGGATGTTTTCGGAGTCGGTTCCTTATATGGTTCAAGTAACTCATGAATTACTGCCGACTCGAAGATTGGTCCACTCAGATAATCATGACGGTCCTCAATAATATGGTCCAATTCTTCATAAGCTCCAAAATCTTGCTTTTTCCTAGGAGCAGTAATAAGGTGGTGAGAATCCGAAGTTTGTCCAACAGTTAACCTTGTAGGTGACTCTCCTAGGGGTTGTCTCAGTGTATCATGCGGAGATGTCTGACAATGTGAAATATAATTGTCGGTTTTAAGTTGGTTTTCCTCAAAGCAGGTTGTGTCATTGGGGGTTTGTTCATCGTGGTCCGAGTTCGGGAACTTGATTTCCTGAGTCTCACAATCGACGATCGCCTTAGCGGAGGCTAAGAACGGCTTTCCTAAAATGATAGGAGACTCAGACATCCTTCCGGGGTGCGCAATGTCAAGGACCGTAAAGTCCACCTTATGTTCTTTACCTCGGAAATTTACGACGACAGAAACGATCCCCCGCGGTCTTTTGGTACATCGATCAGGTAATTGAACGATCACCCTAGTCTTTTTGAGTTGTCCGAGTTTGAGTTGGTCAAAGACGGACTTGGGGAGGATGTTTAATGTTGAGTCGTCGTCTAACCGAACATGAGTGAATGTAGAATCCTCAATTTCACATGTGATCCGAGTCAACCGCTTGACTTTGCGGCTTTTGATTTTATGATTCATCACCAAAGAGCTAGCCATAGATATGACGTGATATTCAGTCCTGGATCGTTTCTTGCCCGTCTTATTGGGGTTCTGTCGACTCTTCACAAATCTCTTAAGATCGGGCACATATTCTATGGCTTTGATCAATGGAAGTTCTAAGATCAGACTCTTGCAAAATGCTTCCATTTCAGAATTGTCCATTTTTTTGAATTTTCAAATTTTTTCAATTTTTTGGTATTTTCTGTAATATGGTCAGTCGGGGGGTCAGAGGTCAGTGGTTGTGTCTGATTGTGATGATCCAGTGGTTCGCATGGTGGTGGCCTCACTTTTTCTGAATTTTGCATTGACTGGATGAGATCATATATTCTCATAGTTAAAGTGTCTGCTCTATGATTAATCCGAGCAATCTCATCCTCAAATATCTCATGACTAGTGATTGAATAATCAGTCTCCATGCGTCGTGATTCTGGCATGTGACCTCGAGGAGAGTATTGATTGTTCATATACATTATGGTTTGGTAATGAGTTGAATTTCCTTGACCTCGGTTTTCTCGTTGATTGCCGAAGGAAAATTGACTATACTCAAGAGGATAGTCATCTTGAGTAGGGGATGGTTCCATAGGTTGTGAGATCATAGTAACCGGAAATCGTGTTCTATTGTCAGTATCGGTCACTCTATTGTTCATCCTCGATTCTGTTCTCTCTCTCTTGTCCATAAGATTGTCAGAATGTGAGAGAGGGCTAGTCCAAGAATGATTGTTAAAAGTGAGTAGTCCCCAGCAACGGCGCCATTTGATGAGCGCGAAATCCACCTCTTTAATAGTCGATAATTGTAGTATAGGAGGCGGATTTCGGTCGTCAAAATACCACAATCTTTGAATGTTGTGGAATATTTTACTTGGCAAGTTTACCAAGGTCGAACATAGGGAACAATGATTTTTAGTTGCGTGGTTTTTAAATCAAATTTAAATAATTAACTAATGTTTGATTAGTTTCTGTGTTGGGATAATATACAATGTAATGAAATGCAAGCAGATGCAAAAATACAGAGACACCGATTCAACACGAGATCTGTGATTAAGATTTTTTTTATCCAAATAACATTAATCAATATCCTCAAGTTTGATCACAAATCAATCTAATATCAAATCCACAAATATTTCTCGAATTAACTCCAAAAGCAAGCAAGAGGGTGAATATTTCTATGCATAACAATTGATCTCTAAATTTTCTAAGATTTATTCTTCCAATAATGATCACAATTAATAAGAGAGTAGATCAATTATTTTGCCATAAATATGTCCCTGCGAAAATAAAATCATCAAAGAATGATCGTCTACAATCATAAGAGGGTTAATCAATTTAAATTCCTCAATCGAGATCCTGCAAATTATATCGTTAAAATTTCTCCATAAAAATGCGCAAAATGTCAGAAAATCTGCCTGCGTATATCCAGAGGTTCAACAAATAAGATTTACCATAAAATATCCTCTAATCAGTCCACAAAGTATAGAATATGATAGAGCACAGAATTAGCTCAAAATGATATATTATATGCTGAAAACTGAGTTCGTATGAGAAAGATATCACGAATTGAATTTGTAGGGACTGGAATGTAAATAAAATTAAAGGTTTCTTACTAAACAGCCCATGTAGGGACGTATCTATAATTTATGAAAACCTCCTGTAATCTGGTGCAAATTTTCCAAGAAGCACGTGCAAAGCACGTGCTTCTTAACTGGCGGTCCTGCTTGGTTAATTTCAGAATGCGTGGGGAGGTTGATGCAATATTCCCCTCTCATGTGCTCTTCACGTGAAGAGGAGAGATGGGGCCAACGGGGCTCGTCTTCCCCAAGGGCGATTTGGGGGACGTTGATGGCGGGCTGGCTGTGCACCCACCCCGAGGTGGCAAGGGTAGGTGGCTGTCGCAGACCCGAGGGAAGCGGCGGAGAGGTGCAACGGGGGCTGCGAGGGCGGACGGGGTGCTCTGGGCGTCGAGGGGCGGTGCGGCGGTTGGGCGTGCGTCACCGGTGGCACGCTGAGGGGTGCGCGTCTGCGCATTGGCCTAGAAGGGGGGAACGTGGGGCGTCCCGCGCTGCGCGCGGAGGTGGAGCGCCGCCCTTGGCGTGCGGCAAGGGGGCGAGCTGACGATAGTGAGGTGAAAGGGAGGCCCCTGCACGAGGTAACGTCGGAGCAGGGGCGGGAGATGTCAGGCGCGTCTCCCCAGGTGGGCGGAGCGGCGGTGGGGATCCGTGGCCGTGGTGGCGAAGGTGTAGCAGGTGGAATGGCCGTGTGTGGTTGCTGGTTCGTGGCGGAGATGTACCTGCAACGACGGGAACAAAAATGGAAGGAAAAAAATGGAGGTTATGTGTGTGTCGAGTTTGCCTGGAAGGAGTTGCTTTGCCAACTCCGGTGATCACTCGAGCCCCTCAGCACAGGAGCGAGCTTGGTTGCTCCAAGAAGAAGAACAACACGGAGGATTCCCGTCGTGGATCACGCCAAGAGTCTATCGCAAGCGGCAGCCTTGCTGTCACCAAGACGACTGGAACTTCTCCCTGTGGCGGATGGATGGAGCGGCTGTGAGGGAGGTTCTTTATAGGAGGTGAACAGGGGGACGTTACGCGGAGATGTAACGGCCAGAGGCCATGGTGAGGGCGGTAGCGGGCGTTACGAAGGAGGAGGAGATGACGGGGGCGGGGGTTGGCATTTGCAGGGAGGAGAAGGGTGGAGGGCACGTGCTTTGCATGTGGTTGGCTGGAGGAAGGTGGAAGAGGTCACGTGTTAGGCACGTGACCTGGGGGCGGCAGTGGAGAGAGAGAAAGTGGGGGTGCCACGTGGCACGCCCAGGAGCTGCCACGTGGCATCCCAAAAAAATTTCAACTTTTAACGATGGAGAAGAAGTAGAAGAAGACCTCGGATCAAAAAATTTCCTTCACAAAAGTTGCTCGTCTCGACGAGATCTACAACTTTTCTGAAGGATTCGGGAGCAAAAGAGGTCACCTGTGAGAAGTGGTATTTTTGGCGGCTTTCCATGTGTATAGAAAACCGATTTTTGGAGTTTTGTATTTTTTTTGGTGGTTTTAGAGAGGATAAAAATTATAGAAAAAATATGATAAAATACAAGAAAATTAATTACACACTAATCTAATTTTTTTGGATTTTTAGTAAATAAGAAAATAGGAAAATAAAATAGAAGTAAGAATCACACAACTTTTGTACAGACCGACAACGGACACTTGGACTCGGTCAGTTTCTTTGATTTCAGTTTTGATCTGGATTTGGATTTTTGCGTCGCTTAATAAAACTTTCATCAAAGAACACAAATGAAAAAGAAATAAAATTAAAAGGGTTAATTAAGTACATAAAAAACTCAGGTAAAAAATAGCAAAAAATCAAAATGCGCAAAAGAGGCCCAAAACCCAACTTTCACAAATGAGCTCCGAATTTTACGAAATTGGTCTTGTTTTGAAGGTATTTGAAAATGGAGTACTTTAAAAGTGAGTAGACCAAAATCGGACACTGTATTTGGGAGATATGCTTAATTTAGTCTGTCAGATGTGAAATTAGACTTTGGGATTATTTGACACTTATTGGGGTTAGTAATTTTTTTGTATTTTTTATTTAATAAGTTTAGTAATATCTACACAATGGAGGTGGTTTGGGGTTAATCGGAGTTAGGATTAATTAATTAAAAATGTGAGAAGTTAGCGCTTTTTTGGGCTAATTTACACTTGGGATTTTTAATGCAGTTATGCATGATGAAATGCAAATATTATTCACACATGTACGAATGCTAATAATGCTCTATTAGTGATTAATTACATGTGAATGATGGGGAACAGAGCCTAAATGACCAATTTTAGCATGATGAATACGAGATTCATCATACCCCTATACTTAGACCATGCTCGTCCCCGAGCATGAATGAATGACTTAGTTGAATACATCCCTGACTGTGTACGTGAATTTTTCAAGGCTTGATTAATAGAAGACCCTTAATTTGAGTGATCCTAAAATTTTGGACCCAACCAAGCTTTAGTCAAAAGGAACCTAACTTCTTTAATTTTCAGACTCTCTGTTTGTACATATAGTATAACGATATGATTCTTAGTGTACTGCATTCATGAGAGTCAGGTCGAGACATCACCCAAAGTTCCAATTCAAGAGACTCTCCTCTAGACCTAATCCTCGACACTAGGGAATAAATCTATTCTTGCTTCAGTCAACCGTCACATTAGTTCGTCAGACTTGAAAGTGTATATGGACGGCCAGATGGTGGAGGGCATAGGATTGTGTCTGATTTTCTCTCCCTTACATTGGAACAAGGTGCCTCTCGAGTGCCTTATTACTCAACACAAGTATATTGTTATTTTATTGATCAATGTGTCCGTCAAAAGAGTTGGAGTCGTCTGCACTTGTTTTTCTGGGAGTACACCGGGGTGTGTCTTTTCTGAGTATCTAAAATACCTTCGACACCCAGACTTGTATCGCTTACGATGCAGAGCCCTTTTATGGTGTCAGCTCGACTCCTTGGTCCTAATTAGCGCTTGATCCAAGTGGACACTTTAAAAATGTTTGGGAGCGCTCACCATTGGTGGAAGCTCATTTAGAATTTGACTTTGGATGATAGAGCTTTTCTTGACATTTCTATTTCTTTTTTTTTTTGGCTAGCGCCATTGGTGGAAGCTTTTCTTGACAGTTTTGGAATGTTGACCTGGCTAAAAGAAGGCGAGGAAGTCCCGAGAAGTGTTGGAATGAAACTATATGAAGGGATCTTAGTTTTTTAGATCTAAGCCCGAGAATGACCCAAGATAGATCTGAATGGAAGCAAAGAATTCATGTAGCCGATCCTACTTAATGTGGGAAAATGCTTTATTGTTGTAGTTTAATTTAGTTAGGCTTGTATCAACTTCAGAATAAAGGAATTCAAATCTATATTTAATTCTTTTCCTTGACAGTCTTAATCCAAAATTAGGTGCTCCTTCTTTATCATTACCCTCCTAGTCACTGAACTTTCACAAGCAAATGAGAGAGGCTATAATCATCTGCTTTACCCATAACATTGCTAATTCGTATCCTGAGGTCAGATCATCTAACCAATTTTCTGTTATTTTTAAAGGAAAACCAAAAAAGAAGAGGAACATAGCTCAAATCAAATAACTGTTGAATTCACGAAATGTGTCATCACACATCCATTTCTTCTAAAGTCTCTTGATCTCCACCTCAAGTGCCTCTATCACACCATCACTGGGGTTGTGGGGGTAGTTTATCCATGATAGAGCGGAGTTACAGTCGGCTGGGTGATGAGGGTAGTTTGTACATGATAGAGTAGGGTTACGGTTGGGTGGGTGATGGAGGGGATGGTTTTGAATTTTGATTGGCCTGAAAATCTGGATCAGGTTTGAGATCTGATATACGGACTCAATAAGTGCATGGATGCAGAATGGATAAACTTTTAAGGATATGGATGTAATGTCAATGTTTATAGGCCCTTTGTTATACAACACCAACAAGAAAGCCTTTTCCCACATTAAGTAGGATCGGCTACATGGATTTTTTGCCTCCATTTAGATTTATCTTGGGCCATTCTTGAGCTTAGATCCGAATAACTAAGATCCCTTCGGATAGTCTCATTCCAACACTTATCGGTCCGTCCTTACCCTCTCTTAGCCGGCTCAACATTCCAAATCTCGCATCTCTAAACTGTTGCATCTGCAACCTCCTTTGCAAGTGGTCAAATCATCTTAAGCAATTTTCTATCATTTTATCCTCTATTGAAGCGACACCAACTTTACTTCTTATCGCATCATTCCGAAATAGATCTTTTCGTGTATGACCATGCATTATTTATTGTCCCTTTGTTATAATTGGAAAAAAAATATGTCGGCCCACATGCATAAATCCAACTCAGCCATGGCCGGTCCCAAGCCCGGGTAAATGAGGTGGGTTGCACGTTAGGCAGCCGACAGCCAGCGCATGATAGATAAATTCGTAAATAGTGTTCTTAAAGTTCTTCTAAGAATACTATTTATGAATTTATCTCGAAACCGTTCGGATCTTTTAAACATGGATTTAAGCAAACATACAGATTTCGTTGGGGCGTTCCCTACTTGCGACGCGTTGCATCGCCCGAATGCAATGAAAAATTGGCAAGGGCCGCTACATCGCATCCTGGATGTAGTTCAAAATTTGCAAGGGTTCTTGCATGAGGAACGTATGCGGGGTAAACAAGCTAGTTCCGCTGCATCACACCCCGGATGCAGTCCAAAATTTGCAAGGGTTATCGCATAATGGACGCATGCGAGTAAAGAAGTTAGTCCAAAAGAGATTGCAAAGGAAGCTACGGATTGGTAGTTGGAATATCGGTACTTTAACTGGAAAATTGATAGAGATAGTGGATACAATGGAAAGAAGGAAGATTCATATATTATGTCTTCAAGAGACTAAATGGGTTGGAGAGAAAGCAAGGGAGATCGAGAAGACAGGCTTTAAACTTTGGTATTCAGGTAAAGATAAGGGAAGAAACGGTGTTGGAGTGGTTGTTCATAAAGATTTGAAGGATTGTGTGGTTGAGGTGCAAAGATTTGGGGATCGGATTATTTTGCTAAAGTTGGTGCTTGAAGAAGAAATTCTGAATATCATCTCAGTTTATGCACCGCAAATTGGTTTAGATAAAAGGACTGAACATGCTTTTTGGGAGGATCTGGATAAGATTTTACAAGGAATCCCACAAACAGAGATGGTTTGCATAGGTGGAGATCTTAATGGACATGTAGGAAAAGATGTTTCAGGGTATGCAAGTGTGCATGGAGGACATGGTTTTGGAGATAGAAACGAAGAGGGAAAAGTCATTTTGGATTTTGTAACTGCATATGATCTTTTCATAGCAAACACTCTTTTCAAGAAGAGGGAGGAGCATTTAATTACTTATAAGAGTGGCTCAACTAGAACACAGATTGATTACTTTGCGTTGAGGAGAAGAGATCGCTTGTGTTGCAAAGATTGCAAAGTAATCCCTGGAGAGAGTTTGACAACCCAACATCGCTTGTTAGTCTTGGATTTACAAATAAAAGGGCTGGTAAAGAAAAGGAGAGATCCTAAGATCACTAGAACTAGGTGGTGGAATCTTCCGCTGAAGCAATCAAGCCTTAGGGAGAAGGTTTTAGAAGACTTATCTTGGGATTGTAGCGGTAGTGCAAACGAGATGTGGGAGGCAGTAGCATCTTGTATCCGAAAGGTAGCCAAAGAGATGCTAGGCGAGTCAAAAGGAGGCTTGGTGGTGGAGTGAAGAGGTGCAAGAGAAGCTGAAAATTAAAAGAGCTTGCTTTAAAGCTATGTCTAAGGATAGAACAGAGGAAACTATCACAGACTATAAAATAGCGAAGAAGGAAGCAAAAAAGGCTGTAAGCGAAGCTAAGTCAAAAGCTTATGAGGTTTTGTATAAAAATCTCAACTCTAAGGAGGGCCAGAAGGATATATTCAGGTTGGCCAAAGCAAGAGAAAGAAAGACCAAAGACCTTTCTCAAGTGAGATGCATTAAGGACGAGGAAGGTCACGTGCTTGTTACTCAGAAGGATATAGAGACTAGATGGGAGCAATACTTCCATAAACTTTTCATTGGAGAAGGAAATAGAGAGATAACTTTGGGTGATCTAGCTAGTAGTGATAGTTACTTGAATGGTGCATGCTATAGACGAATACAAAGAAAAGAAGTAGAGGAGGCTTTGAAGGTTATGAGACCTGGGAAAGGTGTTGGACCGGATAACATCCCTGTACAAGTATGGAAAGTTTTAGGTGAGCGTGGTTTGACTTGGCTTACGAATTTATTCAATGTTATTTGGCGAAGCAAGAAAATGCCTGAAGATTGGAGGAGTATCGTGGTGCCTCTTTATAAGAACAAAGGAGACATTCAAATTTGTTCAAACTACAGAGGTATCAAGCTGATGAGTCACACTATGAAAATTTGGGAACGTGTGATCGAAAGAAGATTGAGGCAAGTTTCCCAAGTAAAAGAAAATCAATTCGGATTCATGCCAGGTCGCTCAACTATTAAAGCCATCCATTTGCTGAGGAGAATAATGGAGATTTATAGAGCTAAAAGGAAGAATCTCCATATGATCTTTATTGATTTGGAGAAGGCTTATGATTCCGTCCCACGAGAGATACTTTGGAGAGTTTTGGAGAAGAGACAAGTACCTGTCCTATACATTAATCTCATAAAGGATATGTATGATAGGGCTTTATCTTGTGTAAGGACCCCGACGGGGAAGACTGACTTTGATATCAACATTGGTTTACATCAAGGTTCAGCTTTGAGTCCATTTCTTTTTACTTTGATTATGGATGAGTTGACAAGTCACATTCAGGATGAGTTACCTTGGTGTATGTTATTTGCTCATGATATTGTGTTGATTGACGAGACTATAGATGGAGTAAATGAGAAGCTTGAGGTTTGGAGTCATGCATTGGAGACTAAAGATTTTCGTATAAGTAGGGCTAAGACGGAATATATGGAATGTACCTTTGATGGAAGCAATGGTGAAGGAATCGAGGTGAAGATTGGTGACGATAACATTCAGAAGTGAGATTCTTTTAGATATCTGGGATCTATTTTGCAACATGATGGGGAAATTGATGGAGATGTTACTAATAGAATAAATGCAGGCTGGCTAAAGTGGAGAGGAGCCTCCGCTGTTCTCTGTGATAAGAAAATTCCTTTAAAAATTAAAGGAAAGTTCTACAAAGCAGCCGTAAGACCTGCTATGCTTTATGGTTTGAATGTTGGCCTGTAAACCATAGACATGTGCAGAGAA
Organism: Ottelia alismoides; assembly: GCA_037367405.1. Taxonomy (NCBI): domain Eukaryota; kingdom Viridiplantae; phylum Streptophyta; class Magnoliopsida; order Alismatales; family Hydrocharitaceae; genus Ottelia; species Ottelia alismoides. The sequence continues at coordinate 19,015 of JAZKJV010010470.1, forward strand.
TGGTTGTAGTAGAAATGAAAATGCTAAGATGGATGTGTGGACATACACGTAAAGATCGGATTCGGAATGATGCAATCAGAAAGAAAGTTGGTGTAGCTCCGATCGAGGATAAGATGCGAGAAAACCGCTTAAGATGGTTTGGTCATTTGCAAAGAAGGTCAACTGATGCACCGGTTAGGAGATGCGAGTGTTGGGATGTTGAGCCGGCTAAGAGAGGGCGAGGACGGCTCAAGAAGTGTTGGAAAGAGACTATACGAAGGGATCTTAGTTTTTTGGATATAAGTCCGAGATTGACCCAAGATAGATCTGAATGGAGGCGAAGAATCCATGTAGCCGACCCTACTTAATTGTGGGAAAAGGCTTTGTTGTTGTTGTTGTTGTTGAACATGCATAAATCCCTATTCCCTATTTTATGCGACAACAAAAGATTCCTGACAGCACATCTTAGAAGATAATGGAGCCACATCGATTTCTGACCCAGTGCTCAGGCTAAAAATATCGATGGCAATGAGTAATGCATGGTTTGGTTCCCTTGTTGAAATCAACTATGCAGCGTAACTGGTCGGCTTAATAGGAGTGTGTTTCGCCATGCAGCTGGTGGATCACTTTTGACCTTATTGCAAGCTATCTTAAAGTCAGAGCACATGTAAAATCAACATATGGATTTTAACTGTTGTTCAAGTCTCATCCCCTGTTGTCAGGAAAAAATGTATACTTTATAGGAAAATAGATGAGCATTTGATCTTTGATATTTGAGTTTTTTTATCGTTGCTCCCTCTTAGATTCTGCAATATCGATTATGCTCCTCTCTTTTTGCAACATCAGTTGTGCTCCTACTTTTTTGGGAAATCTACTTTTGTGCCCTAAGATTAGTTTCCGTCCATTTTTTTCCAAACAGACGGTATCTCAGGGGGTACAAGTTAATCGGAAAGGAAAAAAAGAAATGCTAGGAGGTATATGCACAAATGATGTTGCAAAACAGGGAGGGATATAACTGACATTGTTGAATCTAAGAGGGGAGCAACTGTAATACCGCCGACACACTGAGCAAGGAAGGCCGTATCGATATCGTTTCGGTCCGCCCAGAAATGGATATATCGGGATATATCGCCGATATATCAACGATATCGGTGGAAATGTCGAAAATGGCTCAAAAAAGTCATTTTGTATTGTTTTTTCAGAAATTAAAATCATCCAAGATATTATATCAACAAATAATGTACAAATACAAACTTATGTCACACATATCGGTCACTTATAGCCCATATATCGCTGCATGGAAGGACATATCGATATCGATATCGTTTCGATATCGTGTCGATATCGATATATCGGCGATATATCGCCGATATATCGTTGATATATCGCTATATCTTGGAAACTTTCTGAAGAAAATGCCTGAAATCGGATATCTCGATATATCGATTTCGATATCGGTCCCATGTCGATATCGATATATCGGCGATATATCGCCGATATATCGGGATACGGCCTTCCATCACATATCAGTCATGTCGAATATATCGTTGTTAATGTTTACTCCTGACCTATAGATATTAGAAATGGATTCCATTCAAGTTCTTATAACATTAAATATGTTACAGATATACACTTAGATGACACATAGGGATCATTTTGTGAAGACTATGATCCTTATATTGCACATATCGGTCATATCGAACATATCGTTGGCACTGTTAGTTATTGTTGACCTATATACATTGAAAACGGAGTTCATCCAAGATCTTAGAATATTAAATAACTTACAAATATACTCTTAAATCACACATTTCGGTCATTTATGAAGCTTGTATCGCATATATCGATCATTTCAAACATATCGTTATTAATGTTGATTCTTGACTTATAGATTTTTTTTGAAGAATTGACTTGTAGATATTGGAAATGGATTTCATTCAAGTCTTACAACATGAAATAACTTGCAAACATACTCCAAGTTGAAGAACCATTGCATGCACCCTCCTGTCGCACCATACCCTACCAGTACGGGGGTCTCGCTGCCCAGTCAACGAGCCTGGTGGGCTATGGGGGGCCCAGATTGCCTCCCCCCCCCCCCCCCCCCTTCCGGGGGTGTAAGGGCAGCGTCCTGACCTGAAACAAAATATATATATAAACCATTGTGTGTTTTAACACTAGGTGTAGCTAGATATGTGTTTTAATACTAGTTGTAGGTTGATAAGTAGTGTAATCAATCTTGCATGAATAGTAACATTGGTATATAGAGATATCGGTGAAACGTCGGTGATATCGATCAATATCCATGATTTTTTATACTAAATCCAGTCATTTTTTACCGATATGAGCCGATATGGCGATATATCGGTGATATATCGTCGATATCCATGTAAAAGGATATACTGGGTAATTTCGACGCCCTTTCCTTGTTGAAACCGAAATATCGGCGATATATCGCCGATATGGCATTCTATGACACTGAGGCCTCTGCGGAGACTGAACAACCTCATTCATAGGTGAGGCTATCTAAATGGGAACACGTTTGAGATATCTATTACCATTGGTGTTATGAGATTTGTTTCGTTGTTAATGGCAACAGCTCCTGCAAAATTAAAGGAAACAACGCCTGATTCCCCCTTTTCTGATCTCAAACTTAACTAAAGTTGTATTGTTGCAGAATATAGCCCGGAAAATCCGAGGATAACATTGAAGTGCACCCATCACTTTCATCTTGGATGTATATACGAGTGGCAGGAGAGAAGCGAGACCTGTCCGGTCTGTGGCAAGGTAAGTAAGTGCATATTATCTTTGGTAATCTGTTCAGATGCTCTCCAAAACGGATGCTTAATAAAACCAGTTTTTTCTTTCTTTCTCAGGTTATGGTCTTCGACGAGGCTGATTGAGCAAATATAGTCCATTGCTTGACGTAATGGGAACCTTCACAGTCTCTGTACATCCATATGCTTCACACATATATACAAAAACCGAGGGGATTAAGTCCCCCCAAAAAATTAGCTCAGTTATACAGCATTCAGGGTGACGTCATGAATCACTTGTTTTATTCCATCTCTTCAAATATGTACAGCGGAGAATTCAAATGATGAATCTGAACACCTGGTCCTTTGAGAAGTCATGCCACCCTGTTTATGGTCAAATGATGATGTAGGTAACATATGGTTTGCATCGCCTCGTTGGGTGAATGCAGTTTGGCATTGAGCATAAATGCTAATTAGTGGTTGACCCGTTCATTATATTTTGTTTATTGGAGTTATCCATAAGTGACGTTGACGTCTCCACATAAATGCCTCGATTGAATTAATAAAAAATATTAACTTAACATGTAATCAATAATACAATAATAATGATAAAAAAATCATGTGAAGGTAAACACCAAGAATGTTGTGATGGACAATGCACAGAAAATACGTCATCAAATAAGTGTGTTTACATGCACAATCAAGAATGCAAATTAGGGTAAATTATAAAAAGGCTCCCAACTATACCTTGATTCTTAATTGGGGGACTCATTTTTCAGTTGTAACATAGAGTGTACTGAACTTTCTACTTACGGATTAGACGTCGATATATAAGGGTCATTGAAGCATATGGCAGCCTTTATTTGATATGGAAAGATAAGATTAGGTCCCTCTTCGTTACAATTGAAAAATGAGGCCTCTAAAAATGAGAATTAAGGCACAGTGAAGGTCATTTTTGTAATTTATCTCAAATTTAAAATTAATCTTCAGATGTAAACGCATACGAAATTTTGCAAATGTAAAGCTTGAATGCTTACAACCACATGGCACGATGGTGCTGCATGATGGCGATGATATGACGATGCGATGTTGGCCTGATGATATGCAGTGGTGCGCGGTGACTGCATCGGACCATGGCGTTAGTAGAGATTGTGTAGGAAAGAGCTCGACCGACGAAAGGTGCTTGAGGACTGGTGGTGGTGGTTGTGGTAATGGTGCTTGAGGTCCTTGTCCTTTACACTGGTATATATTTAAATACAAAGAATAAATAGTAGTGTTTTACATCAAATGTTGATAGACAGCATCTAGGTAAAAGCTTCTTAATGAAATTAAAAACCTTATTCTTTATGGTGGTTTTCCTAAAAAAAAATGGGTGAAATCCCATTGCTATATGGTGGAACTTACATCCCATTTAGAAGGACTAAAACTTATTATCCTACACCACTACATGAGGTAGCATGGATTGTTATGATCTTGTATTCGTTTTTTGTGATTTGAATAATAAAGTTTGGGTTAACAACATTGGTTACATACATCTTTATGTAATTTGTTAGTTTGTTCCCGATATTTTGTGGACTTGAGAAAAAAAAAGGCCCATATACAAAAGCATGGGAGGAGCATCCATTCTCTGTAAATGGTATATGGAAAAGTAAGGGCAACATGAATAATAAGTAGAAGGATGAAGATGCGATCATAATGGGCACTATAAAGTGTGGGTTGTTTTGGCTTTACAAATTACGTATATTTAAATATAATTAAATATCATTAGCTAATATATATATATATATATATATATATATATATATATATATATTACTCTATGATTTATGTAAAAGAGGATATTTCCTAAACTAAAGATGTCAAAATGTTCTTAGCATCCTCTTCCATTCTATATGCCTCTGTTTTCACTGGATCTATTCTTACACTTGACCTTGTCCTCGTCCTCGCATTTATCATCCATCATTTTGGAGTCACATAAGCTCAATGCATTCATTGAATATCAATGGCCTTTTCATGGCAAATGCCACCATAGTCACAACATTCATCTTCTGCAATGCAATCGCCTTATCGTTGTTTTCTCAAGTTGTATGACACTCGAGATGAATTTGGAGAAAACATGTGTAGTTCATCCTACAACATTCCATAGATCTGCTCATGTTCATGGACTTATCGATGCTCGGAGCAGCATGTTTGTGAGATATGGAGGCAACTCTAGTCTCTCATAGATTAAATGGATGCCCGTTAATGGTCATTTAGGTATATCGTCACATAATGCAAGGTTGATTCAGTTAGATGCCATTAGTTAAGAAGTATGTTCATCTTGTATGAAGTTTATGACTAAAATTATGATATCTTTTCTCTAAAATTAGTTTTTATACAAATCATGATGAAGAAGATTCCTCTGAGTAGTAGAAAGGTATACATTTTGACAAATTCATCATGTAACTTGAGCTAGATAATTGCACTTGGAATGTCATCAATAACACATTGAATATGAAATGTGAAATATGAGACATCTCAATTAGTAGGTTTGCAAGAGGAGATGGAAGGGAGTGGAATTACAAAGAGACACAAGAATTGTCTCTGGAGATTGGCCTTCCAACCATCGAGGACCTGTGCATGAATCTTGAGCATGGCAACAATGGAGTCACCAACATCTTGGATCCAGTTCTTCATGTACTTGAATATGGGAGACTACTGATCTGGCTTGAAGGATGTTAAAGACGACCCAAACATGCAATCAATCACAAGCAAGCAATCATGAAGAAAACGCATGATTTCTGTGGAAAAATCCCACCAGAGTATCAGGGAAAAACCAAGGGCAAAGAGAGGTTCCACTATGAGCAAAACGTGAATACAAATACAAGAACCTTAGGAGTTGGTGGCTCTGTTGGAATGAGACTCTCTGATTGAAGAACAAAATCGGGTAATATCTTTTGGGGACTCCCAAGACTCACTCGACTTCTTTTTCTTGTGTCTCTCACAATGGAAAGAACACCCATATAGAGGCCCTTCCAGTGACTTGTACACTCTCAATAACTACCCATAACATCTCTATATTCAAGATGAAAGTTATAATTTTCAAATCTTTGTTTAATGGTCAATATCTTTTGTATTCATGACCATTGAAGGTCATTATTCTTGTAACGATCCAACATCTCCCACTTGACCAAAATGGTTATGATATTACATACTCCCACTATTCGGGAAGTGTCTATCTTCTTGGAGATATTAACTTGAGGTTCATTATTAATGGCACCTCTAACTTGACTCAATCATTCTTGAGTCACATTAAACCGACGTGTTTAATGTATATTCCAACTGCAATTCCTTTAGTAAAGAATCAGCTAACATATCAGTTGTAGATATATATGTTACCTTGACTACTTGCTTAACTATATCTTGAATATAGTGATAATGAATCTGAATATTATTTCCCTTGAAACTATTTGATCTACTATTAATCAAGTTTATTGCAACTTGATTATTACAATATATTTCAATTGGTTCTTTAAACAATTTGAGACATAAGTTATCAAGAAAACGTTTGATCCAAATTGCATGAGTGGTGATCATGCTATATGCAATGTACGCATCTTCTTATGTAAATATGGAAATATAGGTTTGTTTTCTGCTTCCTCAAGAAATAATTGCTCCACCAAACATATAAAGATAATCTGATGTAGATTTCTTATCATCAACATCTCCCTTGAAATCTACATCGGACTATCCAACTACCTCAAGTGAATATACCTGATAAACTAACTTTAATTGTATAGTACCTTTTAGATATCTCATAATCCTCTTTATAGCTTCCTAATGTGTCGGTCCATGATTACTTTGATATCTACTTATCGTTCTTACAAAAAATCAAATCATGTCTTGTACACACCATTGCATACATCAAACTTCTCGTTGCTTGTGCATATTGAATGTAAAGGGATTTCTGCCCATTTTCAGGACACTGACTTTTACTAAGTTATTTTCCCATCACAAGTGGTGTATGGACTAGAGTGCTACTTTGTGTTCCAAACCCTGTCAAGATTGTATGCAAGTATGTTTCTTGTCTTAGACTCAAGATCCTTGAGTTTCTATCTCCAGTAATTTGAATACCAAGAATGTAGGATGTTTCTCTCCCCATGTTCTTCATTTCAAATCCATTGCTCAATCATTAAACATTAGTACGTCATTTCAAGAAAGCAAAATATCTTCAACATATAGTTAGATTATAACAAACTTGCTCCCACTTTTCTTGACATAGACACAATTATCCCTTATTTGCAATGAATCTGAATTTGATAATAATGTCATAAATTTGAGATAGCATTAACGTGAAGACCGATTCAAGTCATATAATGACTTTTTTAATTTGTAAACCTCTTTCTCCTTTCCTTGTACTTGAAAACCTTTAGGTTATCGCATATATATCTCTTCTCAATTCTTCATTGATAAAAGCAGTCTTTACATCCATTTGGAATAATTCCATATCCATATATGCGACTATTGCCAAGATCATTCTTATAGATGCAAAATTGGCTATCGTAGAGTAGGTACGAGATTAAATACGAGTTGAAGTGTACCGTGTAGTTTCTACATCTGTTTCTTGGAAATATATTCCAAGTTTCTGGGTATAGCCTTTGGCAACTAATCTAGCTCTATATTTATCAAAAGTATACTCAATGCGATACTTCTTGAATACCCACTTGCCGTCTATGGACCGCCTACCTTCTAGCAAGTCACATAGTTCCCAAATATCTTTTCACTCAATTGAGTCCAATTCATTCCTCATGACGATCATCCATGATTCCATCTCATTAGAAGCCATTGCTTCATTAAAAAAATAAGATATGTACAATCCCCTATATCCTCTTCTATGGTGTAACACAAAACCTCACACCCGCACATATAATAGTAATCCATCCATGCAGGTTGTGTCCTGGATCTCATATTGCTGATTTTACATGTGGATTGTGTGGGTTAACTCACTTCCTACAAAGGTTGTATATTTATCGGTCATGTTCCATTTTCGAATGAGGCATGCTATCCAATATTTCTTGTCTCATTTCTATATCATCTTCATTATCTTCTATGACAATTAGAGGTTATGTTTCCTTCGTTCCATTCTCCTTTTTCATCTTGATTTTCAAAAAAGGTAGCATCACGACTTTCAGTGAGACCTCAAGTTTCATGGAAGAACCTGTATATTTTGAATTTTTCACAATATCCAATAAATTTGCACTTTAACGTCTTAAATCCAAGCTTGTCTCAAAGCTGTCTTGGAAGCAAGACATGTGCAATGTATCCCCATTTCCGAAGATGGCTCACTTCTGATTTTCTATTATTCAATACTTCATATGGCGTTGAATTAAAAATTTTGGTGGAAATAATGTTTAATATGTAATTGGCTATCAACATAGCTTCTCCCCAAAATCTTTTAGAGAGGCATGAATGTGATAGCATACACCTTATCACATTCATTAAGGTTCTATTCTTTCTTTCTGATACACCATTTTGTTGTGGTGTATAAGGCATTGTAGTTTGCCTTATAATGCCTTTCTGAATGCATTAGCATTTAAATTCATTTGAATTGAATTTACCATCTCTATCCATTCTAAGTGTTTTAATTGGTCTTCCCTATTTCTTCTATACTTCAATTCTATTTCTCTTGAACATTTCGAATGCATATGCTTTTCTACTTAATAGATAAATTTAGGAGTACTTGGAGAAACCATCAATAAAAGTTATGAAATATTCCTTATACCTATACACACTCACACTTAAAGGATCGCAAATGTCAGAATGGATCAAACCTAACAAATCCTTTGACCTTGTATCTTCGAAGAAAGGTTTCCTTATCATTTTACGAGTCAAACAATGCTCATATGGAAATGTTCTTGCCCCTGTCATGTTAAGTATTAGATTCACCTCTACCAATCGATCCATTTTTGAATTTCCATGCTGTCCTAATATCATATGCAAAAGGTCATACATTGATAAGCAACACAAGGAATAATTAGAACTTTCTTTCATCGATTCATAAGTAACATTCAAACTGATCATCGCACTATACAAATTTTCCCATGGCAAGTTTTTTTGATCTTTGCCGATGGTAACATGATTGTTGTAGAAACATACTTCAAAATTTTTTTCATCAGTACAAGGATAGAGACGAGGTTCTGACGGATTCCAGGAGCATACAACCCATCATTCAAGACCATGATGCTACTTCCAAATCTAGATTATATACTCCAACACTTTCAACATCAAGATAGATGTTGTTTCTCTGTAAATTCTCCATTCTCCCTTTTGAAGTTCCTTGAAGTCCACCAGACACTCCATGGTCTTTGAAATATGAAGAGTTTTATCGGAGTCAATCCACCATCCTTCCCATACTATCACAACAGAGTTGCATTCTACCACTGCTACAAATTCTGACTTATGTTGATGTTTGCATTCTTGTCCTGGGGATCACTCACATTTTTTCGCTTTAGGCAGTTGGCCTTGAAGCAACCAAAACATCCACAACCATAGCATGAGCTACGTGGTACTTTCCTGTACTTTCCCTTGAATGCAACCTTGGAGGGTCCGCACCGCTTCTTGGTTTGCGCCGTGTTTGCTTCATCATCATCCTCGAAGACTCTGTCTGTTTTCTTTGATTGACCAAGTTTGTTCCATCGCCAACTGAGCAGGAAGATCAAAAACATTTCTTAATGGTATCACTTAATCTTAAAGATATAGCAATCACATCAAAGAAGGATGGCAAGCTATTGGGAATAGTTGTCGCTTGCAATCTGTCGGGTATTGATGATCGTGCTGCCTCTAGGTCTTTTACTATGATAATCATCTTATTCAAATGATCGATTACATTTTCAGATTCCTTCATCTTAAGGGAATTTTATTTGAGTAAAAAGAGTAGAATACCCACTTTCGACTTAGTGGTCTTTCTCACTTTTTTTGCATTCAATAAGATAAATGCATTTTCTTGGGATTGAAAACCCAAATTGAGTTGTCCTACATGTGAATTAACATGAAATTATATGCTTTGTTGTCTATTTTTTTTCCATTGCTTATGTGTTCTAATTTGTTCGATAGTAGGATTCTCAAATAATTCGGAGTAGGCTTATCAATCATGGAGTGGATGTCATCATGCATAAGACTATATGACTTCTATAGATTCACATCATGTAATTTGTCCCATTAAGATGCTCCAATTTCATAAGTTCAATTGCAACTAATTTTTGGTCTTTTTTTTTCTGAATTTAAGAGAAGTAGATGAGAAATAGAAGAAAAGAGAGATAAGAAGATAGACGAAAGTGGATAAGAAGATGATGTGCATTTTTTTACTTTTAGATTAAAAAAGGTGGGGGTTAGAAAAACTAGGCTATAGAAATGGGATTTGTAACAGTGGGATTAGCACCACACAAACAACAAAAAAATCCAAAAAGGACGCAGAAAGGGCAAAAACTGCCGTAAACAAATGATAGTTTCAAGAACAAAAGAAAACTTCTATGAATAAATTATGATCCAACAAGGAGGATTGACGTTTTATCAGAAAACATTATTTAATTAAAAAATGTAAATAAAGATGTTGGTTGTGATGAGTTTACGAAAATTGTGCCAAAAAATTAAGAGGATAAATGATATTAAAAGTAACACCAAAAAAATGTACCAAAAACAGCAATCAAGCCAAGCTTGATTCCACATCAAAAATAAAACATTAGTTTTTAAACGGATACAGTTCAAAGAACGTCACCCAAACATAAATATAAATGACAATGTAATGTAGTAATAAACGAACAATTAGTTAATGGATAAATAAAATAAAATTACCAGTTTTGATCTATCAATCTCTCCAAAAAAGAATATGGGTTGGATAGGTTAAAAAGTTCATTTTTAAAATTCTGTTGATATATTAATAACAAATTTAGAAAGAGAAAACTCTCAAAATAAAAAAAATAGATTGTTTTAAATTTTAATTTGTAGAGGTAACAAGACAAGATTAATTTTTTGATTAAAGAAAAACTCGACTAGCATAGACATTAAGGCAAATACATTGATTTCAATATAACAACTATATTATAAAGAATAAAAGAAGCTATTGTAAAAGGTAACCACAAATGTTATTTATAAAACCTTAAGGGTTTTTATCATTTGTGCCCCTCTGAGATATCGTAATTTCAGTTATGCCCTTATCTTTTTGGTAATATCAGTTGTGCCCCTCACTTCTTTCTCCATTATCAATTGTGCCCTTCCGTCAGATTGACCGTCAAAAAATTAAAATAATCATAGTTTACTCAAATCATGGTGTGGTTAAGAAGGGTATTATGGTCAGAATAAAATCAAATGAGGAGGAGGGTTGGGGAAGAGGTGTGGGGCTGCGGAGGAGTGCAGGTTGGAGCGCGGGCGGCGGGGGCTTGGGGAGGCGCGTGGCAGCGGGAGGAGGTCGGCTTCACGACGTTATCGAGGGGGAGCAGGGGGCGGCGTGGTGCTGGGCAGGGGAGGGCGCAGTGCGGGGCAGGGGAAGGGGAAGGGGGAGCAGGGGGCGGTGCTGGGCAGAGGGAAGGGTATTATGGTCAGAATAAAATCAAATGAGGAGGAGGGTTGGGGAAGAGGTGCGAGGCTGCGGAGGAGTGCAGGCTGGAGCGCGGGCGGCGGGGGCTTGGGGAGGTGCGTGGCAGCGGGAGGAGGTCGGCTTCACGACGTTATCGAGGGGAAGCAGGGGGCGGCGCGGTGCAGGGCAGGGGGAGGGGGCGGTGCGAGGCAGGGGAAGGGGAAGGGGGAGCAGGGGACGGTGCGTGCGGGGCAGGCCCGGCAGGGGAGGGGGAGACCTGGGCGCGGATGGGGGGCAGAGGGGAGGTGCAGGAGCAGAGGGAGGTGCTGGGGGCGGAGCAAGGAGCTTGAGGCGGAGGAGGACGAGATGGGGCGGAGGGGAGGTGCTGGGGGGGAGCAGGGAGCTCGAGGCGGAGGAGGGAGAGCTGGGGCAGAGGGGAGGTGCGAAGGCGGAGGGAGGTGCTGGGGGCGGTGCAAGCAAGCTGGGCGGAGTAGGGGAGGATGACGATGTCGGAGGTGGGGAGGTGCGTGGGCGGAGCATTGAGTTCGAGGCGGAGGAGCTGTGGAGGAGGAAGAGAAGGGAGGAAGAGGAAGAAGATGAGGTGGTGGGGGAATGACCACTGAACCTTTTTTTAATTAATTCCACTTATGTCCTTAAAGTTAACGTCCGTTTGCACTATGGATGGACGACAACTAACCCAAGGGGCACAACTGATAAAACGGCAAGAAGTGAGGGGCACAACTGATATTACTAAAAAGATATAGGCATAACCGATATTACGATATCTCAGAGGGGCACAAGTGATAAAAATCCAAACCTTAAATATAAAAGAATGATTCAATGTGAGGAGAAACGGTACAAATTAGACAACAGCCACGATGTCAAAAAAAGAAATAATTTAAAAAATGCTATGGATTAAAAAAACCTTCCAAATAAGAAAAATAAAATTATAGCTCACAGCCTTGAAAGTTCCCCAAATTTATCTCCGTCGATGAAATGGTGTTGTAATAGATTCATGGGATCGCCAGACTTTGGCACGACTCCCGGAGAGAAGGCCCAACCACGACTAATTGATGTGTGATACAAGTGAATGTGTTTGATGACTCGCTAAGATGTCGGCAAACGCACAGAGATCAGAGGTTCAAGACCGATCGGATCGGAGGCACACCCACGATCGAAAGATCAAGTCGACTTAGCATTATTTAAAAGATCAAAATCGATGTCGTCAAGATCAAGTTCTTCTACCATTTGAAGAAGAAAAATATTGTGTAATATCTTTTGGAGACTCTCAAGACTTACTCGAGTTCTTGTTCTTGTGTTTTTCATCGTGGGAGGAACAATCATATATAGAGCCTTTGAATTACATGTACACCTCCCATAACTACCTAACACTGATGACACATGCCTTAATTCTACAATACATATGTGTGTGTATGGATAATCAGTAAACAAATCCTAATCGGATCCAAAAATTTGTACGGAGGTGCGTGTGTGTGGGAGGGGGTTCCGTACTCACATTGCATGAGTATTGATCGGCCAAGATCCATTTATGAAATGTGCTCAGATAGAAAACGGGTTGGTACTTCAAGATATATTTCAACAAAGACTGTACACTTTCTTACTTTTGTAAGAACCCTAAGTCCAAGTGATTCCCATATTGAAATAGGCAAGCCCCTTCTTCATGAATCTGTATTAGCAATATTAGTTAATTATAACAATTCTAACTATTATTCCAAGGTTCCTAATACATGAGAATGAATGGAGAGATCAGGTTAACTAATCTAGCATGTCTTGCTTCGTCCCTTGACATGATCGAGAAGATTTTCTTTATTTTATGGATTTATCTACCAGAAAAATTATCAATTGCCCAATACCTTAAATAAATGATCAATTATACCTAAAAAATATTATTTATGGATGTTGAGAAAATTTAGAGATGAGGTGTTTTTGCAACAAATAAAGTGAGCGCTGCAAAACTTGGTAACTTGTATATGACTCAAGTAAACGATCTGAAAGCCATGACATTGATGGAGACCTCTGATTTACGAAGAAGGAAAAATGGAGTGTATTTAATACTTGACTACAAAAATCAATCCCTTCATAACATATGCTAAAAAAGAAGCAGAGCAAGACCTCTCCAAGAATTTGAAAAAGATATTCCAAAAAGATGCATGTACCATATCAATGGATTTTTTAAATAATTATAAAAATATTCATGATTAATTAAATTAGCATCATGATTTAATAATTGAAAATTTAAGCATCAATCGACACCTGATGTGTCGATTTGGAGAGAGGTGGCAACAATCATCGCCAATGTCGATTTGGGGATAACCATTGCCGCATCTCTCCAAATGGCACCTCAGGTGCTGATTTGGGAGGGCAATGCTTGTTATTTAGTTGTTGCCCCTCCCATCCCAATTTCTTATAAAAACCCCTCTCCCATCTTCCATTCCTCACTTTCCCTCCTCTCCTCTTCTTTCTCTCAATTCTTATCCTCTCTTCTTCTCAACCCTCTTGATCTCTCTCGCATAGTCTCTCTCTCTCTCTCTCTTGTCCATTATTCTGATATTCTAGAGTAAGAGCAAATCGGCAAGTTCTATTTTTCATAACACTTTTTTTCAGGAGTATTTTGCCGGCAGAGGAGAATACACATATTTATATTCTATCTTTGCAGACGTTCTTCATTCTAGGTAATTTTTAGTGTATACAATTTTTTTTCAATTATAATCTGTTGAATATATTTATTCCTAAGAAAATAATTTTCCTTATCGACATCATATGTACTCAGTTCTAATTGACATAAATACTTTCACGTTCATCCCGTAGGAATATAATTAACCGTTAGGTTACTCTTTGAAATGTTAATATACAAGTAAGCTTCTTGTTATTCTTTGATATCATTAAAAAAATTAAATGTCTCATTTAAAAGTAGACAATCTCATTTGCACATTGATGTGTATTTAACATACACAATATACTCATTATTTACTCATTCACCAATTTTGGATGTTCATATTTTTAGGCAAAGAAAATAACTATTAATTTATGGTAATTTTAAAATAAATATTACAATATTCATGAGTAATTAAATAGATATCATGTTTAAATAACTAAAATTTTAGGCTCAACATCTCATATGTCGATTTGATTTTTAAAAAAAAAATAGTTACTAATTTAATCTTAAAATTAAATGGATGGGAAAATTCAATACTTAAAATTTTAGGGACAACTCAACATCTGAGATTTGGGGAGAAAGCTTGAACGACACCTGAGATTTTATATCATAATCCTTCTTGATCCATTGAATTTAGTAATCTTAATTGAAAATTAATTATTAATTTATGATTACTATGACTTATTACTCCATGGATATATATTTATTATAGTTTTCAGTCTTTAAATTTTCATGTCAATTTAATTAATTAAGCTTAAATTAGTAATTATTTTTTAAAAAAAGTCCCTTGATTTGGAGAGCCCAGCCCCAAATATTAATAAGATGTGTTAATTTATTTCATATCAATTATATCTTATTAATATATATTTTATTTTGTGTGATTTAAATAATCTCATATTAAAATCAACTGAGCTCATAATTAATTGTTAGGTTTATCTTGAAAATATAATTCTATAAGTACGATTTTGAAATTTTACGATATTAAATATTTAAATCTACCATTAGATAGTCGCATTTGATCAGTGCTTTTTTGCTCTAAAGTTATAAGTAATAATAAATCTATGTTATTTTTTATTATATATGGAATCCAACAGTGTTCCAGTTTTATTATTTTGAAACGGATCAATGAGTGTGTGATATTATCATGTAGACTGTATTGGGCGTCAAAAGTGTAGTTATATTCCCACGCCAGATATCTTTCTTTGACCTGTTGGGTCGACTTTCCGAAATATGCAAGCAACTGGATCACAACCTAATAAATCAAGAGAAACTAAAATATGATAAGCATGGATAAGTAAGAACTTTTCATTGTTTAGTAAATAATCAGTAAGAAACCAATTAACATGTTTGCTTTTTAATCGTATTAACATATTTTCTTATTAAATGTAGATGATACACATGGATACAATACCTGGTCCAGTTAAGGTATCTGGATTGTACATGCAGAGTGAGCATCGGTCTTCACAGCCTAGCAGATCGATGAGTTCTATTCAAAAAATTGGCAATATGATATATATTGAGAACTAATGAATTTTTATTTATTGCATATTAGATTTGTAGAATACAATGAGATGCTCAATGAAATTATTAAGAAAAAAAGTGCAGTGATGGAGTTGTTGTTGGACTTATCCAGATTTTCATGCGTAGTGAACATGAGAAGGGTACATATGAACCCTTCACTAATGACGAGTTTACTCGAGTTGTGGAAACCCGAGACACATATATTTCACCTTTGATTTTTCCAAGTGGCTATTATCGTGCAGTATAAGGGATTGATCAGCGGGCTGAAGGTCGACGCTCTACCTGTTATCCGTCCGGATGCATCTACCGGATCGAGTTATGCATCAATTTAGGATGCGATAATATATCGCAGCATCTACCGAGAGGATAAATGATGTCTCTCGACGCATTAAAACTCGACGTAGTGACATCTTAGACTTTTCTTTATTACATCGTGAATACATAAACCGATGGGAGAATAGCGAAGAAACAATAATACTTGAGCATGTATATGCAAACAATAATGTATACATGTAATGGTAATGGAATATAACGATAAGGTGGATACATACGCAAATTTCACCTCCTACAATAGTTTATCAAGCACATGGCCTAATAGAAAGACGACTGGTATGATGCATGTAATAATATTTATTTAATAGTAGTATATTCTATTAATTTATTGAACCATATATTAAATATGTGGATATGATTCTACAAGGAAGGAACTGTCTCGATGAAATTAGACGATCAACAGATTTTCCATCGATCATGATAATGAAAACTGAAGATACAATTACGTATTTCGATGACACAATTAGCATGGTCTCATTGGTGTATTCATTCCATCAATATGATCAAGCCTACATGCCACCACAAGTGCATCATACTGTTGGAGCTGTAGGTTTAGTTAATTCTTGTTTGGTCATCTATTTCTTGTTTAGTTCTAGATTTAGTTAATTCCCGTGTGGTCATCTCATTATTAAATATATATGATTCAAACATTTCAGGTACGACCTATGCAAAATATAGCAGGGAGGGGTCCCAATAACAACAACGATAACCAACTTTCGGGACTTCGTATTGCAATGATTTCTCTATCTAATTATCTCAGTTGTAAAGATTGTTTTAGATATTGAATATAATGCACATATTTTAGGTATGAGTTATGCAGGATATAGTAGGAAGGGGTTCCAACAATAGCTACCAACTTTTGAGATATCAGGTTGTAATAATATCTTTATTTAATTATCTCGATTACAAGATCATTGTTTATTATTTTAGATATTGAATATCATACACATATTTTAGATATGAGCTATGTAGGATATAGGGGAGGGTCCCAATAATAGCAAGCAACTTTCGAGACTTCATATTGCAATAATTTCTTTATCTAATTATCTCAAGTACAAATTTATTGTTTGCATTTTTAGATATTGAATGCAAGGCTTATCTTTTAGGAATGAGCTATGCGAGATATAACGGATAAATGTACCAACAAGAGCAATCAGACTTTGGATCTTCATGTTGTAATAAGTTCTTTGTATAATTATACCATTCACAAATTTATTGTTTTATTTATGTGATATTAACTATAAGGAAAATCTTTCAGATATGGGATACGCGGGATATAACAGAGTAGGATCGCAACATGTTCAAACTTGTTTTGGAGCTTCGGGTTGAAATAATTTATTTAACTAAGTGATCGTTTCCAAAAAAAAATTATCTTATATGATATTTAATACAACATGTTTATTTCATGTATGATCCTTATATGATATATAAAGCTTGGGATCACACACAATTTGCAAGATCATCATTTGTTGGTCCTTCAAGTTAATTTGACTATGAGCCCTCTCAGCTAACACCTCCTACTCAATACACTTTAGAAGCTCTTCAAGCCGAGTTATTTTCCAGTGTTCACCAAGCCGAGACAATGGACTTTGAGAGATAGCTCGTTGAATTTCCTATGATAATACCACAACAACCTCCAGAGCCATCTCAAAGACCATCAATAGGAGTAAGGATCAATGAGCCTACAACGATTCCATCAATGCCACCACGACAATCAACAATTGAAAGAAGCATATGAGATCAAATTATTCAACCACTTGAACCTCCATGGAAGTCATCAGCTATATTGCAGTATCCTAGGAATGCACCAACAAATCTAAATGGAATATCAAACAAAAGAAGCAAAAGGAATCAACAGGGAAGATAGTCATAAGATGATCTGAGACAGTCATAAAGGAAATGATGGAGGAGGTGCAGGAGGAGGAGAAGGTCTAAGCGGTTTTCTAAAGCGATGTATATACTAGAATATTGTAAAATATTTTAGATTATTTAATGAAAAATTGTAAAGTCTTTCTTCTATGTTCTTTTTTATAATGATTAAAATTATTATGTAGAATGTTGGGTATATATATGCCATGGTTATTTACCTTGATATTCAGTTTCTATTGAAAGATTTACATTATAAAATATAGAGAACTTTATAAGATGTTGAATAAGTAAGATTGTATCCTTAAACAATAAATAAACAATCAAAATTTGAATAAAAGAAACATACAACAATAATGATGTATTAGACGTATAAAAGTATATCAATAAAGATTCATTTGTTAGGTTGTGTAATATTTTATACAACATAGATCAGTATTGTAAAAAAATTATATTGTTATTAATAATTGAGTAAAAGATGCATGGTCATTATGCTACAAAGATAACTACATATTATAGTACCAACATACATGTAATATATTATTATTGTGTAAAAAATATATTTGATACTTGGATAAATAATGTAGTGTTATTTATAAAGTTAAGAGGGCTTATAATTAAATTTGGAGGACAAATTGGAAGTTATACAAAATTTGGAGGACAAGGGAAAAATTATGCAAAATTGACAGAAGCTCAAATCTACCCCTAAGGTGTCAATTTGGAGAGAATATTCTAAATCGGCACCTCAAGTGAGAGTTTAGGCATAGCTCCCCAAATGGACACCTCAGGAGCCGATTGATGCCTAAATTTTTAACTACTTGATCATGGTGCCTATCTAATTAATACAAATATTTTAATAATTATTTAAAAAAGTTCTCTTATCAATAGTTTCCTTGAATTCCCGAATCTAGATGAAATTTATCTACTTCTTGTCGCTCTTAAATTCATTGACTAGGTAAACATAACTATCTTTCATATCAGTGTTATGCAAGGTTTATACGATGAAGCACACATATGTAAGACCTTATTCTTCTTCTTTCTCTCACAAATGATGAAATTGGAGTCGATGAGAGATTCTCTTCTTTCAATACTAAAATATAGAGAATGGATGTAGAGAATGTCCAAACAGTTGAGAAAATTGAAAGACCTTAGGTATATAAAAAGTAACGCGATGTGAGGGTTAGATTTAGAGGACATTGTTGATCAAAATGAGTATTTTTTTCAAAATTAGTCGATTGGAAAAATTGCAGTCAGTTGAACCGCAAATTAGCTGGCTGGTCAAAATGGCCATTCGGCTAGTAGGTTGTACAAGAAATCTTATTAGCCACGTCAATATTGGCTAATTGATCAAATTCATTAGTGATTAGTTCCGAGAATTGAGGTTGAGTTGGACTTGTTTGCTACACATATGCTGATGTTTACAATTCAGTCTCTCAATAAAGTAAAATACAAGAACTTGAAATTCTTGATCTTGTCTCCTCTTGATCGCCATTTCATCTTAAGCTTTGTTCATCAAATCCCAATGTAGCTTCTCATAGTTCTATTAGCTTATTCAACACTTGCAATAGCTTTCGATTGAGATTTCGTCATCTTAGCTTTTGTCATCACGTTCTTTGCTAGCTATAGCACAAGATAATACGAGAACAATAATTTTGTCATGATTAAAACTATGCATGCGTGCATGCATATTATTTGATAATGGTATTAATATTATTTCATGCATGCATATTTGGTAATGGTGTATTAATATTATTTGATGCATGTTTTATTAAGTAGATGGAATAAAGCCACTCATCATGAGAAAATGATGTTGGATAAGAAGGCAGCATCACCTTCAGACTGGTACAAAGGACTGAAATAGAAGATAGAGAAAGGAAAAGACCATCCACCTATATCTATCATCAACCAAACAAATAATGGAAGGAAGACGGTTATTTCTTTACATGAACACCACATATAAAGTTTGCATGTGACAATTGTATTAAGCATCTAGAAAAATCTATAACTATTTAAAGCTGAGTTTTTCACAGCTTGCTTGACAACTGAAGGATTGTGTTGTGAGGGTTTTGAACATGGGCTCTCAACGTTGTTTCTCTCTTTTTCCTCAACTTTTTCTCTCTCTACCCACTATCTCTACCTATTTTTGGCAAAGTAAGAACTTGCAATCCCTTCTTCATACACGTGGACCCCTTCTCCTTTATACACTCAAAACTCCTCAACTTTACGTGCATGCTAGGATTTTTGTACATTTATCTCATAAATTATACTTATTCACATGTGCTCATATACTTATCGATTATTACGTATATACCCCTCAAAATGCTAATAGTAAAACATATTATAAGTTTTATGAAAATAAAATACCTGATAAAAAATAAAAATATGTTAAATGCCTATTAATATACTCTGCTATATTAATCGATTTTGAAATTTAAATAATTTCTAATTTCATAAATAAAAATTACACATAAAAATTACTTTCAACTTTGAAAATCCATAAAATTTCAACAAAATAAATAGTACGTCCAAAAATAAAGGATAGAGAATATAGATTTATAATATATCCAAAACTAACAGTAAATATAAAGTTAAAAATCGTATTTAAAATAAATATCCCTTATAGTTTTCTTCAAATCATGACAAATTGTATGAAAATGACAAAACTACGTAACCATATTATTGTGATTATTTTTAAATTGTTTAAACATAAAAAATATAATTTTTTATTTTTGTATTCAATACATATTAAATATATATAAAATGTAATAATAATATTATTATTATTATGAGCATGAGTATAGTTTTAATAATCAGTATATGATATTCAATTGTGCGGTCTTTTAAAATTGAGTATTTTCCACAAATTTAATTTTATTTTAATGAAATTTATTTTTTGTGAGGTGAATCACGGGTTGAATCGTTTGATTAATAAAGCATATGTCAATCATTATGTTTATTTAATGTACAATGTTTGACATGACAATTGCCGCGTGTTAAGAATTTTATCTACTCTCCCTTTTTTGTATTTGGTTTCCCTCGAGTATTAATTGTAGGATAACTGTTTTAGGAAAATGCTTTTTATTTTCAAGATTTTTGTAAATGTGAAAATGAATGTGGTTAATTTCAATACGTAATAAAGTACTTATTTGGTAATATTAACTTATACAAATCAAATATTTTTAGAAGTATACCATTGCACATCAATATAAATGCAAAATTTAAAAGTTTACAAGTGTGTTTACTCACATATCAGTTCTAAAAACTTATTTAATATCTTTCATATTTTATATATATTTGAAAATATTAGAAAAAAAATACACGCGGGTCCCGGTCGCGAAGCAAA
>JAZKJV010010471.1:0-65523 GCA_037367405.1 Ottelia alismoides
TTCAAGGGCTATTACAGCGCCGCCGCGGGAACGAAATATCCCTTCGTGCTCTGCACGTCGGTCAACGACGAGATCGTCCACGGAATGCCCTCCCGCAAGCGGGTGTTCAAGGAAGGCGATATCGTCTCGATCGACACGGGTCTGAAGCTGGATGGTTACTTCGGCGATTCCGCCGTCACCGTCCCGGTCGGGCCCATCACGGAGGAAAACGAGCGGCTGCTGCGCGTCACGCGCGAAGCGCTCCACTTGGCGATCAAACAGGCCGTCCCGGGGAATCGGTTGTTCGATATCTCGGGTGCGGTCGAAACGCACGTCAAGGCAAACGGTTTTTCCGTGGTCCGCGAGTTCGTGGGTCACGGCATCGGTACGTCGCTCCACGAGGAGCCGCAGGTCCCCAATTATGTGGACCCGGCGTAGTGAGAATCCGCGCCTCAAAGAGGGGATGGTTCTCGCCATCGAGGCCGATGGTGAATGCCGGCACGGCCGAATGCCGTGTCCTGGCCGACAAGTGGACCGCGGTGACGAAGGACGGAAAATGTTCCGCGCACTTCGAGCACTGCGTGGCGATCACGGAAAAGGGTCCCCAGATCCTGACCACCTCGCCAGACAGCGCCGCCGATCGCGCTCATGCCTCCTGACGGAGGCGCGGGCGTCGAAGCGCGCGTGCTCGAAGAGTTGCCGAATCGTACGTTTCGGCTGGAATTGGCCAATCGTGCCCAGGTCATCGGGCACCCGGCTGGAGTGACGAAGACGAATTTCGTCCGCCTCCGGCCGAACGACAGGGTGATCGTCGAGTTGAGCCCGCATGACGCAACGCGCGGCCGAATTATGAGATTGTTGGCGCCTCAGGCGTAGACGCACAGGGGCCCGGAAGAGGTAGAACATGAAGGTTCAGAGCATCGGTCAAGAAGATGTGCGACAAGTGCAAGATCGTGCACCGCTCCGGCGTCGTGCGCATCATCTGCGCCAACCCCAAGCACAAGCAACGCCAAGGCTAACGGATTCTAGGAGATAATAAGAGAATGGCGCGTATCGCTGGCGTCGACCTGCCCCCGAAGAAGCGGGCGGAAATCGGCCTCACTTACATCTACGGCATCGGTCGCACCCGGGCCCAATCCATCCTGCATCGCTGCGGGATCGACTTCAACAAGAAGATCGCCGACCTCAACGAGGAAGAGGTCAACCATATCCGTCTCCTGCTCGAACAGGAAGGCTCGGTCGAAGGCGACCTCCGCAAGGAAGCTTCGCTCAACATCAAGCGTCTGATGGAAATGGGCTGCTACCGCGGCATGCCGCACCGGCGCGGCCTCCCGGCCCGCGGCCAGCGCACCCACACCAACGCCCGCACCCGCAAAGGTCCGCGCAAGGGCACCGTGGCCAACAAGAAAGAAAGCCGGAGTCAAGTAATCCATGGCCAAAGCCGCCGCCAAAACCACCAAGAAGAAAACCTCAAGGAAGAAGGAAAAGCGCAACATCCCCTACGGCGTCATGTACGTCCAGGCCAGCTTCAACAACACCATCATCACGTTCACCGATCAAACCGGCAACGTGGTCGCTTGGTCCAGTTCCGGCTCGCTCGGCTTCCGTGGCTCCCGCAAGGGCACTCCGTTCGCCGCGCAGCAGGCCAGTCCTCACCGCTGCCCAGAAGGCGAAGGAAGCCGGTATGCGCCTCGTCGAAGTCCGCGTCGCCGGTCCCCGGCGCTGGCCGTGAATCGGCCGTCCGCGCCCTGGCCACCGCCGGCATCGAAGTCAAGCACATCAAGGATTGCACGCCCATCCCCCACAATGGCTGCCGTCCCCCAAGCGCCGCCGCGTCTAGCCCGGCGGAAGCAAATAACCGAGGCCCGACCGTCAGGGAGGGCTTGCCGCAGGACGACCGGCTCGAACCAGCCCGTAAACTGCACTTACACGAATCAAGCAAGGAGTAGGTAACAACAATGGCTCGTTACAAAGGCCCGGTGTGCCGCCTGTGCCGCCGCGAAGGCATGAAGCTCTTCCTCAAAGGGGAACGCTGCCACACCGACAAGTGCGCCATCGAGAAGTCGAACTTCCCGCCCGCCAGCACGGTAAGGACCGCAAGCCGAAGCTCCAGGGCTACGGCATCCAGTTGCGCGAAAAGCAGAAGGCCCGCCGCTACTACGGCGTCCTCGAAACCCAGTTCCGCAACCTCTTCGACAAGGCCTCCCGCCTGCAAGGCGTCACCGGCGAGAACATGATCAACATGCTCGAACGCCGCCTCGACAACGTCATCTACCGCCTCGGCTTCGGCACCTCCCGCAACCAGGCCCGCAGATCGTCCGCCACGGCCACGTCGTCGTCAACGGCCGCAAGTGCAACATCCCTTCCATGACGCTCCGCCCCGGCGACACCGTCGAAATCGCCGAAAAGAGCAAGAAGAACTCCACCATCCTGCATGGCGCGCGACACTACCGCGCACGTGCCGTCACCCAACTGGCTCGAAGTCGACCGGGACAACCTCAAGGCCAAGGTCCTCTCGATTCCGCGCCGTGACGAGCTCGTCCAGATCCAGCTGAACGAACAGCTCATCGTCGAACTCTACTCGAAGTAATTCCCCGACGAACGAAAGGAGCATTAATGTTCAAAGGATTCCAAAAGCCCAAGCGCCTGGTCGCCAACGCCGAAACGCTCACCGAGCGCTACGGCATGTTCACTGCCCAGCCGGTTCGAACCGCGGCTTCGGCACCACCATCGGCAACGGTCTCGCCGCATCCTCCTCAGCTCGATCGAGGGAGCCGCCATCACCGCGGTGCGCATCGAAGGCGTCGCGCACGAATTCAGCCCCATCCCCGGCGTCGTCGAGGATGCCACTGACATCATCCTGAACCTCAAGCAGATTCCGTTCAAGATGATGGGCGAAGGCACCCGCACCGTCCGCATCACCGTCGACCGTTCCGGCGAGGCCGTCTCCGGCCAGATCGAAACCGGCCCCGACGTCGAAGTGCTCGACCGCACCATGCACGTGGCGACGGTCGGCGAAGGCGGCAAGCTGTCCATCGAAATGCGCCTCAAGTCCGGCCGCGGCTACGTCTCGGCCGACCGCAACTTCGACGAGGACCTCCCGCTCGGCTACAGCCCGATCGATTCGGTCACTCGCCCGTCCGCAAGGTCAACTACACGGTCGAAGCCGCCCGCCTCGGCCAGATGACCGATTTCGACAAGCTCACGCTCGAAGTCTGGACCAACGGCGCCATCTCCCCGCAGGACGCCATCGGCCAGGCCGCGAAGCTGCTGAAGGATCACATGACGATCTTCATCAACTTCGAGAAACCGCCGAGCCCGCCGAAGAGACCCAGGCCCCGGGCGCCGGCCAGATGAACGAAATCCTCAACCGCTCGGTCGAGGAACTCGAACTCTCGGTCCGCAGCTACAACTGCCTGAAGAACGCCAACATCCAGACCATCGGCGACCTCGTGCAGCGCACCGAAGCCGAAATGCTGCGCACGAAGAACTTCGGCCGCAAGTCGCTCAACGAGATCAAGGAGATCTTGAGCGGCCTCGGCATGAGCTTCGGCATGAAGCCCGATTCCACCGGCCGCCTGGTTCTGCCCTCCGGCGTCCACCGCCCACCTTCGGGTTGGGTGACGATATCGAAGAAGGAGACGACGCCGAAGCGTAAATCGCTTCGGTCCGCGAGAAGCCCAAATGCGTCACGGATACGGAAACTACAAACTCCAAGCGCGACACTGGTGCGCGCAAAATGCTGCTCCGCAACCTGGTCACCAGCGTGATCCTCGAGGAGCGCATCATCACCACCATCCCCAAGGCGAAGGCCTGCCGCCCGCTCGTCGAGCGCATGATCACCCTCGCCAAGGAAGGCACGCTCCCCTCCGCCGTCTGGCGGCCGGCACGCTGCTCACCCCCGAAAGCGTGAAGAAGCTGTTCGACAAGCTCGGGCCGCGTTTCGGCCAGCGCACCGGCGGCTACACGCGCATCACGAAGCTCGCGCCCCGCAAGGGCGACGGCGCCGAGCTCTGCATGCTCGAACTGGTGGGCAGCGAACTCGTCAAGCGCGCGGCCGACCGGGCCAAGCGCCGCGAGGAGCGCATGAAGGCTTTGCAGGAAAGCGCCGAAGGCGGCAACAACGCCGAAGCGCAGTAACCAACACAACCCGCGCAAGCACGCTATGAACCCAAGACGAGCTCTCTCCGGAGAGCTCGTCTTGTTTTTCACCCTGCTTCCGTGCGTGCCGCTCATCGCCATCGTCTGGATCGGGCTCGGGCTACTGGTTCGTCAATGGAATGGCCTATGGAGCTGCCCTTGGCGTGGCCGACGTCTCTGGATTTGCCTGTCGAGCACACTTTGGCGGCGTCATCGCTCTCCTCGCCTTGGCCACTTCGCTCGGCTGGAGGGTCGTGATTCTGCGGAGCCGCCCCCTCCGCATTTTGCTCGAGCACTTGGCTCTCGCCTGCGTCGCTCCCGTCGCCCTAACCCTCCTGGGCATCCCGGCTGTCCCCCACCCCACACTCAACCGCTTCCTCGACCAAGTCTGCCGCTGAATCACACTTTATTTCCCCAACACCCCCATCCACTTAGCCCACCCCCGGGAACGAAATCGAGAGGGCGTCTGCTATGGTAAGGCAGGCCAAGCCGAAGCCTTCTCCGGATCGCCCCGGCCGCCACCGCTCTTTCTCAATCGAATACGCCCCCGCGCGGGCGGCCCCGGCGCCATCAAATTTCAACACTTTTCATCACTTTCATCACGGGGGCAAATCAGCCCACCGTCGCCCCGCTCACCGGCGCCGACCCCACCGGCACCAACAAAAACTGCGGCCCCGATCGCTCCCGCCGCACGATCTTCCCGAACCCCTCCGTCCACAACACCGACACATCGCCCGACGCCTTGTTCAACACCAGCGCATACAAATCATCCGGTGACATCACGATCGCCGAAGCTCCTGCCCCACCGGTACCGCCCCCACCACCCGCTGCGTCTGCACATCGATCACCGTCACCGGCTTCGACGCCGGGTTCGCCACGAACAAATAGGCCGGGTTTCCGCCGACGCCGCCATCGCCCCGGCTGCCGCCCCGCCAGCAACGTCGCCGCCACCTGCGATTGAAACGGATACACCAACACCACGGCATCCGCCCCCGCGCCCATTGATGAACAATTGCCCGCCATCGGCATTGAAACAGAAGCGGTCCGGCCGCACCGCCAGCGGCAGCTCCACCACCAGCCCGCCCCGTCGCTGTCTCCACCAGCGTCAACACGCACTCGTCCGGCCGCCCGGCCACGATCCACGATCCGTTCTTCAACAGCCGCACCGCGCCCGCCGCCGCGCCGATCTTCACCGTCCGCGCGATCTTCCCCGCCGCCAGGTCCAGCACCACCAGTTCGCCCCGACCCCGCGAACGAAGCCACCCCATCCGGCGTCTCCGGCGATAAGTCGAGCTCCGTCGCCACGCCAGGCAATTTGATCCCGCCGCGACACCTGGGAACGCGCCTACATCGACGCCCAGCAATTGATCCCCGGCCCTCACCCACAACAGCGCTCCGTCGTGCCCCAGCGCATCCAGTCCGCACCCGCCGCCAACGTCATCCGCCGCTTCACCGTCAATGACGTTGCCGAAATCTCCGTCAACGCGCCATCGCCCGGCGACAAGGCATACACAGCCGCCGCCGCGGATGCGCCACCACCTGCGCCGGATCCGCCTCGAGCGCAATCCGCTTGGCCAGCGTAAACACGCCCAAGTCCACCGCCGCCACCGCGCGGCCTTCTCGATTCGCCACGAAAAGATAGCTCGACGGCCCCGCCGCCGGCTTCTTCGCACAGCCCGCCAGCGCCACCGCGCCGCCTGTCAACCCACTCTCTCCGGGAAAGCACTATGCTCGATTGTAGCGACCCCTGCATGCTCCCGCTATTGCTTCTTCTGGCTCAACAAGAGAACCGCATCGATGCCTGGGATCAAGGAGATCCCCGGCAAAGTCGTCATCGCCCGCGTCACGGTCGAAAACGGCGCCTACATTCTCCCCGCCAACCTCGACGAGCGCCCCGTCCTCGCCAACTACTTCGGCCAATACGAGTTCCGTGCTCAATTCGTCCCGCACCCACGCCGTCAACATCAACGTCGATTTCCCCGGCCGCCCGCCGCTCCACTTCATCGTTCTCAACATGCCCCGCCTCGCCGAAGCCGCCGCCAGCGAAGAGGAGATCATCGCCCACGAGCTCGGCCACATCTGGCTCCACGCCAAAGGTCTCCGCGCGCCCACCTACACCCCCGGCATGCTCGCCTGCGAAGCCATCCACACCGGCGACACCGTCCAGCACGTCCTCATCCGCCGCGAACTCGTTCGCCGCGGCTTTCAGCCAAACAAAAGCTTCGTGAAGGATCTCGAAAACGCCTGGAAGACCCTCGCCAAGTCTCCCGCCCAAACGAAGCCACCCGACGACATTTGTCTCCGCCTCCAGCGCCTCAGCTTGCTCATCGACACCGAGCTCGGCCTCGCCGACGGCGAGTGGCCCGCCCGCCCTGAGTACCGCGCCAAGCTCACCGAAGCCGACCCCCTCCTCGACGACCTCGTCACCCGTCTCTCCCGTCTCCTGAACCGGCTGGAACTCGACAATAAGATTGAGTACTACTCCGGCCTAGGCGCCGTCCGCTCGGCTAGTACCTTGTTAATTCAACAACTTGTCGAGAAAACTAAGTCCGATGTGGTACCATGAGGGCAGCTTGGGGCTCTGCCCGGATCCCCTCCCCGCAACATGAACTTCCGCTCGCTGTTCAGTCTGGTTTTCCTCGGATCTCGCCATCGATCTTGGCACCGCGAATACCCTCGTCTTCGCCGCCGGTAAGGGCATTGTCGTCAACGAACCCTCCATCGTCGCCATCAACAAGGGCACCGGTGAAGTCGAAGCGGTCGGCAAGGAAGCCAAGGAGATGCTCGGTCGCACGCCCGGCAACATCGTCGCCATCCGCCCCATGAAGGACGGCGTCATCGCCGATTTCAAAGTCACCGAGCGGATGCTCAACTACTTCATTCAGAAGTCGCATGGTCGTAAGATGCTCGTGCATCCGCGCATCGTGATCGGCGTGCCCAGCGAAATCACCCAGGTGGAAAAGCGCCCGTCATTGACTCCGCCTACCGCGCCAAGGCCAGCGAAGTGCACCTCGTCGAACAGGCCATGGTCGCCGCCATCGGCGCCGGCCTGCCCATCACCGAACCTTCCGGCAACATGGTGGTCGACATCGGCGGCGGCACCACCGACGTCGCCGTCATTTCGCTCTCCGGCATCGTCTACGCCCGCTCGGTCCGCGTCGCCGGCAATGAGATGGACGAGGCGATCATCCAGTATCTGAAGCGCAAATACAATCTCCTGGTCGGTGAACGGCACCGCGGAGCAGATCAAGTGCCAGGTCGGCTCGGCCTATCCTTTGGAACGCCCGCTTACCATGGAGATCAAGGGCCGCAGCTTGATCGAAGGCATCCCGCGCACCGTCACCATCGACGATTCCGAGATCCGCGAAGCGCTGGCCGAATGCGTCTCGACGATCATGAATGCCATCCGAGTCGCGCTCGAGCGCACGCCGCCCGAACTCTCGGCCGACATCTCCGATCGCGGCATCGTGCTCGCCGGCGGCGGTGCCATGCTCAAGAATCTCGACAAGCGCATTCGCGAAGAGACCGGCCTGCCCGTCTCCATCGCCGAAGACCCGCTCGCGTCGGTCGCCTTGGGCACCGGCCGCATGCTCACCGACTTCAAGCTCCTGCGCCGCATCCGGATCGACTAGTCTGAAGAAGACGGAGGTTTCTCCCCCTGGACACCTTCATCAATCGCTACCGCAACATCACCGTGTTGCTCCTGGCGATCTTCGGCCAGCTCATCCTGCTCGCCTGGCAAATCCGGACGAGACAGGAAGCCAGTGGTGTCCGCGTCTGGGCCGTCACGGCCGTCACGCCTCTCGCCCGCGTCGCTGAAGAAGTCCGCACCAACGTCGTTGGCTTCTTCCGCAACTACACGATGCTCTCCGACGCCCAGCGTCAGAACATCAGCCTCAAGCGCCAGGTCGACGCCCTCAAGCTCGAGAACGGCCGCCTGGAAAGGCGAGCTCGAATTCGCCGACCGCGTCAAAGCCATCGCCGCCTTCCAGCAATACAGCGCCTTCAAATATCTCGGCGCCCGCATCACGTCGAACACTCCCGGCACCACCGCCAAGGTCGTTTATGTCGATCGAGGCAGCGCCAGCGGTGTCCTGAAGGGCATGCCCGTCGTCACGCCCGACGGCATGGTGGGCAAAGTGGTGGCTTCCTATCCCACCGCCTCGCTGCTGATGATGATCAACGACCCCACCTTCGCCGTCGGTGTCATTTCGCAAAAGAATCGCGTGCGCGGCGTCGCCAAAGGCCGCGGCACCGCGCTGCTCACGGTTGAATACATCCACAACGACCAAAAGGTCGAACCCGGCGAACTCTTCTTCACCTCTGGTGAGGATCGCTCGTTCCCCAAAGGCATCCAAGTGGGCAAGACCGTCGTCAGCAAGCCCGGCCGCGCTTTCCGCGAAGTGCAAATCGAGCCCGCCTTCGATAGCGGCCTCGAAGAAGTGTTGATCGTCGTCAGCGGTGGCCACCAGCCCATTCCCGAACCCAAAGCCCCGCCCGCGCCGGAGATGCAGTTGCTCGAAACGCCGCCCGGCCAGGACACCGCGACGCCAAGAAGTTCGAAGCCGAAACCAGCAAGCTCGAAACCGACGCCGACAAGATCCAACAGCACTACAAACGCGTGGAACAATGGAACGGAGGACGTTTGGGCACCTCCGGCCGCATTCCGAATTTCAACGTCGCCCCGCCACCCGCGGCGAAAACCGAGGGTGGCGCGAAACCGCGGCCGGTCCCGCCGCTCCTCCGCAGCCAGTGAAGCCTGAGCAGAAGAAACAATGACGCCACGCGAAGCCATGAGCGGCTACCTCGACCGGTACGACCTGTCGCGCCGGAGCCGTGTCGCTTACTTCCGCCCCGCGTCTTTCGTGCTCGCCCCGCTCGCTGGCATCCTGTTTCAGGTATACGTCCCGCGCTTCTTCGAACTCGGCAAATACCTCGAGCTACCCATGCTCGTCGTCGTCTACTTCTCGCTCATGCGCCGTCACGCCGTCATCGGCACGCTGTTCGGCTGTGCCGTCGGCCTCGTGCAGGATTCGCTGTCGCATCAGCCGCTCGGCATCTTCGGCATCGTCAAAGACGCTCACCGGTTACTTCGCTGCTTCGCTCAGCCTCAAGATCGACGCCGATAATCCGGCCGTCCGCCTCTTCCTCTCGGCGTTCTTCTTCCTCTTCCATCAGTTCTTCTACTGGGTGATGGTCCGCGCGCTCCTCGGCCAGGATCTCCAACTCCAGTTGATCGAAACCTTCGTTCTCGCCGTGCTCAACGCGGCCATCGCGCTGCCGATGTTCTCGCTCTTCGACAAGCTGAGGATCAATGAACCTCCCGCTGCTCCAATCGCCCCGCCGCCGGACCATCTTCGCGAGCGCCCGCTCTTCGCCACCGACCAGCATTTCGCCTCCACTCCCATCACCGCCTTCCTCTGGCTCATGGCCGTCGCCTTCCTCTTCCTCGGTTGGGGCTATTGGGACCTGCAGATCCAGAACGAGGCCTACTACCGCGACCTCGCGCAAAACAACAAGATCAAGAGCCTGCCCATCGCCGCCGTGCGCGGCCGCATCGTCGATCGTGACGGTCGCATCATCGTCGATTCCCACCTGAGCTTCAAGGCCGTGCTCACGCGCGAGTACTACAAGCCGGAGCACTGGCTGGCATCGTGAAAGGGCTCGGCATCGACGAGCAGGAGCTCTTGCAAAAGCTGGCCCGCTATGAGAAAACGCCGCGCTACCTGCCCTTCGTCATCAAGCAGGATTTGACGCCCGCCGACATTGCCTTCATCGAAGCGCACAAGCAGCAGGAACTGCTGCCGGAGCTCGATGTCATCAACGCCCAGCATCGCGTCTATCCCAAGCAGAACTTCCTGGCCCACCTGCTCGGCTACGTGGGCGAAGTCTCCGACGCCGAGCTCGACATGCCCGAGTTCGCCAAGAACCGTCCCGGCGACGTCATCGGCAAAGGCGGCATCGAGCGCTTCTACAACGAGATGCTCTCCGGCGCCGACGGCTATCGCCGCGTCATGATCAACAACCGCGGCAAGGAGCTCGCCGTGCTCGAGAGCCTCGAAGCCAAGGCCGGCCAGCCGCTCCAGTTGACCATCGATCTCGAACTGCAGGCCGTCGCCGAACTGGCGCTCGAAGGCAAGCGCGGCGCCATCGTCGCGCTCGTTCCCTCCACGGGCGAAGTTCTGGCCATGGTCTCGCGCCCCTCCTTCGATCCCAACAAGTTCACCCGCGGCCTCACCGCCCCGAGTGGAAAGAGATTCAGGAGAACGTCGAAAAGCCGATGTTCCACCGCGCCGTCCAGGCCGCGCTCGCGCCCGGCTCCACGTTCAAGCCCTTGGTGGCGCTCGCCGCGCTCGAGGAAGGCGTCATCGGTCCCGGCTTCACGGCGCATTGTCCCGGCTACTACCAACTCGCCGAGCGCCGTTTCAATGCCACGCGCGCGGCGGTCATGGCCTCGTCGGCCTGCGCTACGCCATGGCGCAATCCTGCGACGTCTTCTTCTATAACGTCGGCAGTCTGCTGGGCATCACCAAGCTCCATAAATGGGGCGACTTCGCCGGCCTCGGCCGCCAAACCGGCGTCGACCTGCCGAACGAAAGAGACCGGTGTCATGCCGTCCGTGGCCTGGAAGCAGCGGCGTCATCGCGACGTGTGGCGCCAGGGCGACACCGTCAACGCCGCCATCGGCCAAGGCTATGTCGCCGTCACGCCGCTGCAGTTGGCGCACGCTATCGGCGGCATCGCCAACGGCGGCGTCTGGATGCGGCCGCATGTGGTGAAAGGCGCGCCGCGCCTGCCGGGCCGCAAAGAACGAGCGGCGGCGGTGAAGCCAGCCGTAAATCAGGAAAACGTGCGCCGCGTCGTCGATGCCATGTACGCCGTCGTCAACCAGGGCGGCACCGCGCGCGAAGCTTGGTTGCCGGGCACCGAAGTTTGCGGCAAAACCGGCACCGCGCAGCTCATCTCGAACGAGACCATCGCCCGCCGTGTCTGAAAGGCGTCGTCAAGGACAACGCCTGGTTCGTCGCCTTTGCGCCGCGCCACAACGCGGAGATCGTCGTCGCTGGCCTCTACGAAGCCGGCGAGCACGGCGCCTCCGCCTCCATCATGGTGCGCGATGTCATCAAGGCCTACTTCGACAAGCGCAATCGTAAGGATTGGGAAGCGCGCAACTCCGCCACTGCGCCCAAGGCGCTGCCCGAAGCCGTCGTCGCCGTCGACTCCGAGAAGAAGGACGAGCACGACCACGCGAACGCGCCCAAGCCGGAGCTCCGTCCCTGATGATCGCCGCCGTCGGCCGCCGCTCCTCCGCCATCGTCGCCCGCTCCCTGCGCGAATTCGATTGGACTCTGTTGTTGCTGGCGCTCTTCATCGCCACCATCGGCGTCTTCCAAATCTTCAGCGCCACGGCCGGCACCAAGTTCGTCAGCATGTGGTGGAAGCAGTTGGTCGCCATCGGCATCGGCATCGCCGCCATGTTCATCATGAGCCGCGTCAACTATCATTCGCTACTCGGCCAAGTGCCATGGCTCTATGGCATCACTGTGGGCCTGCTGGTCATCACGTTCTTCACCGGCAGCATCTTCGGCTCCCGCCGCTGGATTCCCTTGTTCGCCGGCTTCAAGTTCCAGGTGTCGGAGTTCGCCAAGATCGTGGTGGCGCTGATGGTGGCACGCTACCTCTCCGAGGTCCGCACCGAGCGGCTCGGCCTGCGCGACCTCGCGCGCCTCACCGGGCTCGTCATGGTGCCGTTCCTGCTGGTCGCCAAGC
The DNA here is from genome assembly GCA_037367405.1 of Ottelia alismoides. Taxonomy (NCBI): domain Eukaryota; kingdom Viridiplantae; phylum Streptophyta; class Magnoliopsida; order Alismatales; family Hydrocharitaceae; genus Ottelia; species Ottelia alismoides. Next base: position 11,890 of record JAZKJV010010471.1, read on the forward strand.
AGCCCGACCTCACCACCGCCACTACCTATATAGCGATTCTCGGCATCGGCGTCGTCCTCATCGGCCTCGAGTGGCGGCATGTGGCCGGCCTTGCGCTCATGGTTGCGCTGGTGGTGCCGGCCAGTTGGTACCTGATGCACGATTACCAGCGCGACCGGCTCACTTCGTTCACCGATCCTTCCCAGGACCCGCAGGGTAAGGGGTACCAGCAGATCCAATCCAAGATCGCGATCGGCAATGGGGGCTTGTGGGGCCAGGGCGTCACGAAGGGTAGCCAGATCCAACTCCGGTTCCTCCCCGTGGCGCACACGGATTTCATCTTTGCCGCCTTCGCTGAGGAGCACGGTTTCGTGGGGGTCGTAATCGCGCTAGGATTGTACTATCTGTTGCTGATGCAGATCGTGCAGAATGCGCAAACCGCCCCTGACCGGGCCGGGACCATTCTCCTGCATGGCGGTCGGCGCGACTTTGCTGTTTCACGTGGTGGTCCAATTTGGCCATGGTTGCCGGGTTGGCTCCCGTAGTCGGGATTCCGCTGCCGTTGATGAGCTACGGCGGGTCAATGTTTTGTTGGTTTTCATGATGTTGGGGTTGGTCAACAATGTCCGGCTCCAGCGCTTTTTGAGTTGATGAGACCGTGCTCCCCGATAGAAGGGTGACGCCGGAGTGATTGATAGAGCTTCTTGGTTCGCACGAGATTGATGGTTTGGCAGGGTAACGGAGCGGCGGGCAACCAGCCCGGAGAATTGGCCGCTTCACCTGTCCAGATCCGGAGAATCGCGCATGACGGGTAAGCCCCTCGCGACTTTTCCCATGGCCACTTTGCTCTGTTCACTCCCCCGGCCCTTCTCGAGTATCGGAGTGGCGCGGCCGGATATGAGGGCTGCGAATGGGCAAGGAAATGGTGGTTACGGCGGGCCGGCACGAAACCCGGGTCGCCATTCTGGAAGACGATCAACTCGTTGAGGTGTTCTTCCAGCGCGAGAAAGAATACTCGCTGGCTGGTTCTATCCACAAGGGACGCGTCACCCGCGTGCTTCCCGGCATGCAATCGGCGTTCGTCGATCTCGGTCTCGAACGCGACACGTTCCTCTACGTCTCCGACTTTTTCGAAGAGAACGAAGAGTTCGCCGACGATCGTCCGTCGCGGAGTGAACGCGGTGAGCGAAGCGACCGTGGCGATCGCGGGGAACGCAGTGACCGCGGAGAGCGCGGCGGCCGCGACCGGCGAGGCCGCGATCGCGATCGCGGCGAGCGCCGTGGACGTCCGGCCATCGCCGTAGCCGCTGCTCCGCTGACCGAAGGCGACGCGGACTTGGCGGAAGCCGAGGTGATCGACGAGCCGGCCGAGAATGAAACGCTCGCGGTGGAAGCGCTTGGCGATGGCACTGGCGCCGCGCTGGCGTTGGAACCCATCGAAGAAGCGGCCGGCGAAGGAGAAGCCGCCGCGGGGGACGCGCGCGGAGACCGGGCGACCGTGATGGCCGCCGCCGCCGCCGCCGCCGTCGCCGGGGCAACGAGCGTGGAGGCTTGCCGGAATCGAAGTTTGCCGATCCCGCCGCCGCCAACGAGGAAGAGGACGACGCGGGTGAAGCGGAAGAGTTCGCCGCGGCCGCGCCGGTCGTGGAAGCCGATGAGCCGCTGGTGCTGCCGGGTGAGTCGATCCGTAAGTACCGTCACATTGCGCCGCCCGCCGCGCCGCCCGCGCCCGCGCCCGCGCCGGTGGCCGCTGATGACGACGACGACGATGAGCTCGAATCGGCCGAGGAGGCCGAGGCGCAGCAAGCCGAGGATTCGGTGAACGATGCGCACATCGACGAACTGCAGCGCAAGGCCGAAGAACTGATCCAGGGCCGCGGACTCTCCGAAGAAGAGATCGCCGACGTGCAGGAAGCTCTCGTCGACGATGACGAGGGACGACGAAGCCGAAAGCGCACCGGAGCCCGAAGCCGCGGTGGAAGAAGACGCGGGCGAGGACGACGCCGGGCCGCAGCCCGGCAACACGGTGGAAGACGAAGCCGCTTTGCCGATCACCGGTTATTCGGCGCACATCCGCCAGCGCGATTCCGCGCCTTTGCAGCAGCGGGGCGAGCGCTCCGACCGCGGTGGTGATCGCGACCGCGGCCGCCGTGGGCGCCGCGGACGCCGCGGGCGGGGTGGCCGTCCGGAAGAGACCGGCGCCGCGCCGGAAACGCAGGACGCCGCCGCGCCGCTTCAACAGGAAGAACGCAGCGAGGAACGCCGGGACGACCGGCGTGACGAGCGCCGGGACGACCGTCGCGATGAACGCCGGGGCCGCGGCGATCGCGACCGCGGTGACCGGGGCGACCGGGAGCGCGGCGGGGATCGCGACGAGCGCCGCGAGCGCCGTCCGCAGCCGCCGTCCATTGCCGAGCTCTTGAAGGAAGGCCAGGAGATCCTGGTTCAGATCGCCAAGGAGCCGCTCGGCCAGAAGGGCGCGCGCATCACGTCGCACATCGCTCTGCCCGGCCGCTATTGCGTCTACATGCCCACCGTCGACCACACGGGCGTGTCGCGCAAGATCGCCAGCGGACGAAGAGCGTCACCGGCTGAAAAAGATCCTCAAGACCCATTCGGCCGGCATGCCCGGCGGCTTCATCTGCCGCACGGCCGGAGAAGGGAAGACCGAGCAGGAGATCGCGCAGGACCTGCAGTATCTCTACAATCTCTGGACCGACATTCGCAAGAAGGCCGACCAGAAGAAGGCGCCCGCGCTGCTCTACCACGACGTCGAAATCGTGGAACGCATTCTGCGCGACCAGCTCACCGACGACTTCAAGTCCATCTGGGTGGACAACGCCGACCTCTACGAGCAGATCCTCCGCTTCGTGCACCGCTTCCAGCCGAACCTGGTGAGCCGCATCAAGCTGTGGACGCGCCCGACGCCGATCTTCGACGCCTTCAACGTCACCAACGAGCTCGAGAAGGCGCTGCGCCCGAAGGTCTGGCTGAAGAGCGGCGGCTACATCGTCATCAATCAGACGGAAGCTCTCGTCGCCATCGACATCAACACCGGCAAGTATGTCGGCAAGTCGAACCGGCTCGAGGACACCATCGTGAAGACGAACGTCGAAGCCGTCAAGGAGATCGTGCGGCAGATCCGGCTGCGCGACCTCGGCGGCATTATCGTCATCGACTTCATCGACATGGACGAGCGCAAGAATCGCCATAAGGTGATGCAGGCGCTCGAAGACGCCATGCGGGTGGACAAGGCGCCGTACAAAATCCTGCAGTTCAATGATTTCGGCCTGGTGGCGATTACGCGCAAGCGCGTGAAGCAATCGCTCGAGCGGACGCTCTGCATGCCCTGCCCGCATTGCGAGGGCGCCGGCTACATCAAGAGCGTCGGCACCATTCTGGGCGAGATCATCGAAGAAGCCAAGAAGATTTCCGACGCCGTGAAGGACCACAAGGAATGTGTGCTGCGCGCGCATCCGGATGTGGCCAAGGCGCTGAAATCGTCCGACAACAGCTACCTCGAGGAAGTCGAGGAGATTCTCGGCCGCCCTGTGCTCGTGACGGGCGATCCGACCATCCATCACGAGAAGTTTGATCTCACTTAGCCTATTGCTCGCTGCCGGCCTGGCGGCGGATCTCGAAGTCTACTCCGAGTTCCGCCGCATCGGGCCGGACGGCGAGATCGTCGCCGCCGACCGCGGCGGCACGGTGCGCGAGTTCCTTTCGCCGCGAGTGCCGCGCGGGGGATGGATCACCTATCAGCTCGTGGTGAAGGCCGAGCCCGGCACCGAATACTGGCTGTATCTGGGCCAGAATCCTGAGGATTCCGCCAAGTTCAAGATGTGGCGCGGCGAGCCCGATGGCACGTTGACGGCGGTGCCCGCCGAGCATCACGACGCCATTCCCGCCGATGCGCGCGTGCGCGTCTACTGGCTCGACCTGATGTATCCGGCGGCGTTGAAGCCGCAGCGATTGAAGCTGGAGCCGCAGCTCTGGCTGGCGGCGGAGAAGCGCTGGATCACCTATCCGATGGAAGTGAATGTGCTGCCGGCGAAGGTGCCGGTGGTGATTGAGAGCGTCAGCGGCAAGGCGAAGGCGAAAGGCCGCGCCGATGATCTCGAACTGGGCCTGTTGCGCGATTACGCCTGTGGCGGTCCGGCGCTCCCGCCGGCGTCGTCTCCGGTGAAGACGGTGGCGGACTTGCTCGAGCGCAACGCGCGGCAGGACATCGCGTTCCTCCGGCGCGTAGCGAAGCCCGTGCTGCCGGACAAGGCCGAGTTCTGCGCGCCGGGTCATCAGCCAACGAATGAATGGTTGCTCAGGCTGCGCGACACGCTGTACCGACGTGCGGTAGAATAAAAGTTCCTCGCCTTCCGGAGAGATGGCCGAGTGGTTGAAGGCGCACGCTTGGAAAGCGTGTATACGGGAAACCGTATCGAGGGTTCGAATCCCTCTCTCTCCGCCATTTTATCGTCAAGAGTTTGCAATCCGTGAGCGAATGCGGTGAGCAATGGTGGGCAATGGAATCAGGCCAGATCTCAACTTCCGCAACTACGAGACCATCGACGCCGTTTCCATGCCCTTGCCCAACCACGATGGGGCGGCATTCCCAGTCAGCCCGTCAAAGAACACGACCTCTTCCTTGCTGCTGCGCTGGACCGATCGCGAATTCGCGGCGCGCAGGAGGATTCAAGGCGTGCCGACAGAACCGGGCGACACCGAAGTCCCGGCTCCGCGCGTGCTTCATCAGAAAGTGAGTTTGAGCGCTCCCTGCAATTGACGAGGCGTGTTGGCGACATTGAGCACCCGCCCGAAATTGGGGTTTGCGAAGTTGACCACCGGCGCTCCCCATACGGGAGTGTTCGTGCTGTTGAACGCCTCGGCGCGGAACTCGAGCCGGATCCGTTCGCCGATCGGGAAAACGCGAAACAAAGACAAGTCCACGTTCTTGCTCCAATCGGACCGCATCGCGTTGCGTCCCATGTTGCCGTAGGTGAAAGCGGCGGGGGCGGCGAAGGCCTGCGTGTTGAACCATTGCGCCGGGCTCGGGTTGGCCAGCTTGGGGTCGCCCACCAGATTCAGGCGGGCGTAGAATCCGGCGCTGTTGGAATTGCCCGTGTTCGCGATGTCGCCCGAGACGCCAAGAGTGTACGGAACGCCGCTGCGCAGCACCATGATCGTGTTGAGCTGCCAATTGCCGATGACGTAGTCGGCTGCGCGATTGCCGGTCGAGAAGCTCCGGCCGCGGCCGAACGGCAATTCCCAAATCAGACTCGTATTGAAGACATGCGTCACGTCGTAGGAAGATACGCTGCGATCGGCGCGCGTATTGTAGGGATCCTGATTCGCGCAGCCCTCCACGCCGGCCCATCCGGAGCAGGAAAGATCGATCGACTTTCCCCAGGTGTAGGAAACCAGGAACCCCAGTCCCTTGGCGGCTTGCCGCTTGAGTGACGTTTCCAGGGCATGGTAAACGCTATAGCCGTCGCTGCGCTCATAGTTGGTCGGCGTCAGATAGCGGATCGGCCTCCTGTCGATTTGCGGCCCCGGCCCCGGCGTCCGCGCCGTGTTGGCGAAGGTGTTCAGATCCAGGCGTGTGCCATGCGATCCGACATAGTCCACCGACAGTCCCGTGTTGGCGTCGAGCTGATGCTGAATGCCGAAATTCCACTCCGGCGTGTAGGGCACTTTCAGGAACGGATCCTTATACGTCTGCGGGCTCGTGAAGGGCGTCGGCGCGGGAAGCGCGCCGGCGCCAATGGAGCTCAACGGATTGAAGGCCCGGACGGTGGGTACGTCCGGATTCTGATTGACGGTTTGCAGCAGCGTCACCTGCGGCCACCCGGAACCGTAGCTCTGCGCGGCCTGCGTCCAGATGGCCCAGTTGTCGTAGAAGATTCCGCCCGCCGAGCGGATCACCGTGCGGTTGGAAAGCCGGAAGGCGAAGCCGAGACGCGGGCCGATGTTGAAGTCGCGATTCTGATGGATCCGGTTGTGCGGAGCGATGATGACGTTCTCCGGCAGTGCGCTTCCCGGAATACATGGCGCCCGGCCCACCTGGGAGCAGAACGGCGGCTGTTCGCGCAGCCAGAACTCTCCTTTGTTGAGGTTCAGCGATCCGACAAAGGCCGACTTGTCGGACACCACGCCCCACTGCGGCGGCAGCGTGCGGTCGACGCGGACGCCGTAGTTGATCGTTAGCCGGTCAGAGACCTTCCATCGGTCACCCACATGGAAGCCGCTCACCCAGCCGCCGTTCTCGCCGCCCACCTGCAGGCGGCGCGTTCCGCCCACCGGCACTCCCAACAGCATCGAAGCCAAGTCACTGCCCGTGCGGCCCGGGTTCTGCAGATCAGCCGTCTGGAATGGGCTAAAGGTGATGCTGCCGCCCAGGATCGCCTGATCGATATTGTTGGTGTTGATGTTGAACCCGGCGTTGATCAGGTGCTTGCCGTAGAGCTTTGAGACGTTCGCCGAACCTGACCAGATGTCGGAAGCGCCCTGGTTGGTGAGTCCATCGGCGGGCAAACCCAGGACGGAGACCATGCCAACGGAGGGCAACATGCAGGCGCGGTCGTAGGGGTAGCCGCAGACATAGTCGGGTGAGAGCGCGCTCAGGACACCGCTGGGCGTTTTGGTGACGGTGTTCCGGGTGTCGGCGGCAGCGGTGGTGCGGCCGAACTGCATCTGCAGCACCGTACCGGCGCCGAACGTGTGGGTCCAGTTGGCGCCGTAGTTTTTCGCGCGCCATGTGTCGGAGTTTTCAGCCAGGCCAATCGGGTTGACGGAGAGCCGGGGCAGCACCACGCGGCTGAAACGGAACCAGAGCGAATCGTTCTGGCCCAATTGCTGATCGGCGCGAAGGTTGAAGAGGTTTTGCGTGGTCCGGCCGGGCGCGGTGGCGCTGAAGTTGGTTCCCGCCGTGGCTGTCCCGGTAGGAGCCGGATACAGGCCTTGCGCCAGTTGCGCCATCACCGGATCGAGGCGGCTCTCCGGAATCACGTTTCCGGCGAAGGGAGTCCGCAGAAACTGATTGGCGACGGCCGGATTGGCGCGCGTCGTGAAGGGATCGTAGATGACATTGGAGATCGTTCCCAGCCGGCCGCGCAGTTCGTCAGGCGTGGGTATTCGCCCCAGCGTCTGGCCGGGAGTGCTGTTGCGGAAGCCTTCGTAACTTCCAAAGAAGAACGTTTTGTTGCGGCCGTCATAGCGCGGCACGCGCACCGGTCCGCCCACGTTGAAGCCGAACTGGTTTTGCCGGAGCGCATTCACCGTGGGGAAAAACGGATTGCGCGCATCCATCACGGAGTTGCGCAAATACTCCCAAGCCGTACCATGCAACGTGTTGGTGCCGGACTTGGTGACGACATTCACCACCCCCCCGCTGACGCCGCCATAGCGGACCTGATCATTGTGCGAATCGACCTTGAACTCCAGAATGTCGTCGACGATCGGCGGCACGGCATAGTTGCTGGTGATCGATGCCTGATCGACAATGCCATCCACCAGGAACAGATTCGCCCGGTTGCGCGCGCCGTGAAAGGAGGGGAACGAAAACGCGCCGACGCCGCGGAATCCGAAGGTCTGCGCGGTATTGATCGGACTGGCGCCCGGCGTGAGCGCCAGCAATTGGGTGAAGTTGCGGCCGTTCAAGGGGAGATCGTTTACCTGACGGGAACTCATCACGGTGCCGAGCTCAGCCGTGGAAGTCTCGAGGGTGGAAGCCTCGGCGGCGACTGTGACCGTCTGCTCCGCCGATCCCACTTGAAGGGTGAAGTTGAGGTTCGCCGTCTGGCTCACCGAGAGAGTGAAGCCCTCCTGCCGCGCGGCCTGGAAACCCTCTTTCGCCGCTCTCAGGTCATAGGCGCCGGGAGGGATGTTGACGAAGACATACTCGCCCGAGTTGTTGCTGGACGTGGCTTGTTCCACGCCAGTGGCGCGATTGCGGAGCGTGAGCGCGGCGCCGGGAATGCTCGCGCCTGAGCCATCCCGGACGATTCCTTGCACGGAAGCCGTCGAAATCTGCGCGGAAAGACCCGCGGCGGCCAGCAAGACCAGGGAGGCGAGACGGATGGGAAGCATGACGATTTCCCATTCTGGTTCGGCGGCGCTCTTCAGTCCAGGCCATTTTCGGCATGGAAATCACCAATTTCGGCGCAGTTTGGTTTGGGCCCTCGGGCGGCTGCGCCCCGTGGTGCGATACTTCTGCAGCAGCGCGAGCATCCGGCGGCCGCGATCCGCGTGTCGCGCCCACAAGTCATGCTGCTCCCCCGGGTCGTCGACAAGGTCGTAAAGCTGCCCCGGCTTTTCGCTGGCCAGGATCGCCTTCAGATTGTCGACGGTGCCGGCGATGGCCTTCCAACGCCCCTGACGCACGGCGAACTCGCCTCGTCCGGAGTCGAGGATCAGAGCTTCGTGGAGGGGGCGTCCTTTTGCGTGGCCCAGGATCGCGGCCAGAACATCGCGGCTGTCTTCGGCCGCATTGTCCGGAAGCGCTGTTCCGGTCAGCGCGGCGCAAGTAGCGCACATGTCGATCAGGGAGATGGTCTCGGCCGATGTCGTTCCCGGCCGAATCCTGCCCGGCCAGCGGGCGAGGAAGGGAACGCGCGTTCCGCCCTCATACACGGAGGCCTTGTTCCCGCGGAAGCCATTCGCCGACTCATGACCGTTGTTCCCCTTCATTGCGCCGTTGTCGCTCGTCACGATGAATAGCGTGTCGTTCACCAGCCCGCGCTTGGCGAGATGATCATCAATCTGTCCGACCGCCCAATCGACCACCGTGACGAGGTCGCCGCGAGGGCCGGCCTGGCTCTTTCCCTTCATCGCGTCGGGAACCAGAAAGGGATTGTGGGGAGAGTTCGTCGAAAGAACCAGGAAGAAGGGCTTCCCGGGGTTCGTCTCGCTTTGGCGGCCGATGAAATCGATAGCTTTCCGGGTGAGCGTGAAATCGCAATCCGTCTCCGACCAATCGTCCGCCATCGGACCCGGAACGAAACCCGGCAAACCGCGCCACTCCTCCCGGCTCATCCGCGTCGGGACGACAACAGTCCGGTCGTTCTCGATGAAGCAGTAGGGAGGATCGGACGTGCAACACGCCGAGGTGCCGAAGAAGTCGTCGAAACCGAGCGCCGTCGGGCCGCCTCGAACCGGCTTGGTGAAGTCGATGTTCTTCTGGCGCTTCTCGTCGGTTTTCCCGGGCGCGTTACGGTCAACGGTATCTTCCGCGGGACTCCCGTCTTTGGTTGACCAATGGAGACCGAGGTGCCACTTGCCGATCCAGCCCGTCGCGTAGCCGGATTGCTTGAGCAACGAAGCGACCGTCATCCGGCCCGGTTCGATCAGCGGCGGATCGTACGAAAGCAAAACGAACTTCTGCAGCCGCGTTCGCCAGGAGTATCGCCCGGCCACCAGTCCGTATCGAGTGGGGGAGCAAAGCGCCGAGGGCGAATGAGCATCGGTAAACCTCACTCCCGCGGCGGCGACGCGATCCATAAAGGGAGTGGGGATCTTCGAGTCCTTGTTGTAGCAGGTAAGGTCGCCTTGCCCCACGTCGTCACCAAGAATGAGAACGATGTTCGGCAGCTTCTGCGCGGCCCCGGCTACCAGTGCTGATGCGGCGATGCCGCTGGTTCTCAGAAAATCGCGCCGCTCCATGAATCCTCCCCGGATCGAGATTTTCCGAGTATAGGCGGCGGTCGGGGCTTCGGCAAGGCCGGAGCGACCCGCTGCCGATTTTGGTGATTCGCTTGCCGGATATGGCCTGGACACGCAGCCGCCATGAGTTTACAGTGAAAGGCCTACGTCACCGCGGGAGGCTGCATGCTCAGGATCCTATTCACCGTTTCCATCTCCATGGCGAGCCTGCTGGCACAAACCAGTGCCGAGATCACGGGCCGCATCACCGATGCCTCCAAGGCGGTGGTGCCGGGCGCGACGGTGACCGCGAAGAACGTCGACCGGCAAACCGAGCGCACCACGACATCCAACGACCAGGGCTATTTCATCCTGCCCAGCGTCGACAAGGGGAACTACGAGGTGACGGTGCAGGCTTCGGGGTTCAAGCCCGTCACCCAGACCGGCCTGAAGCTGGACGTGGACCAGTCCATCCGGCTCGACTTCGTCCTCGAGATTGGCGCGGTGGCGGAGAAGATCCAGGTGACGGGCGCTGTTCCACTGCTCGAAGTGAACACTGCGGAATTGGGCACGGTAGTCACTGAAGAGAAGATTTCGGAACTACCTCTGAACGCGCGTAACTTCACCCAACTGCTGACCCTCACGCCGGGCGCGGCTCCCATCAGCGTGGCGCAGAACAACGGCGGCGGCCAAACCACGCCGCGCATCGGCATCCTGGTCTTTCCTGCCATCAACGGCCAAAGCAACCGCAGCAACAGCTTCACTCTCGATGGCGTCTACAACAACGGTCACTTTACGGGCACCTACTCGATTGCGCCCAACATCGATGCGTTAAGCCAGTTCAAGGTGCAGTCCCATAGCGATCAGGCCGAGTTCGGCGGCGTCACCGGGGGAACCATCAACATCGCCACGAAGAGCGGCACCAACGATTTTCACGGCAGCGCATATGAGTTCATGCGCAACGACGCCCTGGATGCCCGCGGCTTTTTCACGGCCGGCAAACCGGCGCTGCGGCAGCACCAGTTTGGCGCCGCGGTGGGCGGACCCATCGTCCGCAACAAGATTTTCTTCCATGCCTCATACGAGGGCTATCGCCAGCGGAACGCCTCAGCCGCGCTGGCGCTGGTGCCGACGCCCGCCGAACTGGCCGGCGACTTTTCCACCACGACGCGTGCGCTCTTTGACCCCTATTCCACGCGCACCGACCCGGCCAATGCCAACCGGCTGTTGCGGGATCCCTTCGTGAACAATCGAATCCCCGCCGCGCGCCTCAGCCCCTCCATCCGAGCCTTCGCCGCAGCCATCATTCCCGCGCCCATCAACACCGGATTCCTCAATTCCAACGCCCGCAACGACGATCCGCAGACCTTTCCATCCGAAAGCGCCGGTTTCCGGGTGGACCACTACATTTCCCCCCGCGATTCAGCTTGGGTCCGCTACAACTGGAGCGAGCAGAATACCTCCGCCGCGCTCGCGCTCCAAGGCACCGCCATCACCGGCAACATCCCCGCCAAGAACTTGGGCGCGGGCTACACTCACACTTTCGGACCTTCTACGGTTCTCAGCGGATTGTTCGGGTTCACCAGCACCAGCTTCTTTGACGTTCCCATCCTGACCAGGAAGAACCTGATCGCCGAAGGATTCTTCAAGGGATTCCCAGACGATCCGCGCGCCCCCACGCCGGGCGTGAACGTTCCCGGCTTTTTTGCCTTGAGCCAACGCAATCGCCAACTCGGTCCTCAGCGCGGCTGGCAGGGACGAGCCGATCTGGCGCACAGCATCGGCCGCCACAGTCTCAAGTTCGGCGGAGAGTTTGTGCGGCAGCCCTGGACCAACATCCAGATCACCGAAGCGTTGACGTTCAACACCCGCCAGACCGCCGACCTGAACAGCCTGGGGAACACGGGCTCGGCGCTGGCGTCGTTTGTGATGGGTTTGATGGAACAGAGCGAGTTGAGCCAGGCGGACTTCACACTGGAGTCTCAGATGGGAAACTTCTACGCGCAGGATTCATGGAGGGTCACCGGCAAGCTGACGGTGAATCTCGGTTTGCGTTGGGACATGTTTCGCGCACCGGACTTCTCCCGTGGCTTCGCTTCCACCTGGGACTTCAACACGGGCAAGTTTCTGGTGGGCATCAACAAGCCTCCCGGTTGCACCGCCAGCCAGGGGCCGCCGTGTCTGCCGGATCCCAATAGCGACTTCGTGAACCGATTCCTGGAGTTCACCGGATCGTCGAAGCTGCGTCCCGATGAACTCCGCCTGCCGGGGCCGCGGATCGGCATGGCCTACCGCGTCAATCCCAGAACCGCCGTGCGCGGTTCGTACGGCATCTTCTTCGACCTGATGGCCGGCGTCAATCAACAGGCGCAGAACGGCAATATCAACAACGCCAATTGGCCGGGCTTTATCGGTCTCACCAGAGTGTCGAATACCAACTTCGTCGACGCCACCGCCGACGCGCCGTTCGGCACCACCAGCGTTGCCCGTCCCACGCCGACCCCCAATGGCCGCGCCTTCTATTACGATCCGCGCTTCCGCAATCCTTACTCGCAGCAATGGAACCTGGAGATCCAGCGCGAACTCGCGCCCAATCTCGGTATGAGTCTTGCTTACGTCGGCTCGCACAGTCTGCGGTTGGCTGTGGGGGGAGACTACAACACGGCCCTCACGCCCGGACCTGGCCCCATCGCCCCGCGACAGCTTTTTCCTCATGCGCCGGTCACCAACTATGACCGCAGCGTGGGCCAGAGCAAGTATCACGCGCTGCAGGTGAAGCTCGAGCGGCGCCTGGCGCAGGGTCTCTCTTTCCTCACCTCCTACACCTGGAGCAAGTCGATTGACACCGCTTCCTCCGGCCAGTTCAACGAGAACATCTCGCTGCAGAATCCCTATGACCCGAATAGCTCGCGTTCGGTTTCCGGGTTCGACGTTCCGCAGCTTTTCTCTACCGCGTTGGTTTACGGGCTCCCCTTCGGCCGCGGCAAGCCCTGGCTCTCCAGCGGCATCGCCTCGCGCATTTTCGGCAACTGGCAGCTCAACGGAATTGCCACGCTGCGCAGCGGTCAGGTCTATACGCCGCAGATGAACCTGGACATCGCCAACATCGGGGCCGTCTTCAACCAGAACCGCGCTCGCCCCAACGTGGTGGGCGACTGGCGCGTTGCCAAGCCAACGCCGGAAGCCTGGTTCAACCGATCCGCGTTCGCCGCTCCGCCAGCGTTCACCTACGGCACGGCGGGCCGCAATATCCTGCGTTCGGATTCGCTTCAGAATTTTGACGTCTCGCTGTTCCGCGAGGACCAGCTCACCGAGCGGATCAAGCTCCAGTTCCGCGCCGAATCGTTCAATATGCTGAATCACCCGACGTTCGGCATTCCGGGTTCGGCGGTGCCCACGCCGGCGTTCGGCCAGGTCACCAGCACGGCCAGCACCGCGCGGCAAGTTCAACTGGGTCTGAAACTGCTTTTCTGACTCGACAAGATCAAGTGATAAGGTGTCATGATGAAGGCCGCTCTCTTCCTCCGGTGCCCGCGATCTCAAGCCTGGAGCTTGCCGTTGGTTGTGCTGGCGAGCCTGCTGTTGCCGCCGACGGTGCCGGCTCAGAATTCCTACGGCCGCTTCACTGGCCGCGTTACTGACCAGCAGGGCGCCATCATCACCGGCGCCAAGGTCCGGATCACGCAAGCCGAAACCAACTCCAGCGCCGAAACCATTACCAACCGGGAGGGCGTCTACGATCTTTTGAATCAGTTGCCCGGCGCCTATGTTCTCACGGTGGAGTTTGATGGCTTCAAGAAGCACTCGCGTTCCGGACTGGTGCTTCGCGTGGGCGACATCGTCGAGTTGAATGTCCAACTCGAACTCGGCGCACTCACCGACAGCGTCTCGGTGACGGCCGAGGCCCCGATCCTCGAAACCGGCACCGCCAGCCTGGGGCAGGTCGTGGACAATCGGATGATCAGCGAGATGCCGCTCTCCGGCCGCGGCGTCAACTATCTGATGCAGCTTTCTCCCGGTGCGGTCTCCACCAACGCGCCCATGCACGGTTGGCTGCCGCAGGCCAGGGGTTCCGTTTCCGATGTGGCCGTGGCGGGGACGCGGACGCGATCGAGCGAGTTCACCCTGGACGGCATTCCGAACATGGGTGGCGACGGCGTGATCGCCTTTCAGCCGCCGCCGGAGATGATTCAGGAGTTCCGTGTGCAGACGGCGGCCTACGACGCCTCACTGGGGCGGTTCGCGGGCGCCAGCGTGAACATGGTGCTGAAGTCCGGCGCAAACGCCTACCACGGCACACTGTGGGGTTCGCACCTCAGCCGTCCGCTGATGACGCATCCCTTCTTCATCAACAGCAATCTGCACAACACGGCGACAGACCGGCCAGGCGAGACGTTCGAGGCGAAGCGCTCGCGGCTTTGGCCGGCCTCCCGCACGAACCGGTATCGCGTGCAGATCGGCGGACCGATTCGCATCCCGAAGTTGTATGACGGCCGCAACCGGACCTTCATCAGTTACGGCAATGAGCTGATGGAGCGCAACTTCAACAACCAAACCAACACCACAGTGCCCACTGACGAGCAGCGGCGCGGTGATTTCTCGCGCCTGCTGGCGCTGGGCGCCAGCTATCAGATCTATGATCCGGCCACCGCGACGGCCGTGGCCGGCGGCCGTTTCCAGCGCACGCCGCTGCCGGGCAACATCGTCCCCACCAGCCGCATCAGTCCAATTGCCCAAAGGCTGCTCCCTTACTATCCGCTTCCGAATACGCCCGGCTCCGCCGATTTCCGCAACAACTTTGTCACGGCCACACCGGCGACCATCGATTACTGGTCCCACATGTTCCGGGCCGACCAGGTGATCAACGACCGTCATCGCTTCTATGTGTCGTTCAGCACGATGCGCACCGACGGTGACCAGGGACGCAATCTCAACAACGATGCCAATGCCAGCATCACGGTGAATCGCTACAACTCGCTGGCGCTCGACTATGTCTGGACCGTGAACCCTTCTACCGTCGCGAATCTCCGCTACGGAGTCACCCGTCAGGCCAATTCAGGCGGACCGCCCACCCTGGGGCTGGATCTCACGACGCTGGGTCTTCCGGCCTCTTTCGCGAATCGCCTGGATCGCGCCCGCACCGCGCTGCCGGAAATCGATATCGCCGGCATGGTGACGATCGGTACCGACTTGCCGAGCAAGAGCGGCTTCAACGCGCAGTTCGCCAGCGCCACGCTTTCGCAGACCAAGGGCAACCATACTCTGCGCTATGGCGGTGAGTACCGCGTGGTGCTCGATAATGTCTCCAACTTCGGTAACTACTCGGGGCAATACTCCTTCGCCAACGCCTGGACGCGCGGGCCCCTCGACAACTCTCCGGTGGCGCCGATCGGCCAAGGCATGGCCTCGTTCCTCTTCGGCCTGCCGACCAGCGGCTATGTGGACGTGCAGGATTCCAGCGCCGAGAAGTCCGGCTACCTCGGAGTGTTCGTGCAGGACGACTGGAAGGCATCGCGCAAGCTGACGGTGAATCTCGGCTTGCGTTACGAGTTGGAGCAAGGCATTACGGAGCGCTTCAATCGCGCCAACCGCGGCATCGACTTCACCACGCCCAATCCCGCCAATGAGGCGGCGCGAGCCGCCTATGCGCGGAATCCGATTCCGGAACTGGCGCCGGCGAATTTCAATTTGCGGGGCGGTCTGCTGTTTGCCGGCGTGGGCGGGCAGCCGCGCGGATTATGGGATCCCGACCGCAACAACTTCTCACCCCGCATCGGCTTGGCTTATCAGTTGAACTCACTCACGGTCGTCCGCGCGGGCTATGGCATATTCTTTGAACCACTCGGTGCGGATCGTGGCGATGCCACGCAGGTGGGCTTCAATCAACGCACGAACATGAATCCTTCGGCCGACAACGGCCAAACTTTCCGCGCCACGCTCGCCAACCCCTATCCGGATGGCTTCATCGCGGCGCAGCGTTCGTCAGCCGGTTTGGCGACCAATCTGGGACTGGCGTTGTCGTCCGTTTATCCCCAGCGCCGCAACGCCTATATGCAACGCTGGAGTCTGAACGTCCAGCGCCAACTGGCACGGAACCTGGTGTTAGAGATCGGCTATCTGGGCAACCGCGGCACCGGCCTGGGTGTGCCTTACGATTTCAACCTCACCCCCGCGCAGTATTTGAGCCGCAGCCCGGAACGCGACTTGGGCACCATCAACTTCCTCAGCACCAATGTGGCGAATCCGTTTCGCGGCATTCCGCAGTTTGGCCAGAGTCCCGCTTTCTTCAACAATCAATTTGTCAGCCGCGCCTCGTTGTTGCGCCCGTACCCGCACTTCAATGGCCTCACCATGACCATCAACGACGGCTTCTCTTGGTATCACGCCGGTACCCTGCGGGTCGAGCGCCGCTTCACGAAAGGCTTCTCCGTGGGCGGACACTGGACGTGGTCGAAATTCATGGAGGCCGTCGAGCGGCTGAACGGACAGGACCTCCATCCGCACCATGTGATCTCGCCGCAGGACCGGCCGCATCATATTGCGCTGAATGGCATGTGGGAACTGCCCTTCGGCCGCGGCCGCGCCTGGATGAACGGTAGTTCGCGCTGGCTCGACGCCGTGGCCGGCGGCTGGAGCATCAATGCCATCTATCAGTGGCAGTCGGGTCCGCCGGTCAACTTCGGCAATGTCATTTTCCGAGGCAATGTGCAGGACATCGTGATCCCTTACGCCGATCGCACCGTGGCGCGCTGGTTCAATACAAGCGGCTTTGAACGCGACCCCGGCCGCCAGCTCGAGAACAACCTGCGTACTTTCCCGCTGCGGTTCACCGGCATTCGTGCCGACGGATGGAATAACTGGGATCTCTCTCTTTACAAGACCTTCTCGTTGACCGAGCGCTGGAAGCTGCAGCTTCGGGCTGAAGCAGTGGACGCGCTGAATCACGCCCATTTCGGCGGACCGAATGCGGCGCCCACGAATACGCTGTTCGGAACAGTGAACAACACGATTTGGAGCGAGCAGCGAAAGATCACGGTGGCGGCGCGGATCACCTTCTAGGAGTTCTCGATCGTATGACAACGTCCACGCGCCGGGCCCTTCTCGGGTCGCTAGCGGCGCTTCCCCTCACCACGGGCTGCCGCCAAGCCGCGACAGCCCGCGAGCGCCCGAACGTGATTCTCATCTTGACCGACGATCAGGGCTACGGGGACCTCGCCTGTCACGGCAACAAGTTCCTGCGCACTCCCAACCTTGACCGCGTACACCGGGAAAGCGTCCGCTTCACGAACTTCCACTCCAGTCCTCTCTGCTCGCCGACGCGCGCCAGCCTGATGACCGGACGGTACAACTACCGCACCGGCGTCATCGACACCTGGGTGGGGCTGGCGATGATGCGGCCGAGCGAGGTCACGCTGGCCGAATCACTCGGCGCAGCCGGTTATCGCACGGGCCTCTTCGGCAAATGGCATCTGGGAGACAACTACCCGTTGCGCGCCATGGACCAGGGCTTTGAAGAGACGCTGACGTTCACCGACGGGATGCTGGGAGCGATCGGAGATCCGGCGCCGAACACCTATTTCGATCCTGTCTTGTTCCGCAACGGCCAGCCGCAGAAGACGTCCGGCTATTGCACTCAGGTGTTCTTCGATGCGGCTATCGAGTTCATGCAGAAGCATCGCGAGCAGCCTTTCTTCGTTTATCTGCCCACCAATGTTCCGCACGGGCCGCTCGAAGTCGCCGAGAGCGACGCGGCGCCGTATCGTGCCATGGGCCTGGACGACGCCACGGCCAAGCTTTACGGCATGGTGGAAAACCTAGACAGGCACATGGGACGGCTACTCGAGTTTCTGGAGACCTCCGGCCTGGAGAAAGACACCGTGCTTATTTTCATGAGCGACAACGGTGGCTGGGGCGCCCGCTACAACACGGGCCTCCGCGGCCAGAAAGGAACGGTGTACGACGGCGGCATCAAGGTGCCGTTTTTCCTGCGTGCTCCCGGCCGCTTTCCCGCGGGCGTCGACGTGGATCGCATCGCGGCGCATATCGACGTGTACCCCACGCTCCTCGACATTTGCGGCGTGAAGAAAACGGAAGGCCTACCGGTGGACGGCGTCAGCCTGCGGCCCTTGCTGAACGGCCAAACGGCGGGCTGGCCGGACCGTACCTTGTTCTTCCAGCAGACGCGGCCCGACCCGCAGGGGATCGATGAGCCCCGGCTCTTCACCCACGGCGCCGCGCGCTCACAACGCTACAAGATCGTGATGTCCGCCGCGGAGGGCAAGGAACTGTACACCAAGGCCATCGGCCCGGAAGAGACCCAGTTGTTCGACATGGAGAAGGATCCCGGCGAAAGCAACAACATCGCGCAGGCGCATCCCGAGATCGTCAGCAGGATGCGGTCCGATTACGAAGCATGGTTTCGCGATGTCACCCGCGGCCTTCAACCTCTGGTCCGGAACCGGCTGGGGGCGCCCGAAGCGAATCCGACGACGCTGACGGGGCAGGACCTGCGCGGGCCGCAGGCACTGTACGTGGCGTGGAATCATCGCATGGCCGCGCGCCACCGGACCTCGGAGCCGAACGGATCCGGCTATTGGGAAGTGGAAGTGATGCGCGCCGCCGAGTATGAGATGACCTTGCGCTTCGGCGCGGCCGATGATGAGACCAGCGTGCTCAAGAACGGCAAGGCCCGGCTGCGGGTGGGCGAGGTCTCGCGCGAGCAGCCCATCGCGAAGGGCGCCCGGGCGGTCACCTTTCGCCTTCCGTTGGAGCCCGGCGAGGCCCGGCTGGAAGCCACGCTTTCCGGCCAACGCAAAGACGGCGCGGTCGTTTCGCCCTGCTTCGTGGATGTGCGGCGCCTCGGCTCATGAAATCCGCATCTTTTTCCGGTAGGCGAGCGGCGTGGCACCCGTGCGCCGCGAGAAGAAGCGCGCCACGTGTGCGTCCACTTCAAAACCACACGCCACCGCGATCTCGCCGATCGTCATGTTTGTCTCCACCAGCAGCTGCGCGATTCTTTCCACCCGGCAGCGGTGGATCTCTTCGGTCGGCGTGCGGCCAATCTCTTTGAGGAAACGATCCTGCAGGGCGCGCCGGGAAATACCCGCCGCCGCCACCAGATCGTTGACGCGCAGATTGCGGTTGCTATGCTCGCGAACGAAACGCAGCGCACGCACCAGGCCCGGGTCCTCGATCGCCAGAATGTCGGTGGACTGCCGCCGAACCACGTGCGTCGGCTGAACCGTAACGACTCGCGAGGGCGGTCTGCGTCCGGTCATGATGGCGGCTAGCAACGCCGCGGCCTCATAGCCTCCTCGCTCCGTGGCGAGCGCGATGCTCGACAACGGAGGGTTCGCGCTGCGGCACACCTGTTCGTCGTTGTCCACTCCGAGAATCGCCACTTCGTCCGGCACGCGGATTCCCTGCGTCCGGCACGATTCGGCCACTTGCCGGGCACGATCATCGTTGCAGGCCATCAAACCCACCGGCTTCGGAAGGCCGGCCAGCCAGCGTTCCAGTTGCTGCACTTCGACGTACCACGACTGCCCCAAATTCCGCCGCGACGAGTGATAGACGTTCGCGTCTTGGCCGGACTCCTGCACCGCCTGCCGGAACCCCTCTTCCCGGTCATCGGAGAACTGGAGCCCCTGCAGTCCGCAATAGGCGAAGTGACGCAGTCCCAGCCCGGCGAGCGTCCGGGCGCCCAACCGGCCAATGTCCACGTCCGCCGAGACCACCTGGCAGAGGGAGGCGCTCAGCCGCCGGCTTTCGATCGCCACCACCAACGGCACGCGCAGCGGCTTGACCTCCGGCAGACGGCTCTGCAACGCAATCACCCCTTGCGCGTTCCAATGGCTCATGTTGCGCAAACGCTGACGGGGCGGCAGAGACTGCAAGTAGGCAGGCGCTTCCTCATGAAACACCCAGGGGCCATGCGCATGCGCGTACTCCACGATGCCGCGCCGCAGTCCCCGGTCGAACTCGCGTGCCGACGGAATCAGCAGAATCACGCCATGCCGCTGCCTCATGAGAACACTCTAACAGCAGGCCTGCCGGAAATGGTGAAAAAGATGCCGAGATTGTCCTTGCTCGCGCAGCGCGGTGGATGACACAATCATAGGCTCATGAACTGGTCCATGAACTGGATCGACACCGTCGTGCTGGCCGCCTATCTGCTGGGCATCACCCTTTTCGGCGTGTGGGCGGGCTATCGCCGGAACGCCTCTTCGCAGCAGTACTTCCTCGCCAACAAGTCGCTGGGCTGGTTCACCGTGGGCGCCGCGGTCTTCACTTCGAACATCTCCACGATTCATCTGGTCGGCTTGGCCGCCTCGGGGGCGAAGGACGGCATGGTCATCGGCAACTTCGAGTGGATGGCGTGCTTTACGTTGATGCTCCTGGGTCTCGTTTTCGCGCCCTTCTACATCACGTCGGGAGTTTCCACGTTGCCCGAGTTCATGGAGCGGCGCTACTGCCCGGCCGCGCGAACCTTCCTGGCCGTCATCGGACTATTGGGCGCGCTGCTGATCCACATTGGTATCAGCCTGTTCGCCGCCGCCAAACTATTTGAGAGTTTTCTGGGCGTGCCGATGTTTGCGACGATCGTCGTGTTGTCTCTTTTTACGGTCACCTACACTGCGCTCGGCGGCTTGCGGGCGGTGGTGATGACCGAGAACGTCCAAGTCTGCCTGCTGCTGGCCGGCGCACTGTTGATTACCGTGACGGGCATCCTGGCGCTACGCGATGTGGGCATCCACGACCTGGGGGCCTTCCAAGCCGCTGTCGAACCGGGGCAACTCAACATGCTCCAACCGGTGTTCGATAGCGCAGGAAAGCTAAACGGATTTTCGTGGCTAGCCGTGCTGCTTGGCTACCCCATCCTCGGTATCTGGTACTGGTGTGCCGATCAGACCCACGTTCAACGCGTGCTGGCCGCGAAGGATCTTCGATCCGCCCAGAACGGATCGCTCTTCGCGGGCTTCCTCAAGATCACTCCCGTGTTCCTGATGGTGCTGCCGGGGGTGATCGGCTACGTGCTTTGGCGCAAGGGCGCCTTCCCGCTGGCCACGCTGCCGGGCGGGTTGCCCGACTACAACGCCATGCTGCCGTCCCTCATCAACTTCCTGGTGCCGGTGGGCCTCAAAGGCCTGCTCGCCGCGTGCATGGCTTCGGCTCTGATGAGTTGCATGGCCGCCGCCCTGAATAGTTGCGCGACATTGATCTCGATGGATATCGTGTTGCGCCACTACCCGGAAACGCCGGATTCGCGCGTGGTCATGATCGGACGGGTGACCACGGGAATCATCATGTTGCTCGCGATGCTCTGGTCAACGCAGGGCGATCAATTCGGCACGATCTTCGAAGCCATCAATAAAATCCCGATGACCTTCGCTCCCGCGGTCACCACCGTGTTTCTGCTCGGCGTCCTTTGGAAGCGCGGAACCGCGCGGGCCGCCATGGCGACGCTCTATACTGGCTCGCTGGCCGGCGTTGCCTACTTCATCAGCGACCTGCCCGTCACCGGACGGTGGATTCTTGGTGCGAAGGCCGGCAGTGGCTTTTCCGGGCTGGTCACCGACCCGGTGCAAGGCCTGGGAATCCCGTTCATGCTGGTGGGCCCTCTGCTGGTCGTGCTGTGCGTCAGCATTTATGTCGCCGTCAGTTTGCGCACTCCCGCCATGGATGCGCAAGCCGTGGCCGCCGTGTGCTGGGATCATCCGCTGGCGTTTCTGCGTGGGCCGATGCAGGGCGCGGGCGATCCGCGCCGTGTCGCCGCCGCGCTCTTGATGGCCGTTAGCGTTCTCTACTGGATCATGCGTTAGACCCGAACCATGCGCAGCGAGCACAAGTCCGTCAACACTAGCGTGCTGGGCAAGACCGGGCTGAAGATCTCACGTCTCAGCTTTGGCGCCTCGGCGCTCGGCGGTGTGTTCGGCCCCGTGGACCCAAGTGACGCCGTTCAGACGGTGCACGCGGCCCTCGATTGCGGCATCAACTACTTCGATGTCGCGCCCGCGTACGGTGGCACGCTCGCCGAGACCGCCCTGGGAGGAGCGCTGAAGGGCATTCCGCGCAACCGGTACTTCCTTTCGACGAAGGTTGGCAAGTACACGGGCCCCGGTTCCTACGGCAGCGACACGCTCGACTATTCCCGGCAGCGGATTCGCGCGTCGGTGGAAGAGAGCGCATCCCGCCTGGGTACAGACTACTTTGACATCATCCATATTCATGACATCGAGTATCAGGGCCGAAAGCACACGGAGTGGGCGCTCGGCGAAGGCTACGAAGCCGTCTGTGAATTGAAGAAGGAAGGCCGCATCGGTGCGGTCGGCTTTGGCATCTACCCGATGGACCTGTGGGAGCGAATCTTCCGTGGAATGGAACTCGACGCCGCGCTCGTGCACAACCACTACTGTCTGAACGACACGCGATTGCTCAGCCTGCTCCCGCTGGTGAGAGAGAAGGAAATTGGGTTGATCAACGGTTCGCCATTCGCCTCCGCTCTGCTCGCCGACCAGGGGCCGGCAAACTGGCACCCGGCGTCCGTCGCGGACCGGGCGGTCTTTCGCGAGGCGGCGGAGTTCTGCCGGGCTCAGGGGACATCGCTCAGCCGGCTGGCGCTGCAGTTCTCGTGTCAACATCCTGACATCCCCACCACGTTGTTCAGCGCTGCTGTTCCGGATCTCGTCATCAATAATGTCCGTTGGAGCGAAGAGCCATATGATCCTTCAATGGTGCAGGCCGTGCAACGGATTCTGGCGCCCGTGCGGGACAAAGATTGGAACTATACATGACTCGAAGGAGTTTTCTAGCGGGCGCGCCTGCGCTGGCCGTGAACGGCGGCGCCCCAGCCCAGCGGCCACCCAACATCATCTTCCTGCTCGCCGACGATCTCGGCTGGGGCGATCTGGGCAGCTACGGCAACCGCCGCATCCAGACGCCGTTTCTCGATCGGATAGCACGCGAGGGAACACGGTTCGCGCAATTCTATGCCGCGGCGGCGGTGTGCTCGCCCAGCCGGGCGAGCTTCCTCACGGGCCGGTTCACGCCGCGCCACGGCGTAGTGCGGCACTTTCGCGGCAGGCAAAGCAACCTCCAGCGCGGCATGCCGCTCTGGCTCGATCCCCAACAGCCCCTGCTGCCGCGCCTGCTGCGGGATGCCGGATACGCCACGGCGCACTACGGCAAGTGGCATTTGTGTTCGTCTGACGATCCGCAGTCGCCGCTGCCCAGCCAGTACGGTTTCCAACATCATCGCGTGGTGGTCGACGATGGCGACGGGCTCCAGCGCATGCCGCCCGAAGCCAAGGGCTGGAACGTCTGGGAAGGCGCGCGCCCAGGTCCCCAATGGTCGGAATGGAAGGCCCGTTCGAATGAACTCATCATCGACGAGACCATCCGCTTCGTCGAACAGAACAGGGACAAGCCGTTCTTCATCGACTCCTGGTTTTTCGATCCGCATTCGAAGCTAGAGACGACGGCTCGGCAAATGGAGCCGTACAAGAAGCACGGCTCACCGTTCCGCATCTACTACGGCTCCGTCACCGACATCGACCGGCAGATCGGCAGGCTGCTGAAGCGCCTCGACGAACTCGGGTTGGCAAGCAATACCATCCTGCTGTTCAGCAGCGACAACGGCCCCGAAGATATCCTCATCGACAACACCGAGGAGCACGGCGTGGGCGACCCCGGTCCGTTTCGCGGCCGCAAGCGCTCCGGCTATGAAGGCGGCATTCGCGTGCCCTTGCTTGTTCGTTGGCCCAACGCCGTGCCAGCGGGCCGCGTGGACGAATCTACTGTTTTCGGTGCGGTCGACTTTCTCCCGACGCTCACGTCGCTGGCGGGTGCGCGCACTCCGTCTTCGACGGAAATCGACGGCGAGAGCCTGACGCCCGCGCTGAAGGGCGCGCCCGTGGAAAGGCGCCGGCCTCTGTTTTGGGATCTCCGCGAAGACACGGTAGGAAATCCCATCAACCGCAGCCCCAAGCTGATCATCCGCGACGGACGCTGGAAGCTCATGCTGAATCCCGACAGCGGACACGTCGAACTCTATGACATCGTAAAGAACTCGCTCGAGGTTGACAATTTAGCCGCGGAGAATCCGGAGGTCGTCCGGCGTTTGTCCGCCCGGCTGAGAGCATGGAAGCAGAATCCGGCGGCGCCGTAGGAGAACAAATGGTCATCAAGCAAATCAAGTGCTATCGCGTGGAGTTGCCTCTTCATGAAGGCAGCTACAAATGGTCCGGCGGGAACTCGGTGGAAGTCTTTGACTCCACCGTGGTCGAGATTCTTACCGATGAAGGCATCACCGGATACGGCGAGATCTGTCCGCTCGGCCCGGCGTACTTGCCGGCCTACGCCAACGGCGCCCGAGCCGGCATCGCGGAGCTGGCGCCACAACTGATCGGCCTGGACCCGACACAACTCGCCTTGATCAACCAAGCGATGGATAACGCCATGCGCGGACATCCGTATGTGAAGTCGGCCATCGACGTCGCCTGCTGGGATATTCTCGGCAAGGTCTGTGGCCGGCCGGTTGCGTCGCTGCTCGGCGGGCGATTCGGCGATAGCTTCGCTCTATACCGTGCGATCTCCCAGGAGGCGCCAGAGCAGATGGCGCGCATGGTGGGCCGCTACCGGAGCGAGGGCTACACGAAGTTTCAATTGAAAGTCGGCGGCGATCCGGATGTCGACATTGAGCGGATTCGCCTCGCCGCCGCTGAACTCGAACGCGGCGACGTGCTCGTCGCCGACGCCAACACCGGCTGGACTCAGCACCAGGCGATCCGCGTCGCCGGCGCCGTCCGCAGTGTCGACGTCTACATCGAACAGCCCTGTATGCGCTACGAAGAGTGCCTTGCCGTCCGCGAACACACCAACCGTCCGTTTGTGCTCGACGAAGTCATCGACGACATCGGCGCTGTCCTGCGCGGCTATCAGGATCGCGCCATGGACGTCATCAACTTGAAAATCTCCAAAGTCGGTGGCTTGACGAAGGCGCGGCAGATCCGCGACCTCTGTGTTTCGCTCGGCATCGCTATGACGATCGAGGACACGTGGGGCGGCGACATCGTGACGGCGGCCATCGCTCACCTGGCACACAGCACCCCGCCGCGGCTGCTGTTCTCCTCCACGGATTTCAATAGCTATGTCACGGTCAGCATGGCGGAAGGTGCGCCGCAGCGCGACGGCGGCCGTCTCGCCGCGCCGCTTCGTCCTGGTCTCGGCTTCACGCCGCGTATGGAAGTTCTCGGAAAGCCGGTTTACGAATCATGAAACATTCATTCTGCTTACTCCTACTGGCGGCGATGGCGTCCGCCCAGCCTCACGGCGTCGAACAAACCGACTTCCCGGCCTCTGAGTTCCAGGAACGCCGCAAGAAGGTCTTCGACGCGATCGGCCGTAACGTTGCGCTCGTCCCGGGATCTGCGGCCATCGATTCGCCGCAAGTCTACCGGCAATCGAACGACTTCTACTACCTCACGGGCATTGAATCGGCGCACGCCTATCTGTTGCTCGACGGCCGCAGCCGCCGCACCACCGTCTACCTGCAGCACCGCAATCCCGCCTGGGAACGTCAGGTCGGCACGATCGTCGCAGCCGAAGACGTGGACATCGTGAAGGAACGCACCGGTGTCGACGACGTGCAGGGCGTCGAAATGCTCGCGCGGCATTTGGCGCCGATGCAGATTCACCATCCGTTGCCCGCGCTCTATGTGCCCTTCAGTCCGCAGGAGAACGCCAACGGCAGCCGCGACGAGGTGCTCCGCCAGATTGGCGAAGCCGCCGCCGACCCTTGGGACGGCCGCCCCTCGCGCATCGGCCGCTTTCTCTCGCTGCTGCGCGAGCGCTTCCCCAGCTTCGAACTCAAAGACTTTACGCCCGTACTCGATCAGCTTCGCTTCATCAAGAGTCCGCGCGAGATCTCGCTCATCCGCCGCGCCTCGCAAATCGCAGGCCTCGCCCTCATCGAAGCCATTCGCAGCACCCGCCCCGGCGTCTATGAGTATCAGCTCGACGCCGCCGCCCGCTACGTCTTCCTGCTCAACGGCTCCACGTACGCCGCTTACCCGGCCATCGTCGGCGGCGGCACCAACGCATGGAAGGGCCACTACCACTTCAACAAGGACGTGCTCAAGGACGGTGACATCGTCCTGATGGACTATGCGCCCGAGTATCACTACTACGTCAGCGACATCACGCGGCATTGGCCCGTGAATGGCAAGTTCACTCCGGACCAACGCACGATGTGCAACT
Organism: Ottelia alismoides; assembly: GCA_037367405.1. Taxonomy (NCBI): domain Eukaryota; kingdom Viridiplantae; phylum Streptophyta; class Magnoliopsida; order Alismatales; family Hydrocharitaceae; genus Ottelia; species Ottelia alismoides. The sequence goes on from JAZKJV010010471.1 coordinate 37,759, forward strand.
TCATCTACGCCTACCGCGAGGCCTTCATGAAGCGCATCAAACCGGGCGTCACGCCGGAGCAAGTCTTGGCGAGTGCCCGGGAAGAAATGGCCGCCTATTTGAAAACGCTGAGCTTCACCAAACCCATCTACCGCCAGGCAGCGGAGCGAGCGCTCGATTTCGCCGGCCACCTCCAACACACTGTCGGCATGACCGTTCACGACGTCGGCACTTACCGGCGCAAGGAGTTTGTACCCGGGATGGTCTTCTCGATTGATCCCATGATTTGGGTTCCCGAAGAGAACTGGTATGTCCGAATGGAAGATGTCATCGCGGTGACCGACACGGGCATCGAAAACTTCACGGCCTTCCTGCCTGGCAAACCGGAGGACATCGAAAAGCTGATGCGCGAACCGGGCGTTCTGCAAGTGCGCGCGCCCATGAAACCATGAGCGTTCGCACCCTGTTGCTCATTGGACTGGCTGCTGTCGCGGCGCTGTCCCAGGAGGATCCGGCCTCGCGACCGCGCCGCGTGGAACGCAGCCACGACTATGACGTGCTGCACTATCGCATCCAGCTCAGCTTCGACGAAGCGGCGCGGGCATTTCAAGGCGAAACCCAGATCCGCTTGCGCCCCTTGCGCGACGGCTTCGACACCATCGTGCTCGATGCGGAGACGTTCAAAGTGACCTCGGCGGGACCGCTGCGGTTCGAGCAGACGCCCGGCAAACTCACCATCCACCTCGATCGTCCTCATCGTTACCACGAAGAGCTTACCGTCACCGTCTCCTACCGCGCCGAGAACGTCGCCATCGATCCCACGCGCTACGGCATGCCCAAGGGTTACGGACTCGGCCTGACCTTCAAGCCCGCCACGGAGAACCATCCGCGTCTGATCCACACGCTCTCGTTCCCCGAAGGCGCCCGCCACTGGTTCCCCTGCTACGACCATCCCAATGACAAAGCCACGCACGAGATCATCGCGACGGTCGACGCGAGTTATCAGGTGATCGCCAATGGCGTGCTGCGTTCCGTCCAAGAAAACGCCGGCAAACGCGAAAAGACCTTTCACTGGGCGCAGCCGCAGCCGCATTCTACGTACCTGTACGCGCTCATCGCCGGACCGTATGTGCAGGTGAAAGACACCAAAGGCCAGTTGCCCATCTCCTACTGGGTCTACCCGAAAGATGCGCCCCACGCCGAGCGCAGCTTCGGCAAGACGCGCGAGATCATCGAATTCTTCAACCGCGAATTCGGCTACGAATATCCGTGGCCGAAGTACGACCAGATCACGCTCCCCGACTTTGGCGGCGGCGCCGAGAGCACCAGCGCCACCGTCATCGGCGACCGCACTATCCACGACGCCCGCGCCGATCAGGACTTCGCCTCGCACTGGCTCGTCGCGCATGAGGCGGCGCATCAGTGGTGGGGCAACCTCGTCACCATGCGCGATTGGAGCCAGACGTGGATCAACGAGAGCTTCGCCACCTACTACGAGCATTTCTACCTGAAGCACCTGCTCGGCGAAGACGGCGGCGCGCTCGACCTGCTTACCAAGAAGCGCACCTACCTGAACGAAGCGCGTCAACGATACAGGCGCCCCATCGTGCTCGATCGCTGGGACTGGCCCAACCAGAACTTCGACCGGCACACGTATCAGAAAGGCGCGGTGGTGCTCGCCATGCTGCGCGCTCAGATGGGCGACGAGCCCTTTCGCCGCTCCATTACCCACTTCCTGAAGAAACACGCCTTCGGCCCAGCCGACACGCATGACCTGCTCGTCGCCATGCGCGAGGCTTCCGGCCAGGTGCTCGACTCGTTCTTCGACCAGTGGATCTATCGCGCGGGGCATCCGGTGCTGGAAGTCAGCCAAACGTGGAACGCCGGAAGCGCGCAGTTGAAGGTCATCCAAAAGCAGAACGAACTCTACACGCTGCCCGTGCCCATCGGCATCACGACCGCCTCCGGCAAGCGCGTCCACCGGATCTCGATCCGCCAGCGCGAAGAGATCTTCTCTCTGCCCTCGGACGAGAAACCTCTTCTCATCCACTTCGACGAAGGCGACACCCTGCTCGCCGAGGTGGCCTTCGCTAAGCCCAAAGAGGAACTGCTCTACCAACTGGCGAAGGACAACGCCATCGGCCGCATGGAAGCAGCGGCCGCGCTCCAGCCACTCGCCGCCGACCCCGCCGTCGCTGCAGCGCTACGACAGGCCGCCGCCAACGATCCGTTCTGGGCCGTCCGCCGCGATGCCTTGCCCGCCACCGATAGCGCCTTCCTCCGCGCGCGAGCCACCGAGGATCGCTCCTCTGCCGTGCGCACGGCCGCGCTCGCGGCGCTCAACCGGCTCGAGGACCCCTCGCTCATCCCCTTTTTCGAGCAACGATTCCGCAAAGAAGATAGCTACCTCGCGCAGGCGGAAGCCGTGCGGGCGCTGGGAAGCCTGGGCGCGTCCGCGGCGCTCCTCAAAGAGGCGGCCGCGATGCATTCTCCGAACGACGTCATCGCGCGGGCAGCGAAGGAAGCCCTGAACCGTTAGCCCATGGTGATCGCAATCTACCTGGCGCTCGCGGCATTCACCGCGTACTATGCCTACGTCTTCCTCGGCGCGGTCCGCGGCGTGCGGCCGATGCTCAGTCACGTTCTCACCGGATTCGTCACGAACTTCTTCGACACCCTCGGCATCGGCTCGTTCGCCACCACCACCGCCGTCTTCAAACTCCGCACCATGGTTCCGGACCACCTCATCCCCGGCACTCTGAACGCCGGACATACGTTACCCACGATCCTGCAGGCGTTCTTCTTCATCACGGCGATTCAAGTAGAACCCCTGACGCTCGTGCTCATGATCGCCGGCGCAACCCTCGGAGCCTGGTTCGGAGCCGCCGCCGTCGCTGGACTCTCCCGCCGCGCCGTCCAACTTGGCGTCGGCGGCGCGCTCTTGTTCGCCGCCGCAGTCCTGCTGATGCGCCAGTTCGACCTCTTTCCCGCCGGCGGCACGGCGCTCGGGCTAACCGGCGGCAAGCTGATCCTCGCCGTGCTCGGCAACGCCGCCTTCGGCGCAATCGGCACGCTCGGCATCGGATTCTACGCGCCTTGCATGACCATGGTCAGCCTGCTCGGCATGAATCCCGCCGCCGCGTTCCCCATCATGATGGGATCCTCGGCGTTCCTCATGCCGGTGGCGAGCGCGCAATTCGTCAAGCGGAGGGCCTTCTCCCCGCCCGTGGCGCTCGGCTTGGCCGCCGGCGGCCTGGTGGGCGTTCCTCTCGCGGCGTTCGTCGTGAAGTCACTCCCCTTGGAAGGTCTACGCTGGCTGGTGATCATCGTGGTGTTGTATGCTGCCGTGCTCATGCTTCGTTCAGGAGATGTGGAATGAGACCTTTGATCCTCTTGTTGGCGCTGTCAAACCTGCTGACAGCTCAGGTAGCCAATTGGTCTTGGGAGAGCGTTGGCGCGCCCGATAAGCTCGCGGGCTTTCACCGCTTCGCTCCCGGCATCTCCGGTCAGGCTCTCCGCTCCGATGGCCAAACTACCCACCTCATCCGGCCCGCCGCTCAGGCGCCGCAATTGAAGGGACCCTTCACCATCGAGGCCTGGGCCGCGATTCAAACCTATCCGTGGACCTGGTGCGCGCTCGTCAATCAGGAGCAGAAGCGCCAGCAAGGTTACGCGTTTTCCATCGATCCCAATGGCCACTTCGGGCTGCACGTCGCGGTCGGCGGCCAGTGGATCGAGTCCCGATCGGAAAAGCCATTACCGCTTTATCGCTGGAATCACATCGCCGCCACGTTCGATCCCGCCGTCGGCATTCGTCTCTATTGGAATGGCGCGCTCGCCGGAACGCACAACGTGCGCGGCACGTTGCAAAGCGCCCCCGATACCGATCTCTGGATCGCCCGCAACTTGACGCCCCGGCCGCTCAGCGAAGAGGTGCGCGTCGTCTCCGATGTCGCCTATTCCTTCGACGGCCTGATCGACGAAGTGCGCATCCACGATCGCGCGCTCACTCAGTTCTCCATCCCGCAACCACCGGCGCAAGCTCCTCTTGGCCCGCCCCTTCTGCCCGCCGGTCCAAAGGGTCCCGGCCGCTTCGGCGCGTACTACACGCGCCTCCGCTACACCGAAGAGTGGGAACGTCCGTGGCGCGTCGGCGATCAGCCCGATGTCGTGGTCCGCTTCGAAAACCATCCCACGCGCCTCGTCTTCTGGCGCGGCACCAGCTATGTTCCCGCCTGGGTCACGGAGAACGGCATCTGGTACGTGAACGAGTTCTACGAGAACCAGCGCGACGGCATGCCCACCAGCGCCGAGCCGATGGCCGATAAGCAAGCCCGCTTCTCCACCGTCAAGATCCTCGAGAGCACGCCCGCGCGCGTGGTTCTGCAATGGCGATATGCGCCAGTCAGCGTTCACTACGAACCCGTCTTCGTCGACCCTCTCACCGGCTGGGGCGATTGGGTGGAGGAGACGTATACCGTCTACCCCGACGGAACTTGCGTTCGCAAGATTCACACCTTCTCCTCGAGCCCGTACGTCGTCGAAGGCCAGGGCGCCGGCGAGATCAACTTCCGCCAGTTCCACGAATCGATCGTCATCAATCCGCCGGGCACCTGGCCCGAGGACAACATCAAGCCCGGCGCGATCACGCTGGGAAACATGAAGGGCGAAGTCCACACTTACAACTGGGAGAAGGAGCCGCCCGGCGAGAAGGCCACCTTCGACGCCGAAACGCTGCGTACGCTGCATCGCATTTCTGACCGCGACACGCACACGCACAAGTGGCTCACCAAGCCCGCGCAGGGCAACATTCATCTGGTGAACCTGAAGGCGAAGTACAGCCCGTTCGTCATCGTCGATCCGCGCCAGGTGGCGATCGATTGCTATGCCGGCGAGATCATCCGCGAACGCTCGATGTTCCCGTGGTGGAACCACTGGCCGGTCTCGCAGCAGATCCGGTCGAACGGGCGTTGGGCCGTCGCGCCCGATCGAGTCTCACACAGCTCGCTCACTCACATCCAATCCTGGAGGCCGCACGAAGAGCGTCCGGACGGCGTCACCATGGTCATGCTGAACGGCTTGACGACAGGCGGCGTGCAGGATCTGCTGCCGCTCGCGAAGTCGTGGTTGGAGGCTCCGCCGGTCGAGGTCAAGTCCTCGGGCTTTGATTCGCGAGGCTTCGACCGCACGGAGGGCGCGTTCGTTTTCTCGCGCCAGGCCGCCACGGCCGCCTCGCTCGACGTGACGTTGCGGGCTACCTCCGGTTCGCCTCTGGTGAACCCGGCGCTCGTCATCCGGAACTGGAACGCGCAGTCCGCCAAGGTGCTCGTCAATGGCAAGCCGCTCGGAGCCGCGCGAACCGGAATCACCCACCGGCTGGATGGTGAGGATCTGGCCGTCTGGATCCCACAGTCCGCCACAACCCCGCTTCGCATTCTCATTTCCAAAAACTAAAGGAATCGAACATGACTGTTACCTGGAATGGCGTCTACCCTGCTGCGACCACGCAATTCAACGCTGATGGCTCATTGAACCTCGAAGCTACGGCCCGGCACCTGGACCACATGATCAAGGCCGGCATCTCCGGCCTGATCCTGCTGGGCAGCGTCGGCGAGAACACCGCGCTCGAATACGACGAGAAGCTTACGGTTCTGGAGGCGATGCTAAAGGCCGTGAACGGCCGCGTGCCGGTCTTGACCGGCGTCGCGGAAAATACCACTCGCGTCGCCTGCCGATTCGCGCGGGATGTCGAGCGGATCGGCGTCGATGGGCTCATGGTTCTTCCGGCGATGATCTACAAAGCGGACTCGCGCGAAGCCATCGCGCACTTCCGCGCCGTGGCGCAGTCCACCGCGCTGCCCATCATGATCTACAACAATCCCGTCGCCTACTACGTCGACGTCACGCCGCCGCAATTCGCGGAACTCGCCAAGGAAGACAACATCGTGGCGATCAAGGAGTCGTCTGATGACGTCCGCCGGCTCACCGACATCATCAACCTTCACGGCGACCGCTTCCTGCTCTTCAGCGGCGTGGACGACCTGGTGCTGGAGAGCATTCTGCTTGGCGCGACCGGTTGGGTCTCGGGTCTGGTGAATGCCTTTCCTCGGGAAAACCAAGTGCTTTGGGAACTCGCCACGGCGGGTAAATGGGCGGAAGCGCGGGAACTCTACCGCTGGTACACGCCGCTGTTACACCTCGACACGAAGATCAAACTCGTCCAGTACATCAAGATGGCGATGGCGGAGGTGGGCTTGGGCAGCGAAACGACCCGCGCGCCTCGCTTGGCCGTGGCGGGGGAGGAGCGCGAACAGGTGCTCGCGGTGATCCGGCACGCCATCGCAACGCGGCCCTCTCTGTAGCTGTCCCGGCTACTGCTGGTATTGGTGCAAAACATGCCGAAACTGTCCTTGCCTCTTCTCTCCGCCACCTATACATCCTTAAAATCATGCGATCGTAGATCGTAATGATTCTGCGGACTCTGTTCGGTCTAGTCCTACTGGCTTTGGCTTTGCCCAGCGCCGAAACGCCCGCCCAGCGCGACGAGCGCATGCAATGGTGGCGCGAAGCGCGCTTCGGCATGTTCATTCACTGGGGCTTGTACTCCGGGCTGGCTGGCACGTGGGAAGGCAAGCCGGTGGCGACGCGCGGTGGGATGGAGTGGATCCAGCAGCGCGTGAAAGCCGACACGGACACCTACGCCGCGAAGGCGAAGCCGTTGTTCAAACCGGCGCCGGGCGTCGCGCGCGAATGGGCCAAGCTGGCCAAGGCGGCGGGCATGAAGTATGCGGTGCTCACGTCGAAGCACCACGACGGCTTCGCGCTGTTCGATTCGAAGCTGACTGAATACGACGTGGGCAGCGTGCTGCAGCGCGATCTGGTCCGCGAGTTCATCGAGGCTTTCCGCGCCGAAGGGATCCGCGTCGGGCTCTATCATTCCGTCATCGACTGGCATCACGACCAATACGAATACGCGCGCTCGAAGCAGTTGCCGCATCCGCTCATCGCCAAGCCTTATCCAGCGGGTTCGCGGGATCATGCGAAGTACCTCGAGTTCCTGCATGGGCAGGTGAACGAGCTGGTGTCGAACTACGGCAAGCTCGACATTCTCTGGTGGGATTACAGCTCGCAGGATTTTCAAGGCGACGGAGCCTGGCGCGCTTTCGACCTGATGGCGAAGGTGCGCGCCAGGCAGCCGCAGATCATCATGAACAACCGCCTGTTCCGCATTCCCGAGGCCGGCTTCACGGGCATGGGCACGGCGGCCATTTCCATGCAGCTCAATCCGAAGTACGGCGACTTCATTACGCCAGAGCAACATATTCCCGCGGCCGGCTTGCCAGGCGTCGATTGGGAGACGTGCATGACGATGAACACGACGTGGGGCTATAGCGAGCACGACAAGGCCTGGAAGTCCAACCAGGAGTTGATTCGCGGGTTGGTGGACGCGGTGAGCAAGGGCGGCAATCTGCTGTTGAATATCGGCCCGAAGGCGGATGGCGCGGTGCCGGAGCCCAGCGTCGAAGGCTTGCGCGCGATGGGCGCCTGGATGAAGGTGAATGGCGAGGCGATTTACGGCACGACGGCGTGTTCGTTCGAGAAGCTCGGGTGGGGCCGGTGCACGCAGAAGAAGTCGCGGCTCTATTTGCATGTGTTCGATTGGCCGGCTTCGGGGCGGTTGTCGTTGCCGCTCCGGGAGAACGTGAAGTCGGCGCGGTGGCTGGCGAATGGACAGGCGGTGAAGACGTCGCGCGAGGGCGATCAACTGGTGCTGGCCGTGGGGGCGCAGGCGCGGGACAAGATCGCGAGCGTGCTCGCCTTGGAACTGCGCTAGCTGCGCCAACTGCCCCGCTTTGGCTGGCCCCCGGCATGCAAGCAGGACGGGTGCCATGATTCCGTATCGAGTAGCGTCGCTGCTCAGCGGAGCAGAAGGCCGTGAAGAAACCGTTCTGACCCGTCTGACATTTCCGGTGGACGCCCAGACTGCCTGGCACGCCATCGTCACTTATGAAGAGGTGGCGGAGCCACCGCCGTGGCATTTGCGCGCCCTGCTGCCGCAGCCGGTGCGCACGGTGGGGGACAAGACGCGGCCCGACGCCGACGTGCTGTGCGTGTATCGCTCCGGCGATCTGATCAAGCGCATTGACGTGGTGGAACCGCCGCGCCGGCTCGCCTTTCACGTGGTGAATCAGCGCATCGGGATTGAGGAATGCCTCGAGGCGCGCGGTGGGTCCTACGTGATCACCGACGAGGGGCCGGAGAGCTGCGCCGTGGAATTGACAACGCGCTATGTGTCGAAGATGCAGCCGCGCTGGCTGTGGCGGCGGCTCGAGCACTGGCTGACGCATGAACTGCATCACCATGTGTTGGCGGGCATGCGCGCGCGCCTGGCGCAAGGAGTGCTCCAATGCCAGACTTGACGATTCCCATGCCGTCGCTGTTCGAGATGCGCGTCGCCGTGGCCGCAGTGTGGTTCTACGAAGGACTGTGGTGCAAGCTGATGGGTGGGGTGGCGCGGCAGTTGGACGTGGTGGAGGCGGTGCCGCACTTTGGTCCGCGGATTGGGCGGCTGTTTCTTTTGGCGCTGGGCGGGGTGGAAGTGCTGTTGGCGATTTGGGTGCTTTCCGGGTGGAGGCCGGGCACCTGCGCGGTGGCGCAGACGCTGCTGCTGATCGGGCTGAATGCGAACGGCCTCTTGTGGGCGCGCCACATCATTCATGATCCGGCGGGCATGGTGGTGAAGAACGCGGCGTTCCTGGTGCTGGCCTGGGTGGTGGGCGCGCAGCGATGACGGCGTGGTCGGCGGGTCGGTTGGGTGGAGTGGCCTCGCGCGGCGGCGTGTTGTTCGGGAGGATGTACGAGGACTGGGCGATCGAGCAGCGGGCGTTCGCCGGCGCGCGGCGGGTGTTCGCGATTGCGTCGGCGGGCTGCACGGCGTTGGCTCTGGCGCGAGACCACGACGTGGTGGCGTGCGACATCAATCCCGTGCAACTGGCTTACGCCCGGCGGCGCGGGGCGGAGCCGGCGCTGGTGGAGCGCGGGGCGGCGGAGCGCTTCATGGACTTCGGACGATGGTTCCTGCCGCTGATCGGCTGGCGGCGGGCGTTGCTCGAGGAGTTTCTTGAGTTGACAAATTCGGACACGCAGATCCGATTTTGGGAGGCGCGGCTCGAGACTTGGCGCTTCCGGCACGCTTGTGACTTGCTTCTTTCGCCGCGCTGGCTGCGGCTGGTGTATGCGGCGCCGCTGCTGGCCGTGCTGCCGGACGCCTTTGGCGCCGTGCTGCGGGGCCGCTTGCGGCGAGGCTTCGCGCGGCATCCGAATGCTTCGAATCCGTGGGCGCGGGCGTTGTTGCTCGGCGAGCCAGTGGCGGCGCAGGGCGGGCCGGTGCCGCCGATCGAATGGGTGCCGGCGGATGCGGCTTCGTACTTGGAGCGCTGCGAGCCGGCGTCGTTTGACGGCTTCACGTTGTCGAACATCTACGATGGCGCCGGGCCGGCGTACCGGGCGCGGCTGGACCGGGCGCTGCGGCGGGCGGCGCGGCCGGGTGCGACGGTGATTTGGCGGACGTTTGCGGAGCCGGCGGCGGGCGATGCGGAGTCGCGAGAGCGGGCGGCGGAGGACCGGAGTCTGTTGTGGGGCGCCGTGTTCCGGAAGACCCTAGGCTGAGTTCTCAAAGAGCCCGACCTAGAGCTCAGGTGTTTCGCGTTAGGGGTTTCTGCCCCACGTGGTCACGGAACTTTGCCACAGGCAGTTTACACGGACACGGGGCATACTGACAGCATGACGACGACGATGGCCCTGCCGATTCACCGGCGCCGGACCCGCAACCGGAGCATCGGGTTCAGCCTTTTTCGCTTCGAAACCAAGGATCGGAGCGTGATTGCCGGCTACGGCGATGGCGACTTCATCCGGCTGCGTGACGAAGCGGGCAACGAGTGGCAGGGCTGCGCGGAGCGCACGGGCGACTATGTCCGCTTCCGCTTCCGCGATGCCAAGGGCCGTTATGCGACGGGCGTTTCGGACAGCTACGGAATCGTGCTGAAGGACGATTCCGGCAAGGTGTGGCGGGGGTACTTGCAGTAAGTAGTAGTACTCAAACGGCTACCAGTTCTGGACAGGCCAGAAGGTGTTTTGTTAGACTGCATCTACTCATGAAGTACTCTCTTGCTCTAGCAACTCTCTTTTTGACTTGTTCGTCTGTCCCAGCGGCGACCATAATCTACGGCGCAAGCTTGTCCGGTGCGAATGAAGCGCCACCGAACGCCTCGCCGGCTACCGGCAACGTGTTGGTGACGATCGACACGACGCTGAACACCATGCGGGTGCAGGCCTCGTTTTCGGGTCTGCAGGGGAACACCACTGCCGCGCACATCCATGCCGCGACGGTGGTGCCGGGAACTGGCACCGCTGGCGTGGCGACGATGACGCCGAGCTTCGTTGGGTTTCCGACAGGCGTTACCTCAGGCACGATGGACCAAATCTTCGACATGTCGCTGGCTTCGAGCTTCAATGCCGCGTACGTGACGGCCAACGGGGGCAGCGCCGCGACGGCGTTCACTTCGTTGCGAAACTCGCTGGCGGCTGGAACCGCTTACTTCAACGTCCACAGCCAAGCGTTCCCCGGCGGCGAAATCCGTGGCTTTCTGTCCCCGGTTCCGGAGCCTTCGACCTACGGGATGGCGCTGATGGGCGTGGCCGCCGCCGTGGCGATGGCGCGCCGCCGCCGCAACTAAGCGACGATCTGCTTCACGACGTTGCCGTAGACTTCCGTGAGCCGGAAGTCGCGGCCGGCGAACTTGTACGTCAGCTTCTCGTGGTCGAGCCCGAGCAGGTGAAGCATCGTCGCGTGCAAGTCGTGCAGATGAATCTTGCCATCAACGGCAGCACCGGTCAGCGGGTCGCAAACGCCGATCCGCTGGCCGCCTTTCACGCCGCCGCCGGCAAGCCAAACGGTGTAGCCGCGGGCGTTGTGATTGCGCCCGTCGTTGCCCTGGCCGTTGGGCGTGCGGCCGAATTCGCCACCCCAGAAAATCAGCGTGTCCTCGAACATGCCGCGTGACTTCAAGTCGTTCATCAAGGCGGCGATGGGCTTGTCGATGGCGCGGCAGTTCTGCGTCAACTGCTGCTTCAAGTTCGAGTGTTGATCCCAGTTGCCCTTGGAGAGCTCGATGAAGCGGACGCCTTTTTCGGCGAGGCGGCGGGCCATGAGGCACTGCGTGCCGAAGTCGCGCGTCGCGGGATCGTCGAGGCCGTAGGCCTGGCGCGTGGCGTCGCTTTCGCCTTTCAACGTGAGCACGTCGGGCACGGCGGATTGCATGCGGAAGGCGAGCTCGTAGGTCTCGATGAGGCCTTCGACGTCGGGGTCGACCTGGGCGCGCTTCAGGTAGTTCTGGTTCATGGCCTGAACCAAGTCGAGTTGCGCGCGCTGGTCTTTGGCGCCGAGCTCCGGGTTGCTGATGTTGGCGAGCTTGCCGGTGCGCGTCGAGATGGGCGTGCCCTGGAAGGCCGCGGGCATGAAGGCGGAGCCGTACTTCTGCGCGCCGCCCTGCTCGACGGGGTCGATGGAGATGAAGCCGGGCAGATCCTGATTTTCGGTGCCAAGGCCGTAGAGCGTCCAGGCGCCGAGCGACGGGCGCACGAAGTTGATGGAGCCGGTGTGGAGCTGGATGGTGGCCTGCGGGTGGGCGGGCGAATCCGTGTGCATGCCGTTGAGCAGGCACAGGTCGTCGGCGAGTTTGCCGACGTTCGGGAAGAGCTCCGAGATGGGCAAGCCGCTTTGGCCTTGCGGTGTGAACTTGAACTGCGACTTCAGGACGCGCGCGGAGTCTTTTTCGCCGGCCTTCTCGAGCTCGAGGTTGAAGTCGAAGGTCTCATGCTGCGACGGGGCGCCCTGCATGTAGAGGAAGATGACGCGCTTGGCTTTCGGCAGGAAGTGCGCCTTCTTCGGGAGCAGCGGATTCTCATAGCGCGCGGCCGCCTGGGCGTGGACGCCGGCGAAAGCCAGCGAGCCGAAGCCGGAGGCGAGCGAGCGCAGCCATTCGCGGCGCGTGCGGGGCAGGGGCAGGTAGGGGTGAGACATGGGCGCTCCTAGATGCGATAGCGGAATTCCGCGCTGGCGAACAGGGCTTGATAGAGACGCGACCAGGCTTCGCGGGCGGCGTCCTTTTGATCGGTGGACTGCGCTTCGTCGACGAAGCGCAAAGCGAGTTGGGCTTCCTTCACGTCGGGCTCGCGGGCGAGCACTTCGCGATAGGCGCGCTTGATTTTGGCCGCGCTGGTATCGATGTTCTGCGCGAGCAAACGGTCGGCGGCCTTGTCGGCGAGCGACAGCACGAAGGGATTGTTCATCAGGAACAAGGCCTGCGTGGAGACGGTGGTGACTTCGCGGGTGCCCTTGGTTTCGCTGGGCTCGGGATAATCGAACACTTCGAACATCTGGGGCAGGGCACTGCGGAGGATGGGCACGTAGACGCTGCGATAGGGCAGCGATTCGGCGGGATCGTCGCGCCGGACACCGCGGTTGGTCTGCACGGGCAGGCCGCGCGGCATCTTCGCCATGGGGGATTGCGCGGGCGCGCCGAGCTCCAGCTTGCCGCTGACCTGCAAGAGCGTGTCGCGAATGGCTTCCACTTCGAGGCGCTGGCGATTCTGCCGCCAGAAGAGCTCGTTCTGCGGGTCGGCGAGGAAGGAGCGCTCGAGGTGGGCGGAGCTGCGCTGGTAAGCGTCGCTGAGCATGACCTCGCGGATGAGCTTCTTCACGCTCCAGCCGTTCTTCATGAAGTGGACGGCCAGATGATCGAGCAGTTCGGGGTGGGTGGGCTTTTCGCCCATCTTGCCGAAGTTGTCGACGGTGGGCACGATGCCGCGGCCGAAGAGATGTTCCCAGACGCGGTTGGCCATGACGCGCGCGGTGAGCGGATTATCTTTGCTGGCGATCCAGCGGGCGAGCTCGAGGCGGCCGCTCTCCTTGGCGGGCATGGTGATTTTCGCGTCGGGCTTGCTGAGTACCTGGACGAGGCCGCGCTCGACTTTGGGGCCGAGCTTGTGGACGTCGCCGGAGAGGGCGACCTTGCAATCGACGATCTTCGGCGCGTCCTTCACGCCCATGGCGATGTTCTCGGGCAAGGGCAGGCGGCCGAGCTGATCCTGCACGAGGTAGACCTTCTGGCGGGCTTGCTGAATGCCCTTGATGTACTCGTTGCCGCGGCGGCGGTCGCGCCGGGCTTGGTCGAAGCCGTCCATGGCTTCGTCGTGCTTCTTCTGGAGCTCGGCGTATTTGGCGATGACGTCGTCCGGCAGGCCGCCGGTGCTGTCGTCGAGCTTGAGGAAGGCGGAGGGCTTGTAATAGCTGCGGCCGTCGCGCGCGCGGGGCACGAGGCCGGAGAGGATATCGGTGGAGCGGAAGACGCCGGCGACCGCGTAGTAATCGGTCTGCGGGATGGGATCGAACTTGTGATTGTGGCAGCGAGCGCAGCCGACGGTGAGGCCGAGGAAGGAGCGCGTAGTGGCGTTGATCTGATCGTCGACGACGTCCATGCGGAACTGCTCCTGGTCGCCTTCGCCGAGCTCGTGCGCGCCGAGGGCGAGGAAGCCGGTGCCGAGCAGTTGCTGAGTGCGCTGGCGATCGTTGGCGGCGGGCAATAGGTCGCCGGCGAGCTGCTCGAGGATGAACTCGTCGTAGGGCTTGTCGGCGTTGAAGCTATCAATGACCCAATCGCGGTACTTCCAGGCGACCGGGAAGGTGAAGTTGCGGCCGCGGCCGATGGAATCGGCGTAGCGGGCGACGTCGAGCCAGTGGCGCGCCCAACGCTCGCCGAAGTGGGGCGAGGCGAGGAGACGGTCGACGACGTGGGCGAAAGCTTGGGGAGAGCGGTCCTTCTGAAAGGCGTCGAGCTCTTCGGGCGTGGGCAGCAGGCCGGTGAGATCGAGCGTGGCGCGGCGGAGGAGAGTGGCACGGTCGGCCAGCGGCGTGGGCGCGATGCGCTTGGCGGCGAGCTTGGCCAGCACGAAGCGGTCGATGTCGGTGCGGGCGCCTTTCACGGCGGGAGCCTTCGTGTCGACGGGCGCGCGATAGGGCCATTCCTGGCGGGCCTTCGACAGATCGAACTTCATTTCCTGGAGGACGGGGCCGGTGCGCGGATCGGGCGCGCCCATCTTGATCCATTGCTCGAAGTCGGCGGCGATGCTGTCGGCGAGCTTGGTGCCGGGGGGCATCTGGCGGCCTTCGTGGCGAATGGCGGCGAGGAGCTTCGAGTGGCCGGGGTCACCAGGGACGATGGCGGGGCCGGAATTGCCGCCCTTGCGGATGGCGTCGCGCGTGTCCATGGAGAGGCCGCCGGAGACGCGCGTGCCGGCGTGGCAGGCGTAGCAATTCTTGGCGAGCACCGGACGGATCTTCGTTTCGAAGAAGTCGGTTTCCGCCGGGGTGAGCTTGGCGTCGGCGGCCAGCGCTGCCGTGGCGCTGGCGAGCAGGAAGAAGGCCGTTTTCATAGAGACAACCAGGGCGCGGTCCCGATTAGTATATCGGAGCCAGCCATCCTTCTTAACACTCTCGTCTCCCATTAGTTCCGCGCCGGCCATGGAATAATACCGGTCATGATTCGTCGCCGTTCGCTGGTTGGTGCATTTCAAGGACGCCGTTCGCCGGGCGTCTATGCGCAGTTGGGGATTCGTCCGTTGCTCAATTTTCAAGGGACGATGACGACGGTGGGCGCGTCGAAGATGCTGCCCGAGGTGAACGCCGCGATGACGGAAGCGTCGCGCGACTATGTGGCGCTCGAGGAAGTGCAGACGAAGGTCGGCGAGCGCTTGGCGAAGCTGTGCCAGACGGAGGCGGCGATGGTGACGTGCGGCGCGGCGGCGGCGATCGCGCTGGGGACTTATGGCTGCCTGACGGGCCTGGACACGGCGAAGGTGCGCGCGCTGCCGGATTTGACGGGCATGCGGAAGAAGGCCGTGATCCTGAAGGCGCATCGCAATGGGTACGACCATGCGGTGCGTGGCGCGGGGCGTCCGGCTGGTGGAGGTGGAAGGGCGCGAGGCGTTGGCGAAGGCGCTGGCTGATGATTGCGCGGTGTTCTATTACCTGGGCGGGACGTCGCATGATTGGGAAGCCGAGCCCGCGTTGCCGGTGGAGGAATGCCTGGCGGCGGCGCGGCGGGCGCGCGTGCCGCTGTTGGTGGATGCGGCGAACATGCTGCCGGGCTGGGACAACGTGACGCGGCTGGGGGCGATGGGCGTGGACCTGATCGCGCTGAGCGGCGGCAAGCATATTCGCGGTCCGCAGAGCTCGGGGATTCTGGCGGGGCGGCGTGAGTTGATTCAAGCGGCGACGTTGAACGCGAGCCCGTACTCGGATTCGCAGGGGCGGCCGATGAAGGTGAATCGCGAGGAGATGGTGGGCTTGTGGGTGGCGGTGGAGCGTTACGCGAAGCTGGATTTCGCGGCGTTGGACCGCGAGTATGCGCGTCAGGCGGACTACTTGATCGAGGGCTTTCGCGCGCTGGGCTTGCGGGCGGAGCGGACGCCGTTCGACCGGACGCGGCGCGTGCACCGGGTGCGGATCGGTTGGGACGCGGGGCGATCGGCGCTGACGGCGGAGGCGGTGGTGAAGAAGCTGTGGGACGGCGAGCCGCGGATTTCGGTGGCGGTTCACAAGGGGCAGATCGAGTTCACTTGCTTCATGAATGAGGCTGGCGAGGAGAAGGTCGCCTTGCGGAGGATGCGGGAGATTTTCGGTTAGGAGTTGGCGGCGGATCAAGCGGCTTTGTTCCTTTCGGCGAGTTGTGGGAAAGAGTGGTCGGGGCGCATGGGGGTGATTGACGCTGGCGCAAGTGGGGGGTGATAGGTTCGTTCCCCCGTTTTTTGATTCTGGCGGGGCCGACTGATTCGTTTGTTCGACTTGGGGCTCTGCTTCGTTTTGGGTGTCTACCGCCGTTTGCGGGGGGCAACAGGACTCTCTGGGCCCAGGCACGCCGCTGCGGAGACTTTGGCGAAAGTGGCGTTGGTGGCCAGCTTCGTCGCGGGCGAGGAGGCGGACCTCAGGGCACTGAGCCCAGGAGCGGCAGAGACGCCAGGCGGCGATGGCCATCTGCTCGACTAGGACGCCTTCAGTGGGGGATTGGCGGGGGTTGCCGTGGTGCAGAACGTAGAGGGGGAGATTGAGACGGGAGACGGCCTTGCCTTCGGGAGTCTTGGGGCCGCGGCTGCGCGCGCCGTTGTGGCGGGCGGCTGCGGAGCGGGCGGCGGACGGGAGATTTTTCATGGCGGTTGCCTCCGGTGGGTCTGGATCATGTTGGAAATCTGGGTGGACACCCCAGTTCAACCATAGCAGGCGACTGTGCTGATTTTTGGTTGTAATTTCGGTATGTAATTGATTTTGCGAGAGATCGAGTTGCGAAATTTCCGGACGCGGAGTCCTCTTCCCATCCGCGGGTACCCGGCCGCGGCGGGTCCTTCCCGGCTCCGTGCTCCAAGGGGCCGTGGGGTGGGGGCCATGTCTATCGGGTGTTGGAGATATTCAGTCGCATTTGGGGCTGTACGGACCGGTGGTTTTGGGCGATACTGAGGGCGACATGAAAAAGCGGAGCATGATCCTCCCGCTGCTGTACTGCGCTTCTCTCTTCTCTCAGCCGGTGGCTTGGCGTGCCAACACGATGGCTGGCGTCTTCCCTCTTGGCAACGACGGGCCCGGGACCGATGCGATTCTCGGGCGCCCGCGCCATATTACTTACGACGGCGATGGAAACCTCTACATTGCCGATACCGAGAACAACCAGATCCGGCGTCTGAACCGCGACGGCCGGATTGTCGCGGTGGCGGGGACGGGCAGTCCTGGTGCGGCGGGAGATGGCGGCCCCGCGCTCCAGGCCGAGTTGAATGGGCCTCGTGCGGTGGCGGTAGATGGCAATCAGCTTTTTATTGCCGATACCGGTAATTACCGGATCCGCGTGGTGAACTTGGGCACCGGCATCATGCAGCCTTATGCAGGACAGGGGGTGCCAGGGTTCGCCGGCGATGACGGCCCGGCGGCCAACGCCCGGTTTCGATCGATCTCCTTCATCGCGCTTGACGCCCAAGGCAACCTACTGATCAGTGACGAAGAAGATCATCGGGTACGTCGCATCAATCGGCAAACCGGGCAGATCAGTACCTTCGCTGGCGTCGGCCGACGTGGTGGTTCACTCAACGGACTGGCGGCCACTCAAAGCTCCTTGTGTTCCCCGGAGGGTCTTGCCGTGGACGCCTCCAACGGAGTGGTCTATATCGCAAACCGGTGTTCTGCTTTGGTGGTGCGGGTGGACCCCTCTGGCATGCTCCAAAGGTTTGCCGGCGAGGCCGATTTTACCGGTGACCCTGTGGTGAAGGTGACCATTTCCCAGCCGGCAGGGCTCACGATCGACCATGGTCGCCGCACGCTGTACTTCTCGGCCTACGGGGGGGATTGTGCGGTATGGGCCGTGAACCTGGATACCGGCAGTCTTCGCAGGGTGGGTCCGAGGTCCTGTCGATTCGAGGGCGGAGAAGCCGCGTTCGCGGCGGGGCTCCTATCTGGACCGGTGGGGCTAGCGGTGGATCCGACGGGCAGTGTGGTGATCTCCGATGTCGTCGTCAACCGTATCCGCAAGGTGAGCAATGGGGTATTCCCGCTCCTTTTCCCGAGTTTCATCGCAGGACGACAGCCCTTCGGCGGCGACGGTGGTGCGGCTCGGGACGCGACCTTCTTCGAGCCTAGGATGGCGATCTCCGACGGCGCGGGTGGCTACTTCGTGGCGGATACCGCCAACTGCGTGATCCGGCGCATTGGCGCTTCAGGCACAGTCAGCACCTATGCGGGCCGCCCCTGGAATTTGTCGCAGCTTCTTCGATATGGACGGGATGCCGGCCGATCAGGCCTTGTTCGACCATCCGGTGGCCTTGGCGCGAAATCGGCGAGGAGACCTCTATGTCAGCGATGCAAGCGGCGTGACCCGCATCGACGGCATCGACCGCCGGGCGTGGAGGCTCTCTCTCTCGAGCGCCGGCGGCCTTGCGCTCGACCCGACAGGAGAGAACCTTTACATCGCCGACACAAGGTTCCATCGAATCATTCGAGTCTATGGCCCAAATAACGTGACCTCAGTCTTAGCCGGCGGAGCAGCCGGTTTCGCCGGTGATGATGGTTTGGCCTCCGAAGCCCGCTTTCGGTCGCCCACCGATGTGGCCGTGGACCGGGCTGGAAACGTCTATGTGGCGGACAGCGGGAACCATCGGATCCGCCGGATCGAGGCTGACACGCTCCGGGTGTCCACCGTGGCGGGGAACGGGACGATCGACGCCGTCGATTCGGGGCCCGCGACCGGAGCGGGACTGCCGTCGCCCACGACGATCGCCGTCGATGCCGACGGCGTGCTCTATACGACTTCAGGGCACCGCGTGCTGCGTATTGCTCGAGCCGGGTCAGTCGGAGGCACCATGCAAGTGATCGCCGGATCGAACCAACGCGGTTTCATGGGTGACGGAACGCTCGGGCTCAGCGCACGCTTCAATGGACCAGCCAGTGTGCGGGTCGGTAGCGGCGGCGGGTTGATCGTGGCCGATACTTTCAACCATCGGATCCGCACGCTTACTCCGGCGCCGCCCGTCGAGTTCGTGCCGGTCAGCGGCAACAACCAGACTGCGCCGGTGAACACCTCTACGACGGAGCCACTGGTGGTGCAGGTGCGTCGCTTGGCCGACGGCACTCCGGAGCCCGGCGTGGCGGTGACCTTCGTTGGTTCAGCGGGTCGCTTGGAGCCGGCGAATCCGGTGTTGACCGGCGCGGATGGCACCGCGAGCGTTCGATTGACGATGCCCTCGGAACTGGGTTCGGTGACCATCACCGCCACGGCTGACAGCCTCGCACCTGTGACGTTCACGGCTACGGCCGTTGCGGCGCCGGCGGCGGCGCGCCCCGCCTTCGCTCCGTGATGACTGATCGAGCTCGACGGCACCGACTGCTAGCGGGTGCGGGCGCTTTGGGCAACTTAATGTCGACGTTGACGCGCTGGATGGGCGAACCATGTGGGCCCTCGCCTTTGAAGAAGCCTGAGACGTCCTTGCCCTGGCCGGCCAGCCGGGCGATGTGCGTTCGGCGGAATGCGTCTTCCCGGGCCAGCCAGTCCCGTACCCCGATTCTGAATCAGTACGGAGCCAACTCAGCACTTGCTGCGATTGTGCTTGCATCGGTTTCACAACGGTACCAATGGATTTGCTTCAGGCTTGCGAAAACCGCTCCAATGGAGTACCGTGAGATGACGAATAAATGATCGACGTAATTCTGCTCAGTGGCTTCAGGAAGGCGGCGAAGAAGCTATTTTCTGAGGCGGAATTGGAGGCGCTGATCGATTTTCTCGGCAACCATCCGGGCCGAGGGGAGGTCATTCCGGGTACGGGCGGATTGCGCAAGCTGCGTTGGGCATTGGCGGGCAGAGGCAAGCGCGGCGGAAGCAGAGTGATCTACTACTACCATCAACCTGAATGGCAGGTGTTGCTGCTGACTGCCTATGCAAAGAACGAGAAGGCAGACCTCGCTGAACGCGAGAAGAAGCTTCTTGCAGCGCTGGTCAAGAACATACTGAAACAGGAGTAAGCATCATGGCACGACCCACTGGCAAGCAGACTATCAGCAAAAAAGGACTAAGCCCACTTGCCCGCGACATCGTTGAGGGCCTCGAGGAATATGCCGCCTATAGGCGCGGTGAGAAGACCGGCGTGAAAGCGGTTCGGGTTAGCCCTAGCGTTCCGGGGGATGTGGACGTCAAGTCCATTCGCGGCAAACTTGGCATGACGCAGGAACAATTCACCAGTTTCGGGTTCTCCTTGAGCGCCATCCGTCACTGGGAAGCCAAACGGCGCACGCCCGAGGGACCAGCCCGCGTACTGCTCATGGTGATCGCCCGTAACCCCAGCGTTGTGCTCGAAACGCTCCATCGGTAAACGTCCTGTGGCGGGAGTCGATAGTTAGCGCCGTTGTTCGATTTACGACGCCGCGTTAGGTGGTTCGATGACCATCCCTGCCACGGCGGTTGCGGCGACTGCGGCGGCGCGCCCCGTAATCAATTGGGGGTGCGGCTGCGGACGGATGGAGCGAACTTCTCCGGCACCGGCTAGTTCTAAGCCCTCCGTCACGGTCGGGCTTCGGTTTGGGCTCTAGCCGCGGGCGAGCTATGTGGCGCTCGAGGAAGTGCAGACGAAGGTCGGCGAGCGCCTGGCGAAGCTGTGCCAGACGGAGGCCGCGATGGTGACCTGCGGCGCGGCGGCGGCGATCGCCGTGGGGACTTATGGCTGCCTGACGGGCGTTGATGCCGCGAAGGTGCGTGCGCTGCCGGATTTGACGGGCATGCGGAATAAGGCCGTGATCCTGAAGGCGCATCGCAATGGCTACGATCATGCGGTGCGCGGCGCGGGCGTCCGGCTGGTGGAGGTGGAGGGTCGCGAGGAGTTGGCGAAGGCGCTGGCCGATGATTGCGCGGTGTTCTATTACCTGGGCGGGACGTCGCATGATTGGGAGGCCGAGCCCGCGCTGCCGGTGGAGGAATGCCTGGCGGCGGCGCGGCGGGCGCGCGTGCCGCTGTTGGTGGATGCGGCGAACATGCTGCCGGGCTGGGAGAACGTGACGCGGCTGGGGGCGATGGGCGTGGACCTGATCGCGCTGAGCGGCGGCAAGCATATTCGCGGTCCGCAGAGCTCGGGGATTCTGGCGGGGCGGCGCGAGCTGATTCAGGCGGCGATGTTGAACGCGAGCCCATACTCGGATTCGCAGGGGCGGCCGATGAAGGTGAATCGCGAGGAGATGGTGGGCTTGTGGGTGGCGGTGGAGCGTTACGCGAAGCTGGATTTCGCGGCGTTGGATCGCGAGTATGCGCGTCAGGCGGACTACTTGATCGAGGGCTTTCGCGCGCTGGGCTTGCGGGCGGAGCGGACGCCGTTCGACCGACGCGGCGCGTGCACCGGGTGCGGATCAGTTGGGACGCGGGGCGATGGGCGCTGACGGCGGAGGCGGTGGTGAAGAAGCTGGGGACGGCGAGCCGCGGATTTCGGTGGCGGTGCACAAGGGGCAGATCGAGTTCACGTGCTTCATGAATGAAGCGGGCGAGGAGAAGGTCGCTTTGCGGAGGATGCGGGAGATTTTCGGTTAGGCTAAAGGATATGACGGCTCTACTCGAAAAAGCAGTGGCGGATGCCAGCAAGCTTTCCGATGAGATGCAGGACTTGATCGCGAGCCAGATTCTCGAAGTGATGGCCGATGAAGCCGCATGGGACGAGCGGTTCGAGCGGGGACGTGACGTCTTGCAGCGGATGGCGGACGAGGCGCTGGAAGCTCATCGGAGAGGGGAGACGATTCCGCTGGATGATTTGCTTCGGTGAAGTCGGTAGTGCTCCCGGCGTTCTGGCGGGAGTTCGACAAGCTTCCCGCAGACGTGCAAAAGCACGCGCGCTTGGCGTATCAGGTTTTCTAGCGTGACCCGTTCAGCCCTGCGCTGCAGTTCAAGAAGCTCCGGGCGAACGACAACGTATACTCAGTGCGCGTTGGCCTGAAAACACCGGGCAATTGGAGTGAGGCAAGGAAATGAAATCGTCTGGTATTGGATCGGCTCACACGCCGAGTATGATCGGCTGATCAGTTAGCCCTGGACGATGGAGGCGAGTTGGCCGACGCTGCGGTCTTTGGGTTGTGGTCCGTAACCTGGAATGGAAGGGGTAACTGATGAAGGCCCTGGCGCTGCTTTGGCTGGCTCCGTTTGCGTTTTCTCAACAGGTGGAGGTTCCCCGGGTCCAACTACCAGGGCAGCTCATGCGTGACCTATGGGAACGGGCCCGATCTTGTGGTGGCCGCTCGCATCGAGTCCGTTCGAAAGAATGCAGTCGCTCTCTGGCAGGAGGGAAAACTTGGCGCGGGAATCAGCTCACGGTGAAGGCGAAGGTGCTGGAGGCCTATCGTGGGAAGGTGTCTGGTCCTGTGCTCTCCTACAGCGTGTACGCTCCTTTCGAAGGAGGGTCGGCTAACTATCCCGCGCCCAGCGACGGCCGAAAGTTTATCGTGTTCCTTCACTCCACCCCCTATGGCTTGCGAGCGGTCTACGACGTTGGGAATGCGCACCGGGAAGTGGCGTGTGAGGATCCTTCTTCGTTAGCCGAGGCTCTCATCGGTTGGCGGTGTATCCAGGATCTCGGCGTCCTGCGCGAGCCCGACTTTTCAGTAAGAGCCACCTTCCTCGAGAACAGATTCGGCGTAGGACCTGTCTACATGGTCATGCGGAAGGCATGGGAGGGGTCTCCTGATTCCTATCGAGCGTTGGCGACCGACTATCTGGGCAACTGGGGAGTCTGCATGGGCACTTCAAGGGAGCTGAAAAAATTGAGTGCTCCCGTCCTGGCGGACCTAGTCAAGCAGGACAAGAGGATCGTCGATTGGTGGATCAATCACCTGGAGCAACAGCCGGCCCGGATTCGAGCGTGAAAACTTCAAGGCTTGTCATCCCCTGGCCGAGGTACGTGAACGCGCGAAGTTGATGGGCAAACAGCCCCAGTGTCTGCCTTGCGCGCACTGAAGCTGCGCCGACTTTCTTATCCTTGGGCGAGCTTGCGCTTGATGGAGGCGAGCTGGCCGCGGACGCTGCCGTCGTAGACGGTGGAGCCGATGAGCGCCGTGGCGCCGCCGATGAGGGCGGGGTCGACCGAGTAGGTGGCCGCGATCTGCTTGCCCGTGAGCCTGCCGAGCGCCGCTTCGAGCTTCGCCTTCTGCTCCGCCGTCGCGTCGGTGGCGACGGTGATCTCCGCCTTGGCCACGCCGCGGCGGTCGTTCACCACGTCTTCAAACGCCTGGCGGATTTCGGGGAGCATGCCGGCGCGGTTGTGATCCGCAACGACGAAGGCGAGGTTGCGCACGGTCTTGCTCGAACCGAGCTTGTCGCACACCTGGCCGAGCACGTTGCGCTTCTGGCCGAGGTTCACGGCGGGCGAACGCAGGATGGTGCCGAGCTCGGGCGAGGAGCTGACGACGCTGGCCAGCGTGCCGACTTCATTCAGGATCTGTTCCGGCGCCAAGCCGGAGTTCGGCGCGTAGACGACTTCGGCCAGCGCGCGGGCGTAACGATTGGCAACAGCGAGCGACATTAGTTCTTCAACCTCTCGAGATCACGCACGAAGGCGTCGACGAGGCTGCCCTGCGGGGCGCCGGCGCGGAGTTTGCCCGCGGCGAGGTCGACGGCGAGGGCGGCGGCGTGGTCACTGAGTTCCTGTTTGGCGGCTTTGGCCGCGCTCGAGATTTCGGCGTCGGCCTGGGCGGAGATCTTGGCGAGCGCGGCGGCGGTTTCGTCCTGGATGCGCTTGGCTTCGGCTTCCATCTCGGCCTTGGGTTTGTGCCTTCATCTGGTCGATTTCGCCGCTCAGGTTGGCGATCTTCTTTTCGAGCGCGGCGGCGCGGGCTTCGGCGTCGGTCTTGGTCTTCGACGCGTCGGCAATGTCCTTGACGATGCCGGCGGCGCGGTCCTTGAAGAAGGGCAGGCCGGACTTGATGAAGACAAACCCGAGGCCGCCGGCGAGGATGGCGAAGTTGAACCACTTCCACATCAACTCATTGCCGGCGTCGTGGCTGGCGGCGCCACCATGTTCTTCGGCCGCGAAGGCGAGGGCGGCGCTCAGGAGAACGAGGAGGAACGTCTTCACTTACGCGGCTCCCTTCAGCACCTGGGCGACGATTTGATTGGCGAGTTCCTCGGCCTGAGCGGAGAGGCCGCTCTTGGCGGCGGTGGCCTCGGCGGCGATGGAGACGCGGGCGTCCTTGATCTTGCCCATGGCGGCTTCGCGCGCGGCGGTGAGCTTGGCGGTCTGCTCGTCGCGCCAAACTTTGCGCTGGGCTTCCTGCTGGGTCATCAACTCGGTGCGGGCGTTGCGGAGCGCGGCGTCGTACTCGGCCACGCGCTGCTCGGCGCGTTCGATGGCTTCCTGCGCGCTCTGGCGCGCGCCGGCGGTGGCTTCGCGGCGGCGGCCCAGAATGCTCTCGAGCGGCTTGAAGAGCATGGACCGCAAGTAGAAGTAAAGGAAGATGACGAGAACGAAGGTCGGAATCGCGCGGAAGGCGACCTCGTAGACGCCCTGAAGAAGTTCAGCCATGGTGGATGTGAAGCGCGGCTCCGGTAAGAAGCTGCGAATTCATCAGTTTAGCATGACTTACGGCCGGCTTCGGCCCTCGCGTTTATAGCGATCGAGCAATTCGGTAAGCGCCAGGACGCGCTTGGACTCCTGGGCGTAGAGATTGCGGGTTTCGGCGGGGTCGTGGAGCAGATCGTAGAGCTCGCCGGCCGGTTCGCCTGGTTGGGGCATGATCTTTTTCGGCTCACTGAAGCCGCCGGAGCCGCGGCCGAGGCACAGCTTCCATTCGCGCTCGCGGATGGCGAAGAGACCGTCGACGGAGTGATGCACGATGGCCTGGCGGGTGCCTTTGCGGCCCAGCATGGCGGGCAACATGCTATAGCTGTCTTCGGCTGCGTTGAAGCCGAGCGTGCCGCCGGTGATGTCGGCGACGGTGGCGAACAGATCCGTCAAGCAGTGGAGCTCGTGCGAGAGCGAGTTCGGGCGGATCTTGCCGGGCCAACGGGCGAGGAAGGGGATGCGGTGGCCGCCATCGGCGATGTCGGCCTTTTGTCCTTTGAGATTGCCGTTGGGGCGGTGGGGGAACTTCGTTTTGTCCTCGGGCGTCCAGTGCGCGCCGTTGTCGCTGGTGAAGATGAAGAGCGTGTTCTTCGTTTCGCCGATCTCCTCGATGGCCTTCATCACCTGGCCGAGCACGGCGTCGACTTGCATGACGAAGTCACCATAGAGGCCGGCGCGGGATTTGCCTTTGAACTCGCCGGTGGGCACCCAGGGCGTGTGCGGGCCGGTGAGCGGCATGTAGAGAAAGAAGGGCTGTCCTTTTTGACGCTTGCGGCTGCGGATGAAGTCGACGGTCTTGTCGGCGAGGGTGGGCAGGCAGCCATCGATGGTGAAGTGCGGGGCGATTTGGCCGGAGCGCCAGAAGTAGCCGCGGGGCTTGTCGGCTCCGGGCGTTTTGGCGGTGGGCTGCTCGACGGCTTTGTCGTTCTCAAACCAGAGATAGGGCTCCATGTCGAGCGAGGCCGGGATCCCAAAGTAGTAATCGAAGCCGTAATCGAGCGGGCTGGGGGAGAAGGGCTTGGAGTAATCGGTCTGCTTGGCGGAGCCGAGGCCGAGGTGCCATTTGCCGAAGCCGGCGGTGTAGTAGCCCTGGGCCTTCAAATAGGCGGCGACGGTCTGGCGGCCTTTCTCGATCAAGGCGGGCGAGCGGCCGTTGAGGACGCCGTTCTTCAACGTCGAGCGCCAGCAATAGCGGCCGGTGAGAATGCCGTAGCGGGTGGGGGTGCAGACGCTGGAGGGCGAATGCATGTCGGCGAAGCGCATGCCTTCGCGGGCGAGGCGATCGGCATTGGGCATGGGGACTTGGGATTCGGCGTTGAAGGCGAGGAGGTCGCCTTGGCCGAGGTCGTCGGCGAGGATGTAGACGATATTGGGGCGGTCGCCGGCGGCGAGGAGGCGGGTGAGAGCGCGGTACCGAGAAAAGCTCTTCGTTGCATGGGGTGGGACACAGTATACTGAAGGTTCTCCCCCGAGAAAGCTGAATAGTCACGCCAGCGGTGTGCCCCGCCGGGGACTTCGTGTCTCCGCATCACTCACCCCTGGGGAGAGAGGATTTCAAAACGACATGGTCGACGAGAAAGAACGGGCGCGCAGCTTACAGGCGACGCCTTGGCAATTGAAAAGCAGTTTGGCAAAGGCTCCAATGTGCGGCTGGGATCGGCGGAGGCGGTGCAGCCGACGGCGGTGATTTCCACCGGCTCCATTTCGATTGATTGGGCCTTGGGCGTGGGCGGGTTCCCGCGCGGGCGCATCGTGGAGATCTACGGGCCCGGAATCGTCGGGCAAGACGACGATTGCGCTGCAGGCGGTGGCGGAGGCGCAGCGCGGCGGCGGCATGGCGGCTTTCGTCGACGTGGAGCACGCGCTGGATCCGCAATATGCCAAACGGCTCGGCGTGGATGTGGACAACCTGCTGGTGTCGCAGCCGGATTATGCCGAGCAGGCGCTCGAGATCACGTCGGCGCTGATCAGCTCGAATGCCGTCGATGTGCTGGTGGTCGATTCGGTGGCGGCGCTGGTGCCGAAGGCCGAACTCGATGGCGAAATGGGCGATTCGTTCGTGGGCGTGCATGCGCGGCTGATGTCGCAGGCGATGCGCAAGCTGACGGGCAACGTGGCGAAGTCGAACGCGTGTTTGATTTTCATCAACCAGATCCGCGAGAAGATCGGCGTGATGTTCGGCAGTCCGGAGACGACGACGGCGGCCGTGCGCTGAAGTTCTATTCGTCGGTCCGCTGCGACATCCGGCGCATTGCGTCGATCAAGGATGGCGACGTGGTGGCCGGCAATCGCACGAAGGTGAAGGTGGTGAAGAACAAGTGCGCGGCGCCGTTCCGCGAAGTGGAGTTCGACATCCTCTATGGCGAAGGCATTTCGCGCGAGGGTGACTTGATCGACATGGGCGTGACGCACAATGTGATCGAGAAATCGGGCTCGTGGCTGAGTTATGGCGGCGAGCGGATTGGGCAGGGCCGGGAGAACGCGCGGCAATTCCTGAAGGACAACCAGGACGTGCGGGCGCGGATCGATGGAGAGATCCGGGCGAAGCTGGGCTTGGGCGCGGGGGCTCGGAAGGAAGCGGGCGACGCTTCTGCCGCGGCGGGCTCCGGCGGCCGCGAAGGCGGCTCCGGCGGCGGCTCGGGCGAGCCGGTCGTAGCGCCGGTTCGAGGCCGTTCCGAAGAATGGTCACAGATGAACAGGATGAACACAGATGGGGAGTTCGTTCATCGCTGACACAAAAAGGGCAGCCCTGGTGGGCTGCCCTTTCATTTTCGCTGAACGCGACGACGGTGCTTACTTCTTGACCGTCTCGGATTCCTTGTCCTTCTGGGGTCGGCTTTCTTGAGGGTTTCGCCGGCCTTGGCCATGCCTTCACCGGTGGCGGCGGTGGCTTTGCGCGCGCCAGTTTCGGTGGCCTTGGCGGCCTTCTTCACGCCCTGCACCGTGGCGGCGCCCACTTCTTGGCGCCGTGGCCGGTGGCGCTGGCCGCGTCCTTGGTGCCTTCCACCGTCTTGTCGGCGGCCTTGTCAATGACCTTGCCGGTTTTGCCCAAGGCCTTTTCGGTGGCGCCCGGCTTGGCGGGCGTCTTGGGATCCTCGGCCAGGACCAGGACGGGCGCCGTGAGCATCGCGATCGTCATCATCCACTTCATGTTCGAATTCTCCTTCAGTTGCTAGTTTTTCTTCTTCTCTTGCGCGGCCTTTTCTTCGTCGGCGCGTTTCTTCTCTTCCAGGGCCAGGTGATTGTAAAGTTCGGCCCAGACCTCTACGACTGCGGGTCCTCTTTGCTCCACAGGCGAGCCCGTTCGATGTGGGCGAAGGCCTGCCTCGCTCTATTTTGACGCGCGAGGGCCGTGGCGTAGTTTCGGTGAGCATTGGCGAAAGCGGGCACCAGTTGCCAGGCGCGGCGGGAATGCTGCTCGGCCTGGGCCCAGTTCTTCTGGCTGATCCAATAGAGAGCAATGGCGTTTTCGGCGGTGGCCTCCTGGGTGGGCGCCATGCCGCGCTTGATGGCTTCGCCGAAGTTCTCGATGGCGGGCAGCACTTCCTGGAGGTTGGTCTGCATCATGCCGAGACCGTAGTAGCCCTCGGAGCGGTTCGGCGCCTGGCA